>CM053026.1:596678910-597215517 GCA_028564925.1 Lithobates sylvaticus
AATGAAATGCTCCAGGAAGTCATATTTACACGCAACAGCACCTTGTCTATATCCAAAACTATATGACATACCAGTATGTTCAATTCCAAACCACAAATTCCATATCAGACTTCCCCATCACAGACATCCCATCACAGATTCCCCCCCACCATAGACTCCCCTCCATTAAAGACTCCCCTTAATCACAGATCCCCCCACCATCAGAGTCTTCTCCCATCAAGACCCCCCTCATCACAGACCCCTCCATCAGACTCCTCTCCCATCACAGACCCCCCCCCATCAGACTCCTCTCCCACCAAAAATCCCCCCTAATCACAGACTCTCCATCACAGATCAACCACCATCACAGACTCTTCTCCATCACAGATTCCCCCCATCACAGTCTGCCCCCACCCTAGAATCACCTCATCCCAGACCCCCATCACAGTCCTGTATCGATATTGCAGATTGCCCCTACCATAAGATCGCAGCACTCCCCTCATTTCCCTACCTTATTTACACAAGACGGGAAGCACGACAGGTCTGGAAAAAGGGTGGGACTTTTCATGTGAAAGGCAGTTGATTGATTTCTGGGACTGCTCTGCTGTCTAGTAACCAATCACCCGCTTCTTTACTTACAAAAGCCTCCCCTCCGGACCTGTCATGCTTGCCGTCTTGTTTAAAAAAGGTAGGCGAGGAGAGGGGGAATGCTGCAATATTATGGAAGGGACAGACCCGCCGCACCTTCTGGGCCAGGTGGAGGATCTGATCTGGTGCTGGCGTGTCAGGACCTGTGTCATTGCTTGGGTCACTGTTTTTAGAACCAAAGGTTGTAGTTCTGGTGGCCACCAGTGGGTGTTTTCCAGCAGATGAACCATACAGGTAATTAGGCTGCACCTGGTAGGACTGCTGGGGGTATATAAGCCTGCCTTGCACTGAGGTCCAGGGCTTCAGTATTTTCCCTGCAAGCCATGTCCCTGCCTGAGCCTGATCTCTTCCTGTTCCTTGTACCCTGATCCAGAGACCTGTCCCCTGGAACCTGCTCCCTTCTGCCACTAACTGGCTTCCTGCTCCCCTTTTCTCTTGTCTCTGCCTGTCTTTCTTAAGTGTGTTCCCCACACTTGTATTTAGTTAGTTAGGTATAGTTAGTTAGGTTATTTTCTTAGGGTTTTTATTTGTTACGTTTATTTTTCCACTTGCTTGTTTATGATTTACTGGTGTTGGTATTGGATGTGTGTAATTTTTTTAATAAACATGTTGTTTACTTATTCATCTGGTCCTGATTCCTTAAGGTGCAGCCAACTGATCTGATCACCCCTCCTGGATGCCTGCATGTGGTATCCCTGACATGGTGGTGCACACCAAAATGCATGGAAAAAAATATTTTTGGGCGTCAATTTGCTGTCCCGCTCAAAGTGCCGCCTGGGTCCAATGGACCCAGCGGGACCCATGGTAGTGCTGGCCCTGATTGTGGGTTTAGTAGCACTTTATTGACAATCAGAAAAGTATCACAGCTGGTACTCAACTGTGTTGCTAAAATAGTGCATGAATATGGCTTCAATCACCTTAAATGCATTCATATCTATAAATCTGTAATCAGAATTAGAATTGGCTATAATTAGACAGCTGTTAATAAGATTTATAGGAAATTCTGCTCACAACACCAGCAAGAATGAACTCTCACAATCCTGGGGGGTTAGATGTAAACAAATGTAGTTTATACTAGGCAAATGCCTACATTTACAGTACATAATAGCAGCACATTTTCCGAACATGATATTGTTGTTATGGGTGCAACAGTTTTTGTAAAAAAAACTGGGGCACCCTAATTAGAGAAAATTAGCGTTGCAAGTTTTTAATAACACAAAGTGCCCCCAACGCATCACTGCTTTATATATCAGAGTCACTTTCTCTTGCACCACACTCACACAGCCCTAAAGAACTAAAAATAAAACCCTTAGGCCTCAAGCGCACTGGGCTTTTAACTGCTGTGCATGAGAGTCGGGCATTTTTGTGTGGGTGGAACATGGAAGGCACAGGCGCAATATCCAGCCCCACTGCAAGCAGCCTGTAAAACTATGAGACGCTGAAAGCTGCTGTGGCTGGATGAGAATGGATGGGGCACTGAGTGGCACAATTTTTTAGGGCAGTATGCACCAAGGAACAAATGCCCAGAACTCAAGACTTCGTTATTCTGGCCATTTGTCCCCCAGCATGTACCGCTAATTCTGTTCAGCCAGCTTTTTTTCTGTACACCTCTGCAAAATACTGTATCATATCCTGGTGATTTACTCTTTTACATTGCTGCCAAGGCTTTACAACTTGGTCAAGACAGTGACTGGTGAGATCATATTTTATTATGTTCCATAAGACAGGTACTTTCAGGGAGGCATCTCTACAGTTTTTTCAATAATTCCTGTAACAAGAAGCACAGCTTGCCCTATCATGAACACCCTTCAGAGCCATAGCATATATGACATGGCACAATATATTGTGTTTTTCCAGCCAATGCTATAGGTGAGCAACATAAATTTGGGTTTCTTTGACTGCTGCATTTGACAACTAGACTAATACATGTAGAGGTGCCCTCCTGCACTTTTTTCTTTTGTTCTAATGTTTGTGGACCCCGCAAGACATACAAGATATGATCAGAAAGATCATATGGTCCTCTGTTCTGCCACAGCTCAGTCCCCACTGACACACCTGTGTAACTTATGTTTAATCTTGTTTTATTAGGTTTACAACACATTAGGGTACAAAAAGAACAATGAACATGACGGACGATAGAGACAAACATATACAGTATGCATGTACTGTTAACATACACATACCAACACGTGAATAGTGTACAATTAGGCAACTGACAACGATAACAGCATAGTTAGGATACATGTTGAAGAGAGGAGGAACAACCTCCCACAATGTATGACATAATTAAAGTCACAATAGGAAAGTAAATGCATAGTAACCAGATGGATGATAATAGGATTCCTAAAAATAACTTGTAGGAAGCCAAATGTTCCCATAAGCAAATTGCAGCAGTAACCTTTTCGATGCTCCATGCAGTAACCGTTTATAAAAAAAGCACAAGAAAAAAAAAACACAAAGGGGGTGGGGTGCAGCCAGAAAGTAAAATAACTTCTAAACAAAGAGAGAGAAAAGAGAGGGAAAAAAAGTAAGGAAGGGGAGGGGGTGAAAGTGTATGCATGAGTGTGTGTCTGGGGGGAACGGGAACCCTCCAACCTCTCATGACCAAATCCCTGGGGTATTTTCCCTCCTAAACCATAGTAGACATATAGGAAGCAAAATTGGAAGAGTAATGAAAATGATTCTAAACAGTCCAGGTACGGCCTATAAGCATCAGATTTATCCTGCTCACTAGCAAGCATACTTTCCATATGTTCAATACTGTTCAATTCACAAGCCAAGCCTGCAAGTGATGGGGGTTCAGGCTGATGCCAATTCCTGGCAAAATAAAAGACTAAGCCGCCACTTTTCTTGATTTGTGTGTAGGAGCCTGGCAGCATGGAGAATACTGTAATTTGAGGTTGATTGGAGTATTTGTCCCGACCAGAGTAACATATAATTGCAGTATTTTGTCCCAAAAGGGGACAATTAGTGGGCAGGAACCCCATATATGAAGCATGGTGCCCAAAGAAGAGTCACAGGGCAGCGATACCAGTGGGAGAAAAGCCGTTAGTTGCCTTCTTGAGCGTATGAGGAAACCAATAGTTTGTTCCCTCCACTCAGCGTATGATTTAATAAAGAATTATCACTCCTTTGCCAGGAAAGGAAGGTAGAACTAGTCATTGTTGGGGGAAAGGATGAAAGACCAAAAATAGGGTCAGGTGGCTTGGTCTGAAAGAACACAGTCTACAACCCAAGTAGCCATCCCAGATATGTAAGGTAGCGTCAACAAGTGTAGTAAGCAGGTCTTTAGAAGGCCTATGAATGTGGTCTGTCCAAAGCATGGAAATAAGGTCTCTGCAATGTTAGTCCAAAGTTTAGTGGGTCAACTATGATACCAGTCCACTATTTGGAGGAGGGACTCAGCTTGTAAGTATAGGGCAACTTGAAGTAGGACAACCCCCACCTCTGACCTTGGCTAAAGAAAGGATAGAATGCCAAATTCTGGTCTTCTTATGGCACTAAAGGAAAGAACGAATAGCTGTGTTGACAGCCCTAAAAGCCTGAGGTTGGGGAGATAGGGGTGGCCTGAAAGGTATATAACAGTTTCAGCAAGACATCCATCTTTACCGCATTCATACAATCGAACCAGGAAATGTGTGGTTTTGAGGCATGTACGAAGGGTATGTAGTAAGGGGGTATAATTAAAAGATCAGCAAAAGAAGGTAATGTAGATGGAATTTGGACACCCAGATATTGTAAGACTGTCCTTTGCCAACGGAAGACAAAATTAGCTTGAAGGCGAGATACAGAGGTGTGAGATATGGAGATATTGAAAACCTCGGTCTTATTGTAATTTACCTTTAAGTTACTGACAATCCCAAATTGTCTGATTATGAGACGGATAGAAATGTGGGGATTGGTGACATATAACAGGAGACCAATTGAAATACCCTTGATGTCTGGGTCTTGAGGTATGGCCAAGTGTCCCATAGCCAATACATGAACTATGGAGAGTCAGTATCTTAAGCAATAAATTTGGGCCAAGACCGATCTGTTTCAGCATATGTTCTAGAAACGTCCGTTGAACCCAGTCAAATGTCTTCTTAGTTAGTATGCTACCTTTTTATAACACTGAACACAAAATAGGCCACAAGCAACTTATAGTTAGGTTAAGTAGATGTTTTATGGCAAGGCAAGTAGGACAATACATAAAACAATAAACAAGGCTATAAATACATTGGATTAACTGATCGAAATATTAGTCTCACCTATGGCCATTAACTTACATTGCAAAAGGCAAAACCCCATTACACTAGTATGCACAGCATTCGTAAGTACAGCATCAACCGTGAAAGCATGAATGACTTAAAGAAAAACCTCACTATATTCCTTGGCAATAGCTATTAAAAAAAAATGGCCCTGAGTGAACTCTACGCATACACCCCTAAGCGTAGGTGGGTGTACATGTTCCTGAGATGGGTACTTATGGCAGTTTCCATTGGCATTAACTGTTGGCGGTAAAGGATTTGGCTTTGGTTGTTCCGCTTACCACTCCTGGTGTGCAAGAGATCCAGTCCCAGAAGCTTGGTGGTCAGTTGTCCCACAATCAGGTCCTCACAGGCTGTAGGGACACATGGCAACAGGTCTCCCAGCTCTAGTCCAAAACACAGTGGCGCTGATTTACCAAGATGAATGCGCTGCGCCGGTTCATACCACAATTAGTGCGCCAGATAAATTAATACTTGAGCGTATGAACCGGCGCACACATAAGCACAACACATAATATACCGGCGCACCGAGAATAGCGCACGTCGTTATCATTAACAGTCCAATCACTCACGGGCAACACGATTTCCAGCGTGACTTTCAACGCGACTTGGGGCGACTTTACAACACGACTAACAGCGCGACTTACAACACGACTTGGGGCGACTTACAACACCCCCAGGCAAGGCGACTTTAATAAAAAAAAAAAAAAACGGCATGGGTTCCCCTCCAAGAGCATACCAGGCCCTTCAGGTCTGGTATGGATATTAGGGGAACGCGCACTAAAAAAAAAATGGCGTGGGGGTCCCCCTCAAAATCCATACCAGGTCCTTCAGGTCCCCCTCAAAATCCCCCAAAAAATGGCCCCTCAAAATCCATACCAGACCCTTATCCGAGCATGCAACCTGGCAGACCGCAGGAAAAGAGGGGGGACGAGAGAGCGCCCCCCCCTCCTGAACCATATAAGGCCACATGCACTCAACATTGGGAGGATGCTTTGGGGTCCCCCCCAAAGCACCTTGTCCCCATGTTGATGAGGACAAGGGCCTCATCCCCAGAACCCTGGTCGTTGGTTGTGGGGGTCTGCGGGCGGGGGGCTTATCGGAATCTGGAAGCCCCCTTTAACAAGGGGACCCCCAGATCCCGGCCCCCCCCCCCTGTGTGAAATGGTAAGGGGGTACAAAGTACCCCTACCATTTCACCAAAAAAGGTGACAAAAGAGTTAAAAATGACAGGAGACAGTGTTTGACAATTCCTTTATTAAAGTCTTCTTTCTTCTGGTCTTCTTCCTTTCCTCATCCTTCGGTTTCTTCATCTTCTTCCTCCATCTTCTTCTTCCTCCATCTTCTTCTTCCTCCGATTCGCTTCTTCTTGGTCCGGTGTTTTCGTCCGGCATCTTCCTCCACAGCGTCTCTTCTTCGCTGTCGGGCCGCTTCGCGCAATGGGAGGCTCCCGCTGTGTGACGCTTCTCTTCTTCTTCATCTTCTTCTTCCTCCGATCTGCTTCTTGCTCCCGTGTTCTTGTCCGGCATCTTCCTCCACGGCGTCTCTTCTTCTTTATTGGACACGGTGACCCCGCCCCCCTCTGACGCACGGTTCCATGCATCAGAGGGGAGCGGGGTCACCAGGTGGCCCCGCCCTCCTTTATATAAGACCTGTCAGAAGAAGAGATGCATCACACAGCGGGAGCCTCCCATTGCGCGGAGCGGCCCAATAAAGAAGAAGAGACACCGTGGAGGAAAATGCCGGACTAGAACACCAGAGCAAGCAGCGGATCAGAGGAAGAAGAAGAGAAGCGTCACACAGCGGGAGCCTCCCATTGCACGGAGTGGCCCAATAAAGAAGAAGAGACGCCGTGGAGGAAGATGCCGGACGAGAACACCGGAGCAAGAAGCGGATCGGAGGAAGAAGAAGATGAAGAAGAAGAGAAGCATCACACAGCGGGAGCCTCCCATTGCGCGAAGCGGCCCAATAAAGAAGAAGAGACGCCATGGAGGAAGATGCCGGACAAGAACACCGGAGCAAGAAGCGGATCGGAGGAAGAAGAAGAAGAAGAGAAGCGTCACACAGCGGGAGCCTCCCATTGCGCGGAGCGGCCCGACAATGAAGAAGAGATGCCGTGGAGGAAGATGCCGGATGAGAACACCGGACCAAGAAGAAGCGGATCAGAGGAAGAAGAAGATGGAGGAAGAAGAAGATGGAGGAAGAAGATGAAGAAACCGAAGGATGAAGAAAGGAAGAAGACCAGAAGAAAGAAGACTTTAATAAAGTAATTGTCAAAGACCGTCTCTTGTCATTTTTAACTCTTTTGTCACCTTTTTTGGTGAAATGGTAGGGGTACTTTTGTACCCCCTTACTATTTCACACAGGGGGGGAGGCCGGGATCTGGGGGTCCCCTTGTTAAAGGGGGCTTCCAGATTCCGATAAGCCCCCGCCCGCAGACCCCCACAACCAACGGCCAGGGTTGTGGGGATGAGGCCCTTGTCCTCATCAACATGGGGACAAGGTGCTTTTGGGGGGACCCCAAATCATCCTCCCAATGTTGAGGGCATGTGGCCTGGTATGGTTCAGGAGGGGGGGCGCTCTCTCGTCCCCCCTCTTTTCCTGCAGCCTGCCAGGTTGCGTGCTCGGATAAGGGTCTGGTATGGATTTTGAGGGGGACCCCCATGCCATTTTTTTGGGCGCGGGGTTCCCCTTAAAATCCATGCCAGACCTGAAGGGCCTGGTATGGAATTTCGGGGGACCCCCACGCATTTTTTTCTTCATTTTTTTAATTTCTCAATGCTAACATGACCTGTGTTCAAATAGCCTTTAAAAAACCCATAGAAGTGAACCAGCGCAAAAAAAAAAGTCAAGTTGAGATGTGCGCCCGTTCATCTTATGCAAATGAACCTACGTGGCTTGACATTTACTAAGATTTTGCCGGCGCAGTGAACCAGAGCACATGAACGGGCGCAAATGCCACTTGTGCATGCGCAGCACATAAATTGACCTAGCGTAGTTACAAGTGCATTTGCAGGCGCAGCAAGCCTGCTCAGATAAAGTTAGTTTTTGGTTCTATTTTGTGCATATTTGTTAGTTGGACAGTCGTATCTATACTTCATCACATCACCCACATCACCCCCATAATATTGCCACTTCCAGCTTCTTTTATTTTCTGAGTTAAAGAATGCTTGCTCCAGGTCTATAGCGGCGCACATATCGCGGCTGCCCGTGCGTCAGCAACATTATAGTAAATGGGGAATTGCGCTATGTTACAGGCGCAAATGCTTTGTGAATACGAAAAAGGCCGCTGCGCGGCGGCGTGCGCCGCAACTCATGGTGCAAATGCTTGGTAAATCAGCCCCAATGAGTCTCTGTGACTGTCACCTCTGTTGCAGGCATACACAGCTTCAAAGTGTGCACAGCTCTGGCCCAACACTCAGAAACCAGGTCCTCATACAGGTCTTCAGTGGCTCTGGCTCAGCTCTCACAAGTCCTCTCTCTCCCAGTGGGAACACGGACACAAACAGCAACAGGTCTGCACTCTCTCATTTCCCGCACTGCACTGCCTACATTTCCCCAGGACAACTCTGTCCTCTCCTCCTCTGTGTGCAGGGTGTGCCTGGATATTGTAGTTCTGCAATTTGTCTACCCCATGTTATGGAGCCCTTCATTTCAGCATTGGCATTGAATGTTTAAGCATAAAACATATAAATACAGTACAAAACAATAGGCAACAAATAAAGTCAAATGCTCCGTCACCCAACTCCTTTCCCATAATTCCTTTCAGTTAGATGGAGCTAACATTGTGAGCGTAATGAAGAGAGACTGCTGCCTTGTGTCAATTACCATGCTGAACTATCTCCCCTCCTTCTGCAAACAGAGCTACCAAGATACAGCAGCAGGGTAAGGCAGGGGTGTGAATAATAAAGAATGATCGGTAGCATGAATAATTAGAAAAGGTTATTTTGGAATGTGCATAATTACAATAAGAATGCATATATAGTATGCTGCCCCTATATCTTCAGTTTTATTCTGATATATATCTTTGAAACTGCTTGGCTGACATAAATAGTGGCTTAGGTACCGAGGCTTAGAGATAATATATGTTGACCGTAGGGTTTTGCTGAGCAGGTGATCTTTTGTACAAAAGGAACATTGGGTTTAAAAGCAATTGAAATATAAGTTACGTTTATAGCCATGAAAAAGTATTGTACATATTGCACACAAGTTGTGCTTCTAAATTCCAGAGCAAATATTACTAAAATAAAAATGTCAGAATTGATATTATGATGCATTTCAAAACACTTTTATGATTGTGAAGGTCATCACAGCTTGTTCAAAAGTAAAAAAGAAAAACATTTTCAAATTCTACACAGCAATAGACTTTGTAATAATATTAATAATACTATGCTAGTCACATTGGAGCAAAAAGTAATTTATAAATGCCTTTATTAAAAAATAAAAACACAGCATGATGACCACATTGCAATGTAAATACATTATTATATCTCTGTACAATAAGCAACACGATCATTTACAAAAGGACACTAACCTGTAAATATTAGAGGTATAAACATATATGAATAATATAAATAGTAAAATCATTTATATAGCTGAACTCATCAAAGCTAAAAAACAGTTATGGTGGAAAGCGGAACAAAAGGATTCTCAAAAGCAGGACAGTTTGGAGCTATGCTTGAAATAAAAATAATGGATGTCTTTACAATTTATTTCAATTAAAAATAATCATTCTGACTGTAACATAAATACTCATGATCCTCTAAGAGAATGGATCAGCTGTCTTATTCAGCACATTTGACTTGCTACTTTTTTACATATGGTTCTGCATGTTTCTAAAATTGCTCTGCTTATGTGACATAGGTTATCATATTGAAATCTATGGTAAGTATGTGTTAACAAACTAGAGGTGCCTTTCTTAGCCTTTAGTGTTTCATTATGTATTCCCACTTAGAGAATAGGGATGGGCCAAACAGACCCCTGTTCGGTTCGCACCAGAACTTTCGAACACAGCAAAAGTTCGGACCCGAATATCGAACCCCATTAAAGTCAATGTTACCCGAACGTCAAAAATCAAAAGTGCCCATTTTGAAGGCTTATATGCAAGCAATTGGGCATACAACGGTTATATGGGTCCAGGTCCTGCCCTGGGGGGACATGTATCAATAAAAAATAAAAAAAATTGTGAAAAACATAATTTTTAAATGAGCATGGATTTTTGGCCTTTTTAGCCACTTCAGCTCTGGAAGGATTTACCCCCTTCCTGATCAGAGCACTTTTTGAGATTCGGCACTGCGTCGCTTTAACTGAAAATTGTGCGGTCATGCGAAGTTGTACCCAAACAAAGTTGAGCTTTCTTTTGGTGGTATTTGATCACCTCTGCGGTTTTTATTTTTTGCGCTAGAAACAAAAAAAGAGTGACAATTTTGAAAAAAAAAAACGCATTATTTTTTACTTTTTTCTATAATAAATATCCCCAAAAATATATAAAAAACTTTATTTTTCCTCAGTTTAGGCCGATATGTACTCTTCTACATATTTTTGGTAAAAAAAAAAAAAAATCGCAATAAGCGTATATTGAATGGTTTGCGCAAAAGTTATGGCGTCTACAAAATAGGGGTAGTTTTATGGCATTTTTTTTTAGTAATGGTGGCGAGTTGCGATTTTTTTGCAACATTATGGTGGACACATTGGACATTTTTGAGACTATTTTGGGACCATTGTAATTTATACAGCAATCAGTGCTATAAAAATGCATTGATTACTGTGTAAATGACACTGACAGTGACGGGGTTAACCACTAGGGGGAGATGAAGGGGTTAAGTGTGTCCTAGGGAGTGATTCTAACTGTGGGGGGGAGGGGGTTACAACACACATAACAGCAATCACTGCTCTCGATGACAGAGAGCAGTGATTGCTGTCACTAGGCAGAACGGGGAAATGCTTTGTTTACAAAAGTATCTCCCCATTCTACCTCTCCGTGGCATGCTTGCGGGCACCCGGCGGGCCTGCAGCGCCGCTTCTTAAGGGGGACATACCTGTACGCCCTTTTGCCCACCAGCGCCATTCTGCCAACGTATATTGCTGTGCGCTGGTCGGGAAGCGGTTAAAAATGAAAAATGAAAAAATGAAAAATTCCTTCATATATAGTGCCTGGGGGGTCCCCTTAGTCCACCAGTAAAGTGGCAGACCTGTACCATGTCTAGAATCTGCTGCAGCAATAATTGCATTTATAAAGACAAAAAAAAAAAGAAATTTTCCCTGCAAGCTGCCTTTATTTTGTTCAGCAACACATAGGTAGCCAGTGTGTATGATGAGGCCACAATGTAGTGCACTGGGAACAAAATTTGAGATTTTTTGGATACATTCTGGTGTCACTTTGACTTTGGGTAGAAGTAGCGGGTGCAAAAAAATTGGTCTTCGGGAGTCGGTGGCGCCTTCCCACCGTAACCCTCTAGAGGTAAGCTTGATGAAAGCAAGAATTGGCCATGTTGTAAAAAATTGCAATGATATGCACCTGTCAAACAGGTGCACAAAAATTACTCTTTGGGTGTCGGGGGCACCTTCCCACCGTAACCTCATAGACGCTCTTTAGGTGTTAATTGTGCCCATGAAACTTATACCAAAAACATTCTTCCAGATGAAATGATTGAACACCCTCAAAGCTAGGCAGCCATGAAGTCCGGCAGGGATTCCACATCCCAAAAAGACTTAATCAGTGACATCGGCATCAGGGGCTTCATAGCTGGTAATCCAGGACTGATTAATTTTAATAAAAGTCAAACAGTCCAAGGAGTCTGTGAACAGACGCGTTCTATGATCAGTAACCTCCTGTAGCACTGAATGCCCATTCTGAAAGCATGCTGGATGCAGGGCAGGCCAACAACTCAATAGCATACTGGGCAAGTTCTGGTCAGTGGTTTATTCTCATGACCCAGTAAGTCGGTGGATCGTCAGCTGAAAAGCTCTCCATCTCTGTTTTGGCCCAGAGGTAATCATCCACCATGTGATGCAGACACTGCCGATGGGATGTGGAAGATGACCTGGGCTGCGAGGACTAAAAAAATTCTAAAATGCTTCAATTAGGTGCACGTCTTTTCCAACGCTCCTCTCTTGACCAACAGAAGACTCAAAACTATGTTTTCCATGACACTGTAACCTACTGGAGTCAGGAAAAACGTTCAAGAAAATCCTCTTTAACCACTTCAATACCGCCTTATAGTCATATGACGCCCACAAGGTGGATCTCCCATCCTGGGTGCGCGTCATATGACGTCCTCGCATTCCTGGCCGCCTGGGGGGCGCGCACGTGCCCGCGGCATCGCTTGGGACCCGGTGCGAGTGCCCGGCGGCCGCGATGTCCGCCGGGCACCCGCGATTGCCCGTTAAAACAACGGGACCGTGCGGGACCGTGGAGCTGTGTGTGTAAACACACAGCTCCACGTCCTGTCAGAGGAGAGGAGACCGATCATGTGATCCCAGTACGGAGGAACACATGATCGGTCTCCTCCCCTTGAGTCCCCTCCCCCCCACAGTTAGAATCACTCCTATTCGGGAACACATTAACCCCTGCAGCGCCCCCTAGTGTTAACCCCTTCCCTGCCAGTCTCATTTACACAGTAATCATTGCAATTTCGATCGCTGTGTAAATGTGAATGGTTCCAAAAATGTGTCAAAAGTGTCCGAAGTGTCCGCCGCAATGTCGCAGTCACGAAAAAAAAAATCGCAGTTAAAAAATTACATTACTAGTTAAAAAAAAAAAAAAAATTCAATAAATCTATCCCCTATTTTGTAGACGCTATAACTTTTGCGCAAACCGATCAATATACGCTTATTGCGATTTTTTTTACACCAAAAATATGTAGAAGAATACGTATCGGCCTAAACTGAGGAAAAAAAAATCTTTTTTTTTTTAAAAAAAAAAATGGGATATTTATTATAGCAAAAAGTAAAAAATATTGTATTTTTTTTTTCAAAATTGTCGCTCTTCTTTTGTTTATAGCGCAAAAAAAAATAAAAACCGCAGAGGTGATCAAATACCACCAAAAGAAAGCTCTATTTGTGGGAAAAAAAGGAAATCAATTTTGTTTTGGTGTAACGTCGCACGACCGCGCAATTGTTAGTTAAAGCGACGCAGTGCCGAATCGCAAAAAGTGCTCTGGTAAGGAAGGGTGAAAAATGGCCCGGTGCTGAAGCGGTTAACGTGTCCTCAAGAAATGTTATTTTCTGCACTCTCTGTAGGGACAGGATGAGTTCTGAGACTTTCCCCTTATAACGGTGGTCAAGGAGGGTTGCAAACAGTAATCATCCTTCTCCTTAATGCCACGTATTCTTTCGCAGGCTTTGAAGCATGAGGTGGCCCATGTGCCTCAAATTTGCAGAGGCTTGAGAAGCAGACTCCTCGGGGTCACTCAGGACAGCATCTGGAACTTCCTCCTCCCAACCACATACTACTCCCAAGGGTCCTGGGGTTGGAAAGCCCTTCGCTTACAGATTGATGCATGTCTTCCTCTTCTTCGAAGCCTATGAATGTGCCAGAATCCTCCTCCTCATCCTCCTCCCCTCTCTCCTCCTGTATGTTCTGTGACATAGGAATGATGGTGTCTGGATAAAGTGGGCCTTGAGAGGAAAGGAAGTCCTCCTCTTCTACCTGCTGCTCTGCCTCCAGTGCCATGTCCATAATGCCATGTAGAGTCTTCTCCAGCAGGAACACAACAGGGATTGTGTCACTGGTGCATGTACTGTCATGGCTCACCATCCTTGTGGCCTCCTCAAATGGTGAAAATACAGTGCATGCATCCTTAATGATCAGCCATTGGCACCATTGACAAAGTCAAGTTCCACCTGGTGGGCATGTCATGAATCAGGCAGTTTACGGGCAGGTGGATTTACCGCTAAATTTTAGCCAACCGACACTGGCTGTGTATGACTGCCTGAAATGGCTACAGACTCTTCTGGCCAGCTTTAGCACATCTTGCAGGACTGGGTACGTATTTAGGAAACGCTGCACCACCAAATTGAGGACATGTGCCAGGCATGGCACGTATCAACTTTCTCTGTCTAAGGGCGGACAGGAGGTTTAAGCCATTATTTCACACCACCATTCCTGGCTCCAGCTGGCGTGGTGTGAACCACCTCTGGGACTGTACCTGCAGAGCTGCAAGAATCTCTGCTCCAGTGTGGTTCCTGTCCCCTAAACACACCAGCTGAAGCACTGTATGGCACCTTTTAGCCTGACTCTGGGAATAGCCCTTTGAACGCTTAGGGGGTACCTGATGTTCATAGGACAATTCTGCAGAGGAGGGCATGGAGGTGGCGGAGGAGGAGGGGGTAGAGCTCACAGGTCTGGCATCATCACCACCAGCTGTATGGAGACATGGGGGCACAACAAGCTGCAGCACCGAGCCCTGTCCTGCATCCTTTCGAGTTGCAAGCAGGGTTACCCAGTGTGCTGTGAAAGAAATATATGGTACGGTACTCCCTGCCCATGCTTGCTGGACCACGTGTCAGCAGTAAGGTGGATTTTACAGCTGACAGCCTTGCCCAACGATGCTAGAACATTCCCTTCCACGTGATGGTAGAGAGATGGAATGGCCTTACGTGAAAAGTAGTAGCGACTGGGAACCTGCCATTATGGTACAGCACATTGTGCGAATTCACGGAAGGGGGCAGAATCCACCAGGCTGAAAGGCATAAGTTGGAGAGCCAACAGCTTTGACAAGCTTGCATTTAGACGCTGTGTATGTGGATGGCATGGACTGTATTTTTTTTCCTGCTGCAGCAGATGGGGCAGAGAAATTTGCCGGCTACAGTCTACAGCTGGTGGTGTGCTGCTGGCAGATGTGCTGCTAGGACCTGGGACACCCTGTGCTATAACATCACCCCTGTCAGAGGAGGCTGCTGAGAGGTAATGACTCGGTATAGCAGGGGCAGACTGAAGTGGGTAAGGAGGAGGAGGAGGGACAGATTTGTGCCCCTTTTGTGTGGCTTTTAGGTGCTCTTGTCAACAGGCTGAGTGGTTGGACGCTAAATGCCTTGTTAAGCATGTGGTACCCAAATGGTTGGTGTTTTTGCCACGTTTGATGTGCCTGAGACACAGTTTTTAGATAGCAACAGTTTCCTCTTCTGCTCTATCTGGCACTCGAGTCGCATCAGTGACCTCATCATCATCTTCATCTCAATCTCCTCCATCTTCATCATTACCACTGGAGACAACTTGGCAATACGCTGGGACTTGGGGAACATGAATGCCAATTTGTCTACCAGTGTTCCTCCCTCTCTCTAGGTTCATGTTCCTGTCATCCTCAACCTCAGAACCAACATCTGAATCCAGTAATGGCTGGACATCATCAAGGACCAAGTGGCTGATGCTCTGGTCGATTAAATCAGCTGACTCCTCAATGGCTGATGCTGGGGCTATGACAGGAAAAGATGTGGTCAAGGATGCAGGTTTATCCACTCTGACATCTGCAGGGGACTGCACACTTGCCTCTGCTTGCATGACAGAGGATGTTGCATGACAGAGGATGAGGAGGATGAGGAAGGTTTAGTAAGCCAGTCCACCACCTTCTCTGCATGCTGTGGCTGGATAGCACGGGCAAACTCACTAAACAGAGGAAATGATGCTCTGCCTGTGGACTGACCACCACATCCACCTTTGCCTGTGTGCACATTTGTTGCTGGCCCCCGTACAGTGCCAAGGGAACGTCTGCCTCTCCTTGTTGTCCTCCCAGACATTATTGGGAGGGAGGGGGCAGTGTTTATAAGCAAATGTAAAGAAGAAGTTGAAATCTGTACGTAGATGTCTTGAATCAATGTAAAGAGGTGTTTGGTGCACTTTAATTTGAGTACTCACACTACACAGACACATTCCATGGATACACTATAATGTACTGCAATATAATGCGACAAACGTACAGTGGCGCACAGAACTATATGGCGTTAAACTTGCAGTAAAGCACACAAAACTATATGGCGTTAAACTGGCAGTACAAAACTATATGGCGTTAAACTGGCAGTAACACACACAAAACTATACGGCATTAAACTGTCAATAACGCACACAGAAGTAAATGGCATTAAACTGGCAGTAACGCAATCAAATAGACAGTGTTCAACCGTCACTACACTGATGGTATCTGAACTTTCCATAATCTAGCTATACACTAATGTAAAGATTACTGACAGGGTCTCACTAGACTACACTGAAACTATATGAGCTATCCCTACTCTACACTAATGTATGTATGAATGACACGGTCTCACTACACTACAGTGAAACTATCTGAGCTGTCCCTACTCTAGCTGCACACTATGCAAAGCTGAATGATGGTCCTCCTCATTACACTCACACTATCCCTACACTGACACTAAACTAATAGTCTACCCTGACAATTGAAGAAAAATAGCACAGTATAGCACACTAACAAACTAATAGCACCGAACAAAGGCCTGTTCTATCTTTCTCCACTGAATCACACTGAAAATGGCTGCCATTGAAAGAATACTTTTATACTGTGGGGCGGGAATAAGCCATGATTGGATAAAGTCATGATGACAGTGTCCAATCATGACTCTGACAGTGCTCTGTGCCCTGATTGGCTGAAGCTTTCACTGCTTCAGCCAATCAGGGCTTGCAATGCACTGTTCAGCGCCGCAATGCATTGTGGTTGGTTCGGGTGGGGGCGAATAAAACGTTGAACGACCCATTTGTTCGCATGTTCACCGAACATTCGAACAACAAAAGTTCGACCCGAACTTATGCTCGGGCAGAACCATTCGCCCATATTAGAGAATGAAGTAAATTTTCTTGTTAAAAAAAAAATGTGCAGCACAACATGTAGGAGTTACAATATTGTGCTCCAAGGCCCCTTTTATGGTCCCTTGACAAAGATTTTTGTTGCTACACCTAACACTTGTATACTAGTAAATGTACATAAGTTCTTTTTTTGCAGGTTAACTCCCAGCTGGTAGTGGTTGCAGCAGGTTACTCATCCTACAAACAATATCTTCCCTATTCTGGGAGCGGTACTTGAGTGCTTCTCTTCAGGTGACTTGTCCTCTGTATTTAGCAGCATCTCAGCTCCCATGTTCAAACCCTTTCCATGTCATACAGGTGTCTGTCTATCAAGCCTGTAGAGCATGATCTGACTATTTCCTCAAAGAGCCAAAGTGTCTTGTTTGACAATGAATATGTTTCAATTACACTTTTACCAGGGTTTCTCTTTTCTAACACATTTAATCACCTTTGCTTGCCCTGGGATCTACCCAAGTAATCTGCTACTACACAAACTGGGATAACTGGGAAACTGGGATAAAATTCCTACATCATAGGGATGCCCTTCCAGATTTGCTGGTCGAATAAAGTGAAGGGCACCTATTAGATTACACACTCACATAACAGAGGACTTTAGGGGGCATGTTCAGCAAATGTAACTTAGCTTCAGGCAATAGAAAAAGAAATGATTCAAGCCATATGGGGAAATATCATATCATTGTATCCCAGCAGACTGAACACAGACACAGATCAGACATTTGAAGATAGTCAATTTTTACATAGAGTTCTTAGAGCTGCCATCTATGGGTTGCTAGCAAGTTTTGACTTGAGAGAAGAAACATTAAAAAGCTTGCAACATCCTCTGCGCACTTAGATGAGATAACACGAGTCATGGCATTGGTGGTTTTAAAGCTGTAATTGATTAAAATCAGGCATCATTAGCCAAAAATATTTCCATAGTTGGGCTTGTTTATACTAGCCTGCATGGTAATGCAGTGTTTTACTGTGTGGGCTAGTGTCTATGTGAAGTCTGGACGAAAGCAGTGCAATGCATATTTCAGCACATCCCACTTTTTTATTTATTTTACTTTAATAGTGACACTTCATTCAGGTTTCCACAGAGCAGCACTTTGCATTATGCTGCAGCGTAGTCATCTGTGGGTCATCCAATTTTCTGCAGAAAAATGTAAAAATTTCTTTCATTTTTCAGCACCACACATCACACCAGTGTTTTGGTTTTGGTGTGCTAGTCATCGCACCTAGTGTGAGAAAGCCCAAAATGTTCAAATTTTTTAATCAGTTATAAATATCTATGTTTTAAGCTGAGCAATAGTATGTCAATAATGCTGTGTTCAGTTTGCATTTGTTTGTGAAAATCTTTGTCCACCAATTCAATGTAATGATACCTTTTCTTTATAAGAGGGTCAGTAGAAGTCGTCTTAAAGATTGTTGACTGCAATAGGTATCAGCTAGTGGAATTTTATATTGGAACCCTGAATCTGCCACAAAAATGAGACTCCAAATCTGGCAGAGAGAACTTGCTGTTCCAGTCCCTGAGTACTTAAAGAAGCCAAATGTTAAATTACTTTGTGATATTACAGAAATTGGAAGAATGAGGGCTGCTATAGTATTAGGTACCACATCCTAAATCAATATAACTCAAAGAAACAAGAGAAAAAAGGGAATGGGCTTTTAAGGTACCCAACCAAATTCTTAATTTTATTTACAACTTATTAAAATGAATATGCATGTGCATTTAAAAAAAAAATCCCTACGCATTTTACCAAAACATCAAAGTATAAGGAAGCCTCATTCAAAGAGAACAATCACACCTCAGGTATTAATTATATATACATATAAACCACATTAGGTAATGGTAGGATACTCCATTATGTGACATTCAATTTGGTTTAAATGTTCAACTGGGAGTGGGAATAGCTCTTAACTTAACTTAATAACTTAACATGTTTCCTGGAAACTTCCTCAGGAATATGAATGAGGTATGCAGGGCTGCCAACCATCTGCAATTCTTATGGACAATTTGTAAAAAAGAGTCAGTGGGATAGGAGAACCTGTCTGTAAATTTAGGGGTGGCTGACAGCATCTGTCACAGTTGAGTGACTCTGTGACAGAGTGCCCAACCAACAAAGCCCCCCCTCCTCCGCACAATGAGAGAGGAGAGAGGCTGGATCTGCTCCTCCCACCCATCCTCCCTGTGTCCACCCACAATCCAGTCCCTATTGTGCAACGAGTCCTGTGTCTGTAAAGGAGGATGTATAGGCAGGAAAATTGAAACAGAGTAGTCAGCAGCTACATTTTGCACATGATGCCTGAGCACTGTGACCAAACTCTCCCCCCTCCCTCTCTTCCTTCTATCTACCAAATCTCTCTCTCATTTATCTTCCTCTTTCTTATTTTGTCCTCCAGCAGTATCTTTCTTAACTGTAGCCAAAGAGTTTAGTTTTGTTTCATCAGCCTAAATGTGCTTGGTCCTATGTGCCTTTAAGTGACTAGAGTGGGTTCACAGCAGTATGCTATGGTTAGACAGCAGTATAATTGTATGCACAGTTTACATGCAATTTTAGGTGTGTTTTGTTGCTAAAGACTACAGTGTTTGTGTCACATACCATGCAGCCAATCAGCCAGGAAATGGGTGACTGGCAGGGGTTATGGTTCCTCAATAGTGGAAGGGGTTAAGTGCATGGCATTTCCACTTGGGGCTGGTTCCCCCATTTTTTTTGCTTAGGGACCCAGCCTGCAGTCACATGGGTAAGAGAGAGATATATGAAGTACCTCAGGAGAATAACAGCTTAGTGGTTGGAGGAGAGAGCATTATGTATCCCATAGAAAACGTGGGATGGGTCACTGGAAGAGAGGTGACATGCATTGCTGGATTGGTGGAGCCCAATACAGGCTCAGTGGTAACGGCCTCAAAATGCTACACACCTGGGAGTGGTGTCCTCTATGGAAAGAAGTGTCATTAGTCTAATGGAGCCAGCCCGGAGAGCAGGGAGTTAACAGTGTCATTGCAGCTCACTTCTAAGTCTAATATTGCACATTAATTATGTGGATGCTGATATCAGATATATACAGGATTTGGGTTTTGGGTCGAGCGATATGATTTTTTTGACAACGCAAGAAAGTGGTTATTTTATGCGCATTGTACACCGATTATTAGTCATGTTGTGGAGTACATAGTGATGGCAAAGGGTTGTTACATGCCTATATATTGATAGGTTTATTGGTTTAACAAATTTTTTGGTGCAGCAGTATATTATTTAATTGTTTATGAAACACAGGACTTTGAAAAACGAAATGTCATTTAGTTAGGGTTTATAGCTTTCCTTCTCCCCCTTTCTCTCACCCCATTCCTTTCCCCCTCTCCTTCCCTTTTTTTTCTCTCTCCCTATCTCTCTTTCTCACTCCTCCTCCCTCATTCCCCCTTCCCCTCCACTCTCTCTTTCTCCCCCTTTCCTCCTTCACTTCCTCTCTCTCTCTTTCTCTCTCTCTCCCCTTCCATCTCTTTCTACCTCCCTTCCATCTCTTTCTCTCCCCACCCCCTCCCTTCCCTTCTCTCCCCCTCTCTCTATCCCCCATCTTCTTTTTCTGCCACTCCCCCCTCACCCCATCCCTTCCTCTCTCCCCCTTCCTTCCCTTTCTCTGCCCTTCTCTCTATCCCCCCATCTCTCTCCCCCTCCACAATTTCCTTCCTCTTCCCCCCCTCCTCCCGTTCCCTGTCTGTCTCTCCTCCTGTTACTTGTGGCATACAAGGACTACAAGGACTGGGGTATATGTGTGCAGTTTATAAAGCATGGGTGCTCAACCTGTGGCCCTCCAGCTGTTGCAGAACTACAAGTCCCATGAGGCATTGCAAAGCTGACAATTACAAGCATCACTCACAAAGGCAAGGACATAATGGGAATTTTTTTTTTTTTAATCCTTAATAAAAAAAAAATTTTCACCTTAATGCATTATCTGCATAAAGGTAAAAAAAAAATTTCAATAGCTGGTCTTCTCCCAGCCCCCCTAAACACTTACCTGAGCCCAGTCTTGATCCAGCACTGTCCGTCTGCAACAGCTCTTCTCCTCTCTCTCTCTTCTCATAGGAGACTCTGCATCAGCGGGAGCCATTGGATCCTGATGCTGTCCACCAAATCCTGTGAGGAGGGAGCAGAGGCTGGGCCGAGCTGTGCTGTGTGTGTCTATGGACGTACACAGCCTAACTTGGGATGGAGTACATATAAGCACTGCTACGATTGGACTTACTGGGTGGCTACGTTAGAGGGTGGCTACATTCATTCACTATGATCCCACCGTATGTAAGAATGTAGCCACCCTCTCGAGATTGACTAGGGACTGTGGTTATGAGATTCGTAGTGTGTATAGAACAACGCACATGATCACAACTAATGTGACCTGCTCATTCCAAAAACATGGAAATTAGAGAAAAAGGAGAGGTTTGGGAGCTTACAAATGAGGCACAAAAAAAAACAGAATCAGTTTAATGAAAAATAGATTACAGAGACATTAAGTAGTGGATGTTTATTGATTATTTTTGAAGAGTAAGGAGATTGTATAATGTCACTTTAAGTTGTTGCAATATTAGGTTTACATTATACAAAAATATCAATTTACCATTAATGTATGCATCTTGTAGATCATACCATAATAAAAGTAAGATTTAGAAACAATGTAACATTGCTCATCTGTTTCAGCAATGATAGATTTTGTTAACATGTAGCATTACACAGTAAATTCTTTATTATGTGAAAATATTTGTAGGTTACCTTTCCTGTCTTGTACATACTTGTCATACCATAGTAGGATCTGTATCATCTGACCTTAACCTGGGCTGACACTTCCCACACTATACAAAACTCAGTAAAAGATACAACCATAACATCTGGATTTCCTATGTATCATTTTCCCATTCACGCACACCTAATCACACACAGGGATTTTCTATGAAGTCAGTTCAAAAGCACTTAAAAGAAATACTTTGATCAACTTTTCAGGGGAATTATAATCTTAACTCACCCTCAGGAACACAGACTCCAATAATTAGAAACAGGCTGGGTTTTTGATTCTTGGCAAATGTGTCCTAGAAAAGGCAGAGATCTGGTGTAGAGAAACATCTAAGTAGAATGATTGCATAATTCTGCATTGACCTTTCCTCCCATGTTACTCTTTCCTCCATTAAAAGCTAGTCACCTCTTCTGTTTTATGTTTCTTAGCCTCATATATTTTCTCCATTATCACATCTTCACACACCTACATAGCTAATTAGGCACTAATGAGAAAAGGAATGTCCTGACATAATATACCTTCCCTCATTTAGCATTGTATTTGTTAGTCTGGCCAGCGCTGTCCTTTGATAAATCCGGTGCATTTGTATTATTTAAGTGCACACTAGTTAGTGCACAGCTTCTGGCATATCCTACATTTTTATAAAGATTAATGAAACATGATTTGTCCATGTAATGTTAGGGGCTCATCCATTAACTGGGTATTAATCAAAGTCTCCAGTCTACAAATGTGAACTATGTAAACTTCCTGAAGCTCATATATTTAACAATCAGAGGTACTGCGGGTGGCAATTTTCTTATTTATGAAATATATATATATATATATATATTTATTATTATTTATTTATTGCAGCTTTCTAACCATTAAATAGATGTACTGGCTGCATTTGTTTATTTTTTATTTTCTTCCCTCTGTTTTCACCTAAACCAGTCAGGGCCGGTGCTAGACTATTTTGCACCCTAGGCAAGACCAGCTACTTGCACACCCCCACCCCCACTAGAAACATAGAAACATGGAAAATAAAAAGTGGTGTGGTTTAAAGTATGCTAAATATTGTGCGTGGCTTAAAGGGAGTGTGATTAGATGGGGTCTGAGATGACTTACATGTCAGTGCAGAATGTGGTATGCAGGATGGAGATGACAGGATAGAGATGACATGGTAGATGACTGTGTGCAGGATGGAGATGACTATGTGCAGGATGGAGATGATATGGTAGATGACTGTGTGCAGGATGGAGATGACTGTGTGCAGGATGGAGATGACTATGTGCAGGATGGAGATGATATGGTAGATGACTGTGTGCAGGATGGAGATGACTGTGTGCAGGATGGAGATGATATGGTAGATGACCGTGTACAGAAAGAAGATGACTGTGTGCAGGATGGAGATGACTGTGTGCAGGATGGAGATGACATGGTAGATGACTGTGTACAGGATGGAAATTACATGGTAGATGACTGTGTGCAAGAAAAAAGGAGGGGGGGAGGCGCCAATTTAAGTGTAGTATTAAAATAGTAACATTTATTGCACAAGATTAAAAGTACTTACAAGATACAAGTGGAAGTCATGCTCATCATAAGTATGCAGTCCTGGCAGTTCTACTGCGTCCCACAGGCTCCTCAAGCTGGTCAGCGTGGAGCCGACCACTTTCTGTTTTTTCCTGAAAGCACAGCCATTCAGCATAGCACCAAACCAGACCTCTTCCCAGCTACCGTGCGAGGAGCCTGTGGGACGCAGTAGAACTGTCAGGACCGCATACTTATGATGAGCATGACTTCCACTTATATCATGTAAATGCTTTTAATCTTGTGCAATAAATGTTACTATTTTAATACTACATTTAGAGTGATGCCTCCCCCCTCCTTTTTTCTTTTACCTGTTTTGCAGAGATGCTGGACACACTCTGAGGATGGTTGATTCAACTTTGCTTTACCTTATGACTGACTAACTAAATGTACATTATTCCAATCTAAGGGCATTGCCTTCTGGAGCGCCAGATACCCAATCTACCTTCAGATGACTGTGTGCAGGATGGAGATGACATGGTAGATGACTGTGTGCAGGATGGAGATTTAATGACAGTTGACTTTGTCAGGTCAAATTAAATACCTGAGTCCTTTGGCCTGACTGAGTCTGCTGGCCTCCACCACATTCACTCTGGATCTCTGTTCTCTGGCTGGCTCCCTCCAATTGGCTCTGTGTCTCAGTGACAGTCTGCTCCTGCTCCTCCTTGCTCCAATTGAGTCCACAGCAGCCGCTCTTCACAGTCCAGGCTGTGTGGTCCTTGTGACGGGTCCGCTGTCCAGACACGTGCTCCCACAACTGATCAGCTCAAGGTGGGCTGGCGTTCCTAGGGTAGTCATGTCCCCTCACTCAGCACTGACCAATCAGCAAACAGGCAGGCAGCGCCTGACTTCCTGGAGGTGGAGGAGGTAGGGGGAGGAATCTCTTTGACTGTGTGTGTGTTATGATTCACCCCAGCGCCATCATTTTAACCGGCATGTCAGAGTTGTCCACGAGTCATGGTCGTGACTGCATCCTAGAAAGCAGAGTGCCCTAAGGGAAGCACCCTCCTATCAGTATCACCTTCCTGTAGGGATGAGCAGAACACACCCCCGGTTTGGTTCGCACCAGAACGTGCGAACAGACAAATAATTAGCGCGAACATGCGAACACTGTTAAAATCTATAGGATACGAACATGAAAAATCTAAAATTTTATTAACCACTTCAATACAGGGCACTTACACATCCTTGCTGCCCAGACCAATTTTCAGCTTTCAGCGCTCTCACATTTTAAATGCCAATTAATCAGTCATGCAACACTGTACCCAAACAAATTATTATAATTTTTTTTTCATACAAATAAAGCTTTTTTTAATCAATTTTTTTGTATTTAATCACCACTGGGTTTTTTATTTTTTGTGACATAAGTGAAAAAAAGAGCGAACATTTTGAAAAAAAAAAAAAATTTTTTAGTTACTATGATAACATTTTGCAAATAAGTCATTTTTGTTCATGGATTTGGGCCAACATTATTACTGCTACATCTCTTTGGTAAAAATAACCCAAATTAGTGAATATTATTTAGTCTCTGTGAAAGTTATAGCGTCTACAAGCTATGGTGCAAATCACTAAAAATGTATCACACCTGATGTACTGATGGCCTGTGTATGGCCTATCTCTCTATATGGACTGTGACAGGTACTCGGGTACTCATATGGACTGTGACAGGTACTTGGGTACTTTGATGGGTGGTGACAGGTCCTCTTTATTAGGGGGGGCAATCAGTGTGATTGGTGTACACTATAACTGGTAACGAGATGTTACCGCAATCTCCTTCTCACACACGATCGGTGTGTGAGGAGGAGAACCCGATAACATCTCGTTACCGCGGTTTGTTGACATTCTGTGCCCGGCTGTGATTGGACACAGCCGGTCACGTTGTAAAGAGCCAATTTCGTTGGCTCTATACTGCGATTGGGATTGGACTGTGCGCCTTAGGGGCGTGCACGAGCGCCGTGTACGTGAACGGTACATGTGACCAGCTGTGATTGGACACAGCCAGTCACGTGGTAAAGAGACATTTTTTATTGGCTCTTTAAACGGATCTGGTATGGGCTGACGTGACATGCCTCATCTCCAATCGCCGCGATGCGGGCCCGCAGGAGCGGCGAGAAGCAGAGGATGTCATATGATGTCCGCCCAGGATGGGAGATCCCATCTGCGGATGTCATTTCACTATGGGCCGGGAGTGAAGTGGTTAAAGGCTTATATGCAAGTTCTTGCCATAAAAAGTCTTTGGGAACCTGGGTACTGCCCCTGCAAAAAAAAGTTTTTAAAACAGCCATTTTTTCATGAGCATTTGAGTGATTTTAATAATGCTTAAAGTTAAACAATAAAAATGAAATAATCCTTTAAATATTGTGCCTGGGGGCCCCCTTAGTCTGCTTGCAAAGTAGCGCATCTGTCCCATGTTTATAACAGTACAGCAGAAAAATACAATTTCTAAAGGAAAACATGTAATTTAAAATTGCTGTAATGTATTGCCGGATCCTGGCAATATACATAAAAAAATCATAAAAAAAAATGGCGTGGGTTCCCCCCTGAGTCCATACCAAGCCCTTTGGGTCTGGTATGGATATTAAGGGGAACTCCACACCAACATTTTTTTTAAAAATGGCGTGCCCCCCCCCAAAAATCTATACCAGGCTCTTCAGGTCTGGTGTGGATTTTAAGGGGAACCCGGCGCCAAAATAAAAAAAACGGCGTGTGGTCCCCCCAAAGTCCATACAGACCCTTATCTGAGCATGCAACCTGGCAGGCCACAGCAAAAGGGGGGGACGAGAGAGCGCTCCCCCTCCTGAACTATACCAGGCTATATGCCCTCAACTGGGGGAGGGTGCTTTGGGGTCTCCCCAAAGCACCTTGTCCCCATGTTGATGGTGACAAGGGCCTCATCCCCACAACCCTTGCCCGGTGGTTGTGGGGGTCTGCGGGCAGGGGGCTTATCAGAATCTAGAAGCCCCCTTTAACAAGGGGGCCCTCAGATCCCACCCCCCCATGTGAATGGGTATCGGGTACATTGTACCTCTACTCATTCACCAAAAAGTATTAAAAGAGTAAAAATAACAGGAGACAGTTTCTGACAATTCCTCTATTTTAAAAAAAAAAGTGTCCTGCGGTGTCCATCCATCTTCAATCACAGCGCCGACGAGCACGAAAACCCCCCTGCTGATGTAACCGGATGACCCCGCCCCCTCTGATGGCACATGACATCAGAATAGGCGGGGTCACTCGGTTATGTCACCGGGTGGCCCCACCCTTGCCAATATAACAGCTGTCACAGGCAAGAGACAACAGTCGGCGGGATGCCTCCCATCGAGGCAGAGTTTTTTTTTCCAGTTTTCGGGTCAGTCAACGCCATAAAGATGGATGGACATTGTGGGAAACTTTTTTACTTGTCAAAAACTGTGTATTGTGGTTATTACTTTGACACTTTTTTTGGTGAATGGGTAGGGGTACAATGCCCATTCACATGGGGGGGGGCAGGATCTAGGTGCCCCCTTGCTAAAAGGGGCTACCAGATTCTGATAAGCTCCCCGCCCGCAGACCCCCACACCAACCGGGCAAGGGTAGTGGGGATGAGGCCCTTGTCCCAATCAACATGGGACAAGGTGCTTTGGGGGCACCCCAAAGCACCCTCCTCATGTTGAGAGCATGTGGCCTGGTATGGTTCAGGAGGGGGGCGCTCTCTCATCCCACCACCTTTTCCTGAGGCCTGCCAGGTTGCATGCTTGGATAAGTGTCTGGTATGGATTTTGGGGGGACCCCACGCCAATTTTTAAAATAAATTGTCATAGAGTTCCCTTAAAATCCATACCAGACCTGAAGGGTCTGGTTTGGATTTTGGGGGGGCCCCTACGCCATTTAAAAAAAAAATTGGTGCAGTATTCCCCTTAATATCCATACCAGACCTGAAGGGCATGGTATGCATTTCGGGGGGACCCCCATTTGTATTTTTTTTTTTTTGGTTCAGGGTTCCCCTTAATATTCATACCAGACCCAAAGGGCCTGCTAATGGACTGGGGGGGCATGCTGTTTTTTTTCACCAGTGGCGGCTGGTGGTCAAAATTTTAGGGGGGGCGCAAAACAGACCTTGCCCCCTCACTCGCACATACACCCCCACCGCCCCCCCCACCCCCCCCCCCCCAGGCAGGCTCTTGCACTACCTAGTAGATGGCAGATCTACAGGAAAGTGCACAGACTGTATTGTGTATGGTCTGGTGAAAAAGGGGATTGGACAGAGTATGGTCAGCTTTAGGACAATACCAAGAAATAAGCTGCTTTCATATAGGAAAGAGGAGGGATAGCCAAGATATACACAACCAGCAGGAAGGGGTGTGCAGGGATGGATGGATAGACAGGTAGGTGAGTAGGTGGATGGATGGGGTGGGTGGATGCGGTGGATGGAGTGAGTGGATGGGGTGGATGGAATGAGTGGGTGGGTGGATGGATGGATGGGGTGGATGGATGCGGTGGATGGAGTGAGTGGATGGGGTGGATGGATGGGGTGGGTGGATGCATGGATGGATGGATGGATGGATGGATGGGTGGGGTGGATGCGGTGGATGGATGGATGGGGTGAGTGGATGGATTGATGGGGTGGGTGGATGCGGTGGATGGAGTGAGTGGATGGGGTGGGTGGGTGGGATGGGATGGATGGGGTGGGTGGATGCGGTGGATGGATGCGGTGGATGGGGTGGGTGGATGGATGGATGGGGTGGGTGGATGCGGTGGATGGATAGATGGGGTGGGTGGATGGATGGGGTGGGTGGATGGTGGATGGATGGATGGATGGTGGGTGGATGGATGGATGGATGGATGGGGTGGGTGGATGGATGGATGGATGGGGGGTGGGATGGATGGGGTGGGTGTGGGGTGGATGCGGTGGATGGATGGATGGGGTGGATGGATGGATGGATGGATGGGGTGGGTGGGGTGGATGGAGTGAGTGGATGGATGGGGTGGGGTGGATGGGTGGATGGATGGATGGGTGGATGGATGGGGTGGGTGGGTGGATGGAGTGAGTGGATGGATGGGTGGATGGATGGGGTGGGTGGATGCGGTGGATGGATGGATGGATGGATGGATGGATGGGGTGGGTGGATGGATGGGGTGGATGGGGTGGATGGATGGAGTGGGTGGGTGGATGGATGGATGGATGGATGGATGGGGTGGTGGATGGATGGGGTGGGTGGATGGATGGATGGGGTGGGTGGATGGATGGGGTGGGTGGAGTGAGTGGATGGATGGGGTGGGTGGATGGAGTGAGTGGATGGGGTGGATGGATGGATGGGGTGGGTGGATGGATGGGATGGATGGAGATATTTAATGATCAGGGGATGGTGGATCTGCCTGTCAGTGTTCTGATCCAGCACAGATCAGTGTAGAGTGAAGGACTTGTCTTCCCCTCTAGCTGTCATCTCCTGCCCTCCCAGCACAATGTCACCATCCAGTATGATCAGACCCCCCTGCCAGGGAGAAGCTCTGGTCTCTGCTATCAGACTGGATGTAAATACAGCTGGATGAGATGAGAGGAGATGAGGAGAGGAGAGGAGAGGACAGCCTGAACAACATAACATCTAGCATTATCCACTCGTGCCAGGCTGCCCCTCCCCCCACCTGACACACATTACAGTAGCAGCCCAGATGAACTGTCTCCGGAGTCCGGAATGTGCCTCTCAAGTCTCAAGCCTCAAGCCTTCAGTGCACTCCCCTCCTCCCCCCCTGCTGCAGGTCTGAGAGCACCTAAAACGTTTCCTAATATCTTACCTGTCCCGTTCACCGGCCGACTCCTCTGCTCCTGTTCAGACATGCAGTCAGGATGAGTGATTCGTAAAACCGGAAGTGATTGGCTGGTCCGATAAAAGCACCGCCCTACATCCTATGGACCAGCCAATCACTATCCACCATCAGGACATACAATGCAGAAGAATGCCCCAATGAGCGTCTTGTGGCACTCTGCATAGCGCCACAAGGCATAAAAAAAACCCGCAATCGCGGGATTGCATTGGCATGACGCTCCCATAGTGCACTGTGACCGGCGCCCGCCCCGAACACAGTGCACTTAAAGGAACCTTTTTTTGAAAAATTTTTTTTTTTTGCGTGGTCGTGCGACGTGGCTCCCAAACAAAATTGACGTCCTTTTTTTCCCACAAATAGAGCTTTCTTTTGGTGGTATTTGATCGCCCCTGCGGTTTTTATTTTTTGCGCTATAAACAAAAATAGAGCGACAATTTTGAAAAAAATGCATTATTTTTTATTTTTTGCTATAATAAATATCCCCCAAAAATATATAAAAAAAACATTTTTTTCCTCAGTTTAGGCCGATACGTATTCTTCTACATATTTTTGGTAAAAAAAATCGCAATAAGCGATTATTGATCGGTTTGCGCAGAAGTTATAGCATTTACAAGATAGGGGATAGTTTTATAGCATTTTTATTAATAATTTTTTTTTATTATTAATGGCGGAGATCTGCGATTTTTTTTTTGTGACTGCGACATTATGGCGGACACATCGGACATTTTTGACACATTTTTGGGACCATTGTCATTTTTACAGCAATTAATGCATTTAAATGCATTGATTTCTGTATAAATGACACTGGCAGTTTAGGAGTTAACCACAAGGTGGCAGTGTAGGGGTTAAGTAGGCCTAGGGGTGTTTTTTTTACTGTGGGGGGGCGTGGCTGTCAGCTAGTGAATGCTGATCTCTGCTCCAATCACAGGGAGCAGAGATCGGCGTCACTAGTTGCTAGGCAGAACGGGGAGATGCTGTTTATCT
The DNA here is from genome assembly GCA_028564925.1 of Lithobates sylvaticus. NCBI lineage: Eukaryota > Metazoa > Chordata > Amphibia > Anura > Ranidae > Lithobates > Lithobates sylvaticus. The sequence continues at coordinate 596,708,719 of CM053026.1, forward strand.
CGGCATCTCCCCGTTTAGCCGCTCCGTGAGACGATCGCGGGAGTCCCCGCGGCGATCGAGTCCGCGGGGACCGCGGCCGGACTCACGGGGGTCCCGACCGGCGCGCTCCCGGCGCGCTCCCGATGGCACGGACAGGCTAAAGGAGGGACGTATATATACGCCCTCCTGCCTGTACGTGCCATTCTGTCGACGTATATCGTCGTGCGCCGGTCGGCAAGTGGTTAAAGGGACATTTTTTTTTTTTTTTTTTTAATTTTTTTTTTTTTGTGACTGGCATTAGGGGGGGGGGCGGCGCCCATGCGCCCCCTATGGACGGGCCGCCACTGTTCCTGACCCATTTCCCCCCCCCCTCCGTCCCCCCACCCCCCTCCCAGGGCTCGACCAATCTCACTCTCTGATTCCTAGATCATTGAATCTTAAGTTGTTCCACGTAGCTCCATGTCTTTTTGAAAGTTTTCCACTCACTCCACTTATCTATTCCCTCTTCATCTGTATTTCCCTGGTTGCCTTTCACTCTTTCCATCTTATATATACCCTCGATCTCGTCTATCCATTCCCAGATCGAGGGGGCTTCTACCTCCCGCCATTTCTTCAGAATGACTCTTTTTGCTGCGTTTAGAAGCAGCGGGAGTAGTGACCTTTGGTAATTTTTAAGGTTTTCTTTTGTGCCGTGTAATAAGATGGTCCATGGATCGTCTGGGACTTCTAACTTTGTGATTTCTTTTATATAAGACCTAACTTCCCCCCAGTAGGCTTTGATTTTAGGGCAACTCCACCAGAGATGTATCATGTTACCTATTTCGTCACATCCTCGCCAGCATTTCCCTGAGTTTTCCCTCTGAAATTTGCTGATTTTGTCCGGTGTAGCATACCATCTAGCTAAAATTTTATAATTGAGTTCGGCTGACTTACTGTCGTTCAAGGCGCTATGGGTTATTTTTAGAATTTTTTTGACTGTGTCATTCTCACATTGTGTCCCTATTTCCCTTTCCCATCTGTGAATATATGTGGGGACCGTCCATCCCTCCCCATCCAATAAGAGCCTGTACCACCTTGTGATTGCACCTCTGTTGTCTCTGGTTGTACACAGTGACTCTAATGGTGATAAATCTGTTGATTCTCTAATTGGTTGGGGCAGGCTCTCGATGAAACGGGAGAGCTGATGGTATCTCCACCCGTCTATTTCTTCAAAACCCTCTTTTATCCTTAGTTCCTGTAGTGACCTTATCTTACCATTTATTGTGATGTCTCTTATCTGTGCTCTTTCTAATTTCAACCAATTCCCCCCATTAATTTTTAACCCTGGTGCAAAAAATTTGTTCTCCTTTAAAGGAATAAGTGGTGAATTATAGTGACCATTTATTTTTTTGTATATTTCATCCCAAATCCTAAGTGTATTCAAGGTGAGTTCGCTACTTTCTCTATCAATATCCCTATATTTCGGGGGGTTCCATATAATTTTACTTAATTGTGCTTTACTAAGAATATATTCTACGTTAACCCATCTTTTTTCTTCTTTATTTTCTTTTACCCATTCTAAAATTCTCGATAGTACGATCGCTTTATAGTAATTAATTATGTCTGGGGCTGCCAGTCCACCGCGATTTTTTGTCTGTTTCAGTGTGGAGTATGCTATCCTGGGTTTTTTGTTATTCCAAATGAAAGTCGTCACCAGAGCTTTAAGTTTAGCTAAATAAAATTTTGGTAAAACGATCGGCAACATTTGAAATTTAAAAAGTATTTTGGGTAGTATAAACATTTTGAGTGCGTGGATCCTTCCAAACCATGATAGTGCTCTATGTGTCAATCTATTACTCTCTGTTTTAATCTCATTTAATAATGAAATATAATTTAAATTGTAAATTTTTTTGAGTGACGATGCGAGTTTAATACCTAAGTATTTTATGTCTTTACGCCAAGGGAATCTATATGTTTTCTGGAGCTCATATTTTAGTGTGGCGCTGGTATTGATATTTAGAATTTCTGACTTTTCTTGATTTATTTTAAAGTTGGTTAATTCCCCATATTCTTTTAATAAGGTCATCAGTCGGGGGAGGGAGGAGACAGGGTTATTTATGTAAAACAGAATGTCGTCGGCATATGCCGATAATTTATGGATTTCTTCTCCTACTTCGAATCCTACGATTTCTGGATCCCGTCTGATCATGGAGAGTAGGGGTTCTAGGGATAAGATAAATAGGATGGGGGAGAGGGGGCACCCCTGTCTTGTCCCATTTTTCATTTCGAAGCTAGAGGATTCAGATCCGTTAATTTTTACAGTTGCCATTGGGCGATGATACAAAGTTTTAATGCGCTGCACCATTTTTGGGCCGATGCCCATTGCCTCTAACGTTGTAAACATAAAGCCCCAGTCTACTCGGTCAAAAGCCTTCTGGGCGTCTGTCGACAGGAGTAGACTGGGGCCTTTCTTCTTTTTTTCCTGTAGCAGTAGCAGCAGGGTTCTTACCCCGTTGTCTCTGCTTTCCCTACCGGGTACGAATCCGGCTTGATCGGGGTGGACCAATTTATTTATTAGAGTTTTTAACCTGTCCGCCAATATCTTGGCGTAAAGTTTCGTGTCTGCGTTCAAGAGTGCTATTGGTCGATAATTGGCGCATTTTATCCCATCTTTACCCTCCTTTTTAATTATCGTTATGGAGGCCATTAAAGCCTCCCTACTCATCTCATATTCTGTGCTGAGACCATTTAGGTACGTGCACAGCTTAGGGATCAGGATATTTTTAAATTTTTTATAATAGTAAATTGTAAAACCGTCCGGCCCCGGGCTTTTCCCTGATTTAGTCCCATTTAAGGCTCTGACTATCTCTTCCTCTGTTATTTTCCCTTCCAATAACTCTCTTTCGCTTTCTGTAATTTTAGTTAACCCAGCTCTTCTTAGGAAATCGTTCATTTTCCTAATTTTTGTTGTCTCTTCGCACCCCCTTTTTTGTTCGACTGCATATAGGTCTGCATAAAATTCTTTAAATGTTTGTGCAATCCCTCTTGTAGTATATTCTATATTTCCCTTATTTGTTTGAATTTTTTCTATATAGTTTTGGGCCTTCTTTTTCTGCAACATTTTGGCCAGGTATTTGGGGGATTTATTACTTCCATAGTATCTCTCTCTGACTAATGCATGGAAAATCCTATTAGTGTCCTGTTCCATCAATAATTTGAGCTCCTCCCTTTTTGTTACTAAGTCTTGCAGTAGCCTTTTATCCTGGGTTAGATCTCTTTTATGTTGTTGTTCCAGGCGGAATATTTCTTCGATGGTATCTTTAATTTTTTGGGCTCTCTTCTTTTTTTTCCCAGCACCAACAGATATAAGCACGCCCCTTATGTAGGCCTTATGGGCCTCCCACACGGTCTGTTTCGAAATTCCCTCTGTATCATTTCTTAAAAAGTATTGTTCTAGTTCTTCCCTTATTCTGTTCTCGCCTTCTACCTCCTGAATAAGACTTTCATTTAGCCGCCACCGTTGGGGTTTCATTTGGGGCTCCACTGACTGTATGTCCATCATCACCGGGGCGTGATCTGAAAGTGAGATTATTCCTATTCTGGTGTCTACTACTCTATCTAAGACAAAGTGTTCCAAAAAAACATAGTCTATCCTAGAGTACGTCCCGTGTACAGGGGAGAAAAATGTATAATCTCTGTCTTTTGGGTGTTGACTTCTCCATACATCTGTGAGTTGACTTGTATGCAACTTTTGTTTTATTTTTTTTAGTTGAACATTACTAATCCCCTGTACACGGGACGTACTATCATTTAGGGGATCCATGCAAAAATTCATATCGCCCATCAATATCAGGTTTCCACTCTTAAAGTCCATCAGTTTTCCCAATATTTTTGCTAAATATATCCCAGGGTTAGTATTGGGCGAATAAATATTCGCAAGGGTGCAGTCCATGTTTCCAAGTTTTCCTTTCAGGAAGAGATACCTTCCCTCGGGGTCGGTTATTCTATCTGTTAATTTAAATCGCATTTTCTTTGAGAAACCGATTGCTACACCCCTGGCCCTTGTTGTAATGGTGTCCCCGTAATACCACTCTGGGAAGTCTCTAGAATAAAGTTTTATATTTGAGTCAATTGAAATATGGGTCTCCTGCAGATAGATAACATCCGCTCTATATTGTTTAAGTTCCCTCATGATTTTATGTCGTTTATTGGGAGTGTTTAATCCCTTAACATTATATGTCATGAATTTAATGTTTGTTGTCATCGTGGATTTTTTTTTTTTTCTAGGTGGTTTCCTTGTCTGTCTTCTACTCTCATGGAAATCTACTGTTTGGTCAAGCCCTATTATTCCCCCCTTCCCCCCCTTCTTAAACCCCTCCCTCCTCCCCCCCTCCCATCCCCCCCTTTGGCCCTCTCTCGACCCTCGACTCGCCGGTGGTCCCGCAAACCTTGACCATCTCGAGTCGCATTTTCGAGGAAAGCCCATGTGATCTCCCTCCTCCCCCCCCAGCCAGGTCCCATGCCACTGAGCCAGACCGGGGGGGGGGGCAAGACTGAGCCCCCACACCCCCGCAACCCCTATCCCTCCACCCACCCCGGGAGCTCCGGGATCTGTATGTATAATTTTTTACAAAAATCTTCTAAATCCTCAGGAAATGTCAGTTTCGTAGAGACCCCGTCCCCGAAGCCCACCAGACAGGCAGGGAATCTCCAGTTGTATCGTATATTTTTGTTCTTCATGATCTCCAGTAATGGTTTCAGGTGTCTTCTTCTCGCGAGCGTCTCCGGGGCGAGGTCCATGAACACCTGTATTTCTCGCCCTTCAAATTGTAATGGTGCCAGTCCTTTTATTTTTGGCCAGATCTCCGCTTTGTCTTCGTATAGGTTAAACCTCACGATTATATCCCTAGGGCGCTCTGAATTTGTTTCATAGATTTTGCCTACCCGATGGACTCTGTCTATTCTGGGGAAGTCCCCTTCCCCTTTTCCCAAGAGTGGGCCAAATATTTTTTGGGTGGTTTCTTCAGATCTTCTCCTCTGGTTTCGGGTACCGCTCTAATCCGTAAATTCTGTCTTCTGTTACGGTTTTCTTGATCTTCCATTTTATATTGGAGGGCACGCTGATGGAGATGGATATGTTTGATCTGTTCTTTAAGTTGATCGACTTCTTGAGCCAGTTTTTCATTTTTTTCTTCGACCGCTTCTACTCTGCTTAACAACTGTGCCAGGTCTGTCCTCAGTAGACCAATATCTGCTTTTATCACCTTTTCCAGCCGATCGAACATCCCGGTCATTTCCCTTTTGGAAGGTGGATGGTCTTCTGCTCTTAGATCTTCCATCCTACTGGTCTCCCGTTCACTCTCAGAAGTTATTTCTCCTCTGGACAGTTCTAGGCTTTCCTCTGGTTTTTTTTCTGGTGCTTTTTTCCTAGTGATTTTAGGTTGATGTAGGCTTGTCCCTTCTGAGGTCTTTGGACTTGCGCCCTGAGTCATATATTGTTTAATTGAGCTGTCTGTAGTCTTTTCTTTTGGGGTTTTTGGGGGCCCACCTTTTGTTGATTTAGTAGTAGCTTTACTCATATTGGTCGCCCATGTTTTCCTGATACGTTTCCCCAGCTTCCACTTAGCAGCTTCCCTTTTCTACGTATCTGAGGTCTTTTCCCTTTTTCTTTTTTCCTCTTTTTCTCCCGTCCCCGTATTTCTCTTCCACCTCTCGCTGGGGTCACTCTTGGGTTCCGTGGGGTCTATTAACCTTCAAAGTACTCTTGTCCCCTCCTTTCAGGCCTATCCTGAGCACTGGATCTTTTAAAAGATTATGATTTTATTTAATCTGTTTTCAGAATACACAAGGGGGGGAGGTTTTGTGTAGTGTCCACGGCGAGAAGAAGGGATCCACCGGGGGGGGGGGGGGGGGAGGGGTGCCGCCTTTATGTCCTGAGAGATTGTACTGGCCCTACGTATTGTTGGGCCAGCTTAGACCGTCTTTCTCTTCTCGTGCTGCTTAGGGTGTATATAATTACTGTTTGGTTATTCTTATCTTCAATTCCAAACAGACTGACCGTGGTGGACTTTATCAGATAAAAAAACCCTGGAAGTGCCCGTCGATCGACAGAGCCGGCCCTTATTGCATCCTCATGCCCGTCTGGGCCAGGTAGACAGAGTTGGGGGGGGGGGGGGGGTCACATGGATAGTGGGTAGCAGTACTTGGATTTCCCCTCTCCTCCCGTTAGTCAACCCTCAGTCGGGCAGTTAGGTATTAATAAGCCACAGAGTTCCAGGATCGTGTGCTCAGTTGGTCACGGTCCCTATTGTGTACCTCTATCTTCTGCTGATCTCTTATTAATAGTGATCCAAAAAGCAGAAACTTCGGCTTGTATTATAGCAAAAGAGAGAAGAGTAAAAAAAAAAAGGATTTGCTCCTCTATATTCTGCCCGCCTCTTATATAACAGTAATCCAGAGAACAGATATTTCAGCTTGTGTCATAGTCAGACAGTTTGTACCTCAATGTTCTGTCCATCTCTAGTGTACCAATAGTCCAGAGAACAGATAATTCAAGTTATGCCATAGGAAAACACTTTGTACCTCTATGTTCTGCCCTTCTCTTGTGTAGCGATAAACCAGGGAACATACATTCAGCTTATGTCATGGGAAAAAAAAACAACAGATTGTACCTCTATGTTCTGCCCCTCTCTTATATATCAGTTATCCGGAGAACATACTTCAGCTTGTATCGCAAGAGAAAAAAAAAAAATTGTACCTCTGTGTTCTGCCCATCTCTTATTGTCCGGCTGATTGTCCGGGGTATTAATATTGCCTGGGTTACCTTTATGTGTAGTATCACGGACAGCGGTTCCCCTGTACTCTTCCGTTGGAACGGCGTCGGTCCAGACTGAGGGGACAGAGACCAGGTGCCAATGTTGGCTGAGGCTGCGTAGCGGTGTTGACCCGAAGGTGACCCGGAGGTGTCAGATCCGGAGAAGCAGGGAGGCGGGGGGGGGCGGGCTAGGGGGACGGAGCGGCAGGGCAGCGGTCGGCTTCAGCAGACCTCCAAAGGTTAGGGGGGCCACAGACCGCAGCACCTTCCTAATGATGTCGCTCACCACCCCGTCCACTGCCAGCCTTCAGAGGTACGGAGTCCGCGGCGGGGTCGGGGGATGTATTCGCGCCGCTCTGGAGCTCTCACTCTCCTGTATTCGGCGTCCCACGCTCGTATCTCCCGCCGCAGAGATCGCACACAGGCTCCTCCCACCATGACGCGCGGCGTTCTCACGTCATCCTTCCCCCACTCACTCACTTGAACCTATCAGACCTTGGCGCTGAAGACTGAAAAATTGTCTAAAGGCATCGTCGGCCATCCACCTTCTCCACCAGTAAATGGTAACCTCCTAGGGTCTGCAAAGGCGTTACACAAACTTTTTTTCAAGGCCTCCTGAAGATGTTTCATCCTCTGATCCCTCTGTGAAGGCAGGATGAGTTCTGCAACTTTACCCTTGTAGTGTTGATCAAGAAGAGTTACCAATCACTAATGATCCCTCTACTTGATACCACGAATCCTAGGGTCCTTTCGCATACTTCGCAGAATCAGGGAGGCCATGCAGCTTACGTTTGCAGAGGCATTCAGTTCCCAGTCCTCTGGGTCACTAAGGATCACATTATCCATAACTACCTCCCCCCAGCCACGTACAACTCCTTGGGTTTCTGGAGACTGAAAACCATCCCCTGAAGACTGCTGCGTGTTATCCTCTACATGCATGCTGACACAATCCTCTTCCTACTCTACTTACTGTGTGTTTGGAGGCCCCGCAGGAATGCTATCTGGATAAAGGGGGCCTTGTAGAGGGAAGGAAGTCCTCCTCTTCCTCCAGCTGTTCTGTCTCAAGTGCCCTGTCCATGATTCAACGAAGCATATGCTCCAGCAGGAAGACTAGAGGGACAGTGTCCCTGATGCATGCATTGTAATTTTTTACCATCCTTGTTGCCTCCTCAAATGGTGACAGGACAGTGCATGCATCCTTGATCAGTAGCCACTGGCGTGGCAAAAAGAAACCAAACTCACCCGACCCTGTCCTGGTGCCATACTCGCACAGATACTCATTAATGGCCCTCTGCTGTGTGTGCAGCCGTTGCAGCATTGCCAACGTTGAGCTTCACCTGGTGGGCATGTCACAAATGAGGCGGTTGGTGGGCAGGTTGCATTCCCTTTGAATGTCAGCCAGCCGAGCGCTGACATTGTCTGGCGGAAATGACCACAGACTTTTCTGGCCTGCCTCAGGAGATCTTGTAAGCCTGGGTACCCGGTCAAGAAATGCTGCACCACCAAATTCAGGACCTGTGTGTCCCAACCATCTAACTGCTAAATCTGCAGATCACTGTAGGTGCCACTCTGGTCATCCCGTGTTCCTAGGACCCTAGACACCCTAAAAAAATAATATAATAAATGTTTTATTTCGGGTTTAATACCACTTTACATATGATTTCTATGCAATCATACTATTTGTAGATATATACACCTAAATTTAAATTTGCCTTGTACTTTAACCCCTTTAATTTGTTTATCTTATTGTGAATTTTCACATTTCATAGTATTTTTGGGAAAGGCTTAACATAAAAATCTGATTATTTTATGCGCATGTTTTTCTTCTGAGGTGGATGTGAGCTGTACTGCACATGCCTGGCAGTTACTGCAATCATTTTTTAGCACAAACATTTTTGATGAACTTACACTCTCTTCTCATGGGCACCTAAACCACCCAGGTCTTCCATATTTGTCAAGCATGTCTTTTTACTTGTCCAGACCTGAATGTTACCTGCAATGATTGGGCTGCACTAAGACATTCACTTTAATGGCTTTCCCCAATGGGCCCTCAGGGGGAGAACACTGTCAGTGTGGGATGAACAGTGTATGCATTCTCTTTGAAATTTTACTTGACAATGTTTTGCATGAAGGTTTACATTTCCAAACCTGCGCTGATGTTCCTCTTACTTTATAGATGTGTTCAGTCTTTTTTGCTTCTTCCAGTTTACAAGTGTCAGTTTATTATGTCAAGTCTGAGCTGGCAGTGATTTTATCTGCTTACAAAACAAACATTAAATATTTAAAACGTAAAAAAAAGTTGTTATGCTGACTGATTATTGACTGTCATAACAAACACTGACTGATGAGCATCTTGGCATTACCACATCCTTTTTTTACTGTTCATTTAGTGAATGGTGTGCCAGGTTGCAGGAAGGGTTAAGCAAGGCTTTCTAAAATACAGCTATGCTGCCAGCTGTAATCTGTTACATTCTACTAAAAAAATAAATGAAACAAATGTTAAAGGGAAGCCATGAAAGTAATGTATGGATGGTCAATAAATGGTATTTCTAAAACATTTACTACCAGTAAAGACATATAATAGAAAACATCAGTTCATTACTAACCAATTTATCAGCAGAGGACAGGATTGAAGAACCGTAATATATGTCAGTATTTATTGTTTATTGTTGTGTATCTTCACTACTGAAATAATTACATCATACTTATTTAATAGCTTTATGATTACCAAATGAGTAGATCGTTCTAAAATAGATGAATGGCAGCAATATATTCTCATTGCGATGCAAGGTCTGATAGGACTATCTTTGAAAGAAATGGGCATCTATTGGTCTAGGTATCACGAGAGTTAAGTAATTCAGTTGACAATCAGCACCACATCCCGAAAAGGATTATACAACAAGAAACAACAAAATATTGGGACTTTAAAGGTGCAGAAACCTCCTCCTGGAATAATAGATCTTACAACGTTATAGTTAAAATTCCATTTCAATAAGATTACAAATGGTTAAAATTATGGATGCACTGATACTTTTTTTTGTAGGTACTCGCCGATACCAATTACCGATACCTATCACCTAGGAAGAGGGGTGGTTTGGGAGGTGGCAGGGGGTTGTTGTTCAGGAGTTGGGTGATGACAGGGTGGGAGGGGAGAGGTAAGTGAGGCCAAGGTAGTTGAAGGTGGAATGAAATAGGGATTGTGGGGTGGGAGAGTTTAGACGGAAAAGGCTGTGATTGCTGGGGGGGGGGGGATAGGAGGGTTATTGGAAGACCTGGGGCAGAGGTGACAGCTGGTAGAGGGAAGAAGGAGGCAAAAGGAAGAAGTGACTGCAGGCATGGTACAGGAGACTGCAGAGACTGCAGGCATGGTACAGAATACAGCCAGAGACTGCAGGCATGGTACAGGGGGCAGCCAGAAACTGCAGGCATGGTACAGGAGATAGTCAGGGACTGCAGGCTTGGTACAGGAGACAGCCAGAGACTGCAGGCTTGGTACAGGAGACAGCCAGAGACTGCAGGCATGGTACAGGAGACGGTAAGAGACTGCAGGCATGGTACAGAAGACAGCCAGAGACTGCAGGCATGGTACAGGAGGCAGTCAGAGACTGCAGGCATGGTACAGGAGACAGTCAGTGACTGCAGGCATGGTACAGGAGACAGTCAGTGACTGCAGGCATGGTACAGGAGACAGCCAGAGACTGCAGGCATGGTACAGGAGGCAGACAGGGACTGCAGGCATGGCACAGGAGACAGTCAGAGACTGCAGGCATGGTACAGGAGACAGCCAGAGACTGCAGGCATGGTACAGGAGACAGACAGAGACTGCAGGCATGGTACAGGAGACAGACAGAGACTGCAGGCATGGTATAGGAGACAGTCAGGGACTGCAGGCATGGTACAGGAGACAGTCAGAGACTGCAGGCATGGTACAAGAGACAGCCAGAGACGGCATAGTACAGGAGACAGCCAGAGACGGCAAGCATGGTACAGGAGATAGTCAGGGACTGCAGGCATGGTACAGGAGACAGTCAGGAACTGCAGGCATGGTACAGGAGACAGTCAGGGACTGCAGGCATGGTACAGGAGACAGCCAGAGACTGCATGGCACAGGAGACAGTCAGGGACTGCAGGCATGGTACAGGAGACAGAGACTGCAGGCTTGGTACAGGAGACAGCCAGAGACTGCAGGCATGGTACAGGAGACAGCCAGAGACTGCAGGCACGGTAGAGGAGACAGCCAGAGACTGCAGGCATGGTAGAGGAGACAGCCAGAGACTGCAGGCAAGGTACAGGAGACAGCCAGAGACTGCAGGCATGATACAGGAGACACTCAGAGACTGCAGGCATGGTACAGGGAGAGAGCCCTGCTGCTCAGTACAACTGGATACTGCCCCTACAGTGTCTTCATACAGAGCCCCCCTATTCTCTGCCTCAGTATCCAGCCAGGGAGAGCCCGGATCCAGTGCTCTGTGTGGCCAGGAGTCAGAGCTGAAGAAGGGAGGTGTGCAGCGAGGAGAAAAGGCTTGTGGGCTGTTAGAATGGGTGGGCCTGCACCTAGTGATGCCACTGGGAGGAGAAGGTGGGGATGGCACTGTCCGAGGGGAGGAGGAGGCAGGCGGTCTGCAAAGTCACTTCCGGCATCGGTTTCCGGTATCGGAGCATTTTTCACGTGTACTGATACTCGCGAAAATGGCTAGTATCGGCACCGATACCAGTATCGATGCATCCCTAGTTAAAATTATGTCTATACCAAATAGACATTAAGTACAAAATTGTTTTGCAGCAAACTCTATATTGAACAAACTTCTCCTTAACCCCTTAAAGTACACTGATTCATCTGTAATCATATATGCACACAATGGTGGATAAACATGGCATACACCATTACACATGTGTCAGGAAAAGCACAACCCAACGTGTTTCGCCTGTTGGCTTCTTCAGGGGTTCTTTTTGGAGGGGAATGAATGTAGTAGAGTTGATTTAGTAAATATTGACTTTGGAAAGCCCCCTAAGGGCATTACACATTCCTGCCAGTGCACTATTGGATGGACCAGGCATCTGTCTATAGCCGATCAATCTGAGGTCAGATAGAGAGGTTCGTCCCAAAAAACAAAGAAAGGGTCCAATACATAGGGATTGGCAGTTATGGCTGATTGTTCACATGTTTGACCATAAGGTACTAGGAGAAATCTCATTTGTTAAAATCCATACACAAAAGGGTAGGCAGATTCCAATGGCCAGGATATACAGCAAAAAAATAAAAAAATCTTGTTTGAAACGGGGAGAATGTCAAGACCAAACCGTCCACACTGTTTGCCTAGTTCTTGTTGGATACCACTGCCATCACAGTGAAAGTACCTCCAAATGAAGACCCATGACCCATCTATTAGTCTAGACATGATTTTCCTTGTGGCTAAAGCAGAAGCAAATTATCTCTAATAATAAATAATATTGGTTTGCTTATTTGATGTATTCTAAAGAAATTGCCAAGTCTCCTGCTGCTAAACTACAGTAAACTATAGCCACTTACCAGCCACCACAGAGTAGGCAGTAGCTCTTGTTTTCTCGGCTACAGTATGTACACAGAATGTTTGCCCTTGCCTTATCCAGAATTATAAACATATATTTAGGAGGAAACCATTCTTAACCACTTGCTGACCGCAAGCCAGCCATCCAGCCCGTGAGTAAAGCTACAGTGCGGGCTGGCTGCACAGACTCACGTATATATAAATGATTCTGCTTTTCTAGGTAGGGGGCGTGTGTGTGGCGCCCCGGCTGTGCTGTGATTAGACACAACACAAGCTGATCAGTGGGTGCTGGGCAATGGATGATCGCCAACACCTGCTGATTGGCGAGGAGTAAGACAGGACAGAGCTCTGTGTATGTAAACAATACAGAGCTCTAACCTGTCAGCGTGAATGTAAAAACCAGAACAACACTGTTAGGCACACATTTAACATTTTAATCGCTCTAGATGTTTAACTTCTTTCCCGCCAATGTCATTAGTACAGTGAGTGCATATTTTGAGCACTGATCACTGTATTGGTGTCACTGATTCCCATAAAGTGTCAGTTAGTGTCAAATTGCCCCCATACTATCATAATCCCGCTATAAGTCACTGATTGCCGCCATTACTAGTATAAAAATAAATTCCAGTATACTATATATACCATAGTTTGTAGACATTATAACTTTTGCGCAAACCAATCAATATATGCTTATATGTCTTATAGCAGAAAGTAAAAAAAAAAATTGTCTGTATTTTACGCTTACAGCGCAAAAGATAAAAAACCCAGTGGGGATCAAATACCATCAAAGGAAAGCTTTATTTGTGGCAAAAAAATTCTATCAATTTTGTTTAGGTACAATGTTGCATGACCGCACAATTGTCAGTTAAAGTAACTTAGTGCTGTATAGCAAATAATGGTCTGGTCATGAAAGGGGGGTATAGCCCAAACTGTTGTTTACATTTTGGATAGAGTAGAAAATGGTTAAAAACCTTTTGCCATCTGTATTCCAGTTGGTAGATTTCCTTCACTTCCTCTCCTGAAGACACAATTGGAAGTAAAAAGAAATGTGAGGGAAATATCACCTTAGACAATTGTGTCCCCTTTGCAAGATGTCCCCTATATTACCATTCAGGTCACAATTCAAAATGTTGGATCTAACCCTCACTTTCAGTCCCAGTGACACTAGCCATCATCACAAATAGCACAGAGGCTCTAACCTCTCACCACTTCCAAACTAAAAAAAACTATTTGGCTTTAGATTCACTTCAAGAATGATCTCATGGTAGTCAGGATGTGCTTGCACATCCTATTGCCCAATGTCTAAACTTTACAAAACAACTGCTTTTATTCATAAACACTGCTAGTTATAAATTGCATGTCATATCACTAAATGATAAATAAATATCAATATGAAGTCTTTGGGTAACCGTACAAAGCATGACAAAAGCATAGCACAAATTTCTTCCATGTTATCAGATGTTTGAAAACCAGCATTATTGTTGCGTAGGCTTCTTGGCTGTTAGGACCCGATAGAATGATGTGTAAAAACGAGACATACATGTGGATTAGAAGTGCACAGCAGTAGAATATTACATATAAGGGGAATCAATTCATTTGATAAGTGACAAGTCTATGAAAAATTGTATGTCAGTATTAAGAAAGCAGCTACCTTCACCTCTCCTTGAACCATTATTACATATATTATAAATTAATCACATGGGTCATGGTGAATGATTAGAGAAAATATAAAAGCTTTCATTTAATTTTCGTTTATTTAAGAACACAGGATTCAGAGACATTTAGTTTATACTGCTGACAACAAAAATATTTGGCCAATAGTCTCTTTTGCAGCTATCTGGATTGACGTATACATAGTTACATAGTTACATAGTTAGCTAGGCCGAAAAAAAAGTCCATCCAGTTCAACCATAAAAATAAAAGAAATAATAAATAAAAATAAAATATATCGTACAATCCAATAAACCCCATTCTATACCCACAGTTGATCCAGAGGAAGGCAAAATATAAAAAGTATAGTTTTGGAGGTTATACTTAGACCAGCGGAATGCAGGGCCTGCTTAGAATGTTACCTTCGGGCCTAGGCTCTGCTTATGACACTTTCCAGATCTCTGTGTACTGTGTTAGTTAACTGCATGGCACTTTTCAGGCTCAGAGCTGTGGCACAGCCTGTGGTGTGACCCAGTCTCTAAAGACTAATTTATGAGTAGGCCACATGGGCCGTGCTTTGGGAGCAACTTTATTTATTTGGAACTATTTGGCATCGTTATTATACACTGTTCTCCATTGGTCTTTATGGACAGGGTTAAAATGCTGAAAAATAGAGTGCTAGGTGGAGTGTCGTGCACTCTTTCTGCCTTCAGGGTAAAGCAGCAATTTCCCATCATTGCTCCTGTTTGCAAGAGACAGGCATGGTATACTTTCTGCTGCCTACAGTGACCTGATCATTTGTGGCCTTTGAAACCTCTAATGCTTTCAGCAGTCAGTTTGAGTATCCAAAGTCGTATCTTGTTTACTCAGTGAAATTGTGTCCTTTGTGATGCAACATGCCATATCACAAACATAGGAGGAGCAGTCTTGCTGAATTGGGTCTCTCTTACTATCAGTTCCTAGGTGATCGGCAGCATTCCTTAATAAGGGCCTGGCGCCAACTGCCTGAAATGTTATCCCCTGCTTGAATCCTTACATTACTCAGCTCAAGCCTGAAGTCTCCTTTCCAGGCATTCATCCCTGATTGCATATTGTCCTAAACATTAGTAGAACTCGGTGCACCATCCAGCCCCACCCAGGTGCAGAAGCTCTGAGGCTCTCATAGAGTATCACAGGTTGCTGGAGGTTCAGAGTTGGACAGTGCACCTGCGTCTTCCACCTGAACGAAAATGCAGTGTGCATGAGGCCTAAAGGGGATTCAGCTTCTCATTCCAATATTTCTCATTGGCTTAGACAATTCATCCAAGCTTATGGTCTTAAGGATCAGGTCCTTTCCTGTCAAGGCACATTTTTTTCTGAAGGAGCTTGGAGCTCCTCTTTAAACCCCCCTCTATGTTATCTTATGTGTGTTTAGTAGCAGGGAAATTTAGAGGATATTTTCTGAATGCCCTAAAATCCCGTTCAGGTGAGGTAATTTTGACCACAAAAAATGCTGAACATGCTTAACGTGCCTAAACGCTAGGAGCGTTTAGCACTTCAGCGTTTATTTATTTCAATGGCCAGAATAAATAAAAATTCTGGCCAATGAAATTAAAAAAACGCCCAAACTTCAAGACTAGACTGGTCATGGTTTTTTGTTTGTCAATGTCCAAATTCTGCTGTAACCAGCAGTATAACCCAAATATTTTGAACCCGAAAAAAAGGATTTTATGGTACGTTTTTTACATCCATCACCTGAACAACAATTTCATATTTTCTCCTATTTGGGTTTATATTATTTAAAAAAAATAAGTTAGTAATCATTTACATTATATTAGCCTCTAGAATTCTATAAATACAAAAAGAAAAAACTGCAGAATGCAATCACAGTGCTCTGCATTGCTAGAGCTATTTCATTATGACAGTGAATTAACCTAATCTCAAGTTTTCAACTCAAAACGTTCATATTTAATTATGTGTTCCATTGTAAATTTATATGTTTACCTCCTCGGGCTAATTTTGCTGAGAGTCACCTCCCAGCAATGCATAGATCTATGTCTGAACATTTCTGCATTCCAAAGACATGTTTTGCACCAAAATAGTTACAGCTATGTACATTAACCATGTACAATATATAGAATTAGATGGGAAGGCATCCACCTAAACTTTTTTCAGAATTAGAGAAATGTTAAATTCTTAGCAATAAAAAATACAGGTATAAACCTCTAGTTTTGATCCATGCCAATGGGTTTGTTAGATTGGCCTGTTTACATGTTTTTTTCTACAAAAAATCTTTAACCAACTTATTTAATAATGGTGAAACAATGTAAATGTACACCGCCAATGAATGTCTTACCAAAAACATGATATACCCTATCCAGATCTGGCAGTGCTACCTTCTGTAAACTTATCTGCTTCAGTTACGACTGCAGGGGGAGTATCCAATATACATTATATTAACATATTGGCTGTAGCATTATTGGACCTGTTATCATACCAAACCATACAGCTGAACTCCAGGAAAATTGCTAAATACCCAGATGAAATATATGAAAGCTATTTCATTCCAAAGGATTTATATTTCTGTCCATACTGACCTGATTTTTTTCTGTTGCAGCCAAGGGAGGCCTGTCTGATGTGGTGGTGCAGTAAACAAATTTCAGGGAGGCAAAGGATGGGAGGTCAGCAGGGCAGTGTAGCAGAGCTAAAGACAGAAGTCAAGTGAGCTAAGGACAGGGGTCAATAGGGTGGAGGATGGGAGTCACTGCTGACATGGCAGAAGACAGTGGTCACTGCTGGCAGGGCAGAGGACAGGAGTCACCGCTGGCAGGACAGAGCACAGGGGTCAGTGCTGGCAGAGCAGAAGATAGGGGTCACTGCTGGAGAGGCAAAGTACAAGGGATCATCGCTGGAAAGGCAGAGGACAGGCAAGAGTCTGGTACCAAGTCAAATCAGGTACTTACACTGCTTGCACATACTAAAAAATACATTTAGCCTGAGTTTACACCTGTGCATGTGTGACAGTGTGTGAGCATGTATGCACATTTTATGTGCATTAAGGTGCTGCAGGTTTGTGCAGCAATTAATTTCATTGGGCTGACCAACCACCACAGAAGCTCATGCAGTTTTTTTTTTTCATTTAGCATACCAAAACGCATGGTACTACAACACACATGCGTTAGCAAGGTATATTGGGGTGCCAATAAGAATGAATGACACTGCAGGTCGCCGGCAAGAATGATACACTTTTTTTGTGCCTTTCTCTGGCCCACAGATGTGAATGCAAGGACCTATAAAAAAAAGACGTGGTGTGAATGGAAGCGGTTCACACTGGTGCATTGTGCTGACATGTGCTGGTTTGCAGTGGACAAAAGAAAAACAAGCCCTAATTTTTTCAGCACAACACCACGCAAAGCATGGAAATGTGTGTCAGTGCAGCACAATGCACATCAATGCTATAGACCTTTCTCGTGTTCCAGGAAGTGAGGACAAAAGCAGTGGCGGCTGGTGCTCCATTTTTTTGGAGGGGGCGGCAAACAAACCCCAGATGTCTACTCCTGGAGGTTTGGTCCCTCAGCTCAGGTTCCCACACATGGAGTCCAGGCTCTCCTCCTCTAGGTGCACGATTTGTGGAAAGTGAAGTCAGGCAGACATTGACCTTCATAGGCATACTGTACATGTTGCAGTGCTCCTTTAAGAACTACCATTCTCTTAATCCTCCTTGTCTGCAGCTTTCTTTCTGATAATTCGTAACTTCGGATAAATTTGTATTCATTACGTTCACTAACAGACAAATTTGAAAGGATATTCCAATACCTATAATTTAATAGTTAGTAATAGTTAAGTTATTATTAGTTAGGTATTATTTCAGATTTTAGAATTTTTGGGATTTCTGATTTTCGAATTTCGAGTTTTAGAGTTTACGTATTTTTAAATTTACGAATTTACGAATATTAAAACTTACAAATAATCGTAAAAAATAGCTAAACGGTTTTTCGTTAATTCAGATATTTCTGAATTAACAAATTTGTTGAAATTCGTTAAACTCATTCGGAACTAAAAAAATTGCACATGTCTACCCACTGTGGTAAATACAACCGTTATCATACCTTTATCATTATATCAGTCACTATAGCTCAGTGTTCTCTCTCATATATGCACTGACACACCTCCTCAGATCCAATCAGTGTGGGCAGAATGCACACTTGCTGACTTGAGAAGAAACAGAAGTTTAATACAATGCAATTTTACTTCAGATAAGTGCAATGCATATTTTTCAGGCTTTTGATGTGTAAGGGAACATTTACTTTCTTTATCTTCTCCCTCCAATGACTAGTGCTTATTAAGGGAACGTGGAGGAAGCAGGGATAAGATAGCTGGGACTGAACTAACTAGCACTAAACAGGAGGAAAGAACAGAGGGAAATACCAAATACAGTAGACAAACATGTTATATTGGCACTGAATTACCTTTAGATGTCAGCATACATTAGAACATCAATAATAGAATGCACTTCAATGAAACAGCAGAAAAATTACATACTTGATGGGATACAACACTCATTGTGCATCTATGTAGCATATTGGTGTGTATGTGTGTGTGTGTTCATTTTCACCTTGAGAGCTGAACTTCCTAAAAATGCCCTTGTCCTGGCCCATTCATTTTCTCATGACCATTTTCTACTTGAGCTTTATTGATTAGTGATTAGCATTGATGCCTTGTAGCGTTGGGATTCTGCTATTTTTTAATAAATATTATTTTAACTTTTTTTAAGCTTTGTAGTATACCAGTACAGCAGATCTCCAGCAGCATCTTGACAGCCACTTCCTATCTACATCTGAAGACATGCACTCCAGCAGTGTTTGAATTTTATTTCTCATGGTTCCTTCCTGGGGTGATAACAGTTAAACATGCCCATGCAATGTACATCAGCATGGCTTCTTGTAGCCTCCTTTGGGAGAACATGTGACAGGGTGACAATGCAGAAGCACAAGGATAGAACTTTGTCTCCCTCTAACAAGATGTGCTTGAACAAGGAGCTTCATTGCAGAATAACCATTTTTTTATTTTAATGAAGCAGAACAATATTTTGAATATTACTTCAGAATTTTTACTATAATTTAGAAGCTGATAATTTTAGTAATTGAGGTTACATACGTTTTATGTAGTGGCTTATGATGTTCAATGTAAGTCCCAGAGCAGCCGCCCGATCTCGTCATACTATACCCACGGCGGCGGAAGTAAAATGGCGACGTCTCCTAGCTTTCGTCACATTACGCAGCAGACTTTACCTCAGAAAGCAAAGACCAAGACCTCTCCTCCTGTCTCTGCTCCACCCACGATCTCCTCCCACATGATGTCAGCTACAGAGCTTAAAAAGACAAGCAGTCATATTTTATACAGCTCTGTCCCTTCTTCTCCACAGGCTTTCCAACATTATGAAAAAGCATGATACTTTCTCTCCCTGTATACCTATGGAAATGCCTGATGATGCCTCTCTTATTCAAAAACATGACCAACCATTACCTATTGATAATTTCCTCAGCTCTTGTACAACCAAATCCTGTAATTTATTTAGAAGAATCTCTTTTTAACCGTTTCACTGATCTATTACAACATGTATATAATAAAAGTGTAGTGCTAAATAGTGTATCTGCTATACATAGGCTACACAGAATGTGAATCTGCGAGTGGTATGTGTTGCAGATATAATAATGAGAGGAATACTCTATTTACTTGAGTGTTGTGAATGGATTAGCCAAATGATTATACAATCGTGGTAACCCTAATGCCGCGTACACACGTGCGGACTTTTGCCGGCGGACCTAGTCCAGCGGACAATCCCGCCGGACTTTCCAGCTGGGTCCGCTGGACTTTCCGAGCGTGTGGACTTGCCCACACACGTGCGGACTTGCCCACACACGCACAGACTTCTCCGGCGGATAATCCGCCGGCCAAAGTCCGCGGGACTTTTGAAAATGAACGGACTTGCCGCTCATCGGCAGTCCGTTCATTTAGCACGTGACTTCAGGTACGTAGCTAGCGTAGGCAGTAAATGCCGGCGCGCCAGCTCCGTCACCTGTCATGGATTTAAAGGGAATCCCCACGCCGAAAAACGGCGTGGGGGTCCCCCCCAAATCCATGTCAGACCCTCATCCGAGCACGCAGCCTGGCAGGCCAGGAAAGGGGTGGGGACGAACGAGCGCCCCCCCCTCCTGAGCCGTACCAGGCCGCGTGCCCTCAACATGGGGGGTGCCCTGGGGAAAGGGGGGCCACACGGGACTGTGACAACACAAGGGGGCGGGGTCACCATGTGACATGAACATGTGACCCTGTCCCTGTCCCCATGCCCCTATATAAGTCCTAGCGCAGAGCGCAGAGCGGCACAGGCATTCCGGGCAGAGAGAGCGTCGGGTCAACATCGGAAGAAGAAGAAGAACAAGAACAAGAAGGACAAGAAGAAGGACAAGGCGCCGGCGGCGCGGAAGACGACGACCGCCGCAAGAACAGAAGAGACCCCCGGAAGACCCCCGAAGGCGGATCGAGAACCCCAGACGACGGCGACGACGACGAAGAAGGTAGCCGGACTTCCCCCGCTCGGTAAAAGAGCTTGGTAAATGGCGGGGGAGTCCGGCGAGAAGACCCCCAAGACGGAAGAAGACCCCCGAAGGCGGATCGAGACCCCCAGACGGCGGCGACGACGAAGAAGGTAGCCGGACTTCCCCCGCTCGGTAAAAGAGCTTGGTAAATGGCGGGGGAGTCCGGCGAGAAGACCCCCAAGACGGAAGAAGACCCCCGAAGGCGGATCGAGACCCCCAGACGGCGGCGACGACGAAGAAGGTAGCCAGACTTCCCCCGCTCGGTAAAAGAGCTTGGTAAATGGCGGGGGAGTCCGGCGAGAAGACCCCCAAGACGGAAGAAGACCCCCGGAGCAGTGCAATAAACTATTTTTTCAAAAGTGTGGGTGTTTTTTTTTACTTTACATTTTACACCTTAGGTGAATGGGTAGGGGTACATCGTACCCCATACTCATTCACATAGGGTGGGGGGCCGGTATCTGGGGGGCCCCTTATTAAAGGGGTCTCTCAGATTCCGATAAGCCCCCGCCCGCAGACCCCGACAACCAACGGCCAGGGTTGTCGGGAAGAGGCCCTTGTCCTCATCAACATGGGGACAAGGTGCCTTGGGGTGGGGGGGCCGCACGGCCCCCCTTTCCCCAGGGCACCCCCCATGTTGAGGGCACGCGGCCTGGTACGGCTCAGGGGGGGGGGCGCTCGTTCGTCCCCACCCCTTTCCTGGCCTGCCAGGCTGCGTGCTCGGATGAGGGTCTGACATGGATTTGGGGGGAACCCCCACGCCGTTTTTCGGCGTGGGGATTCCCTTTAAATCCATGACAGGTGGCGGAGCTAGCGCGGCGGCATTTACTGCCTACGCTAGCTACGTACATGAAGTTACGTTCGAAATGAACGGACTGCTCCGTGTGTGGGCAAGTCCGTTCATTTTCAAAAGTCCCGCGGACTTGCCTACTAACAGCGGGATTGTCCGCTGGACTGCCAAGTCCAGCGGATAATTTTAAAACAAAACTTAAAACTTTGGTCCGCCGGACTTTGGCGCCAAAAAGTCCGCCGGCGCCCACACACGAGGGGATTATCCGCTGGACTTCAGTCCAGCGGATAATCCCGCGGGATTGTCCCTTCGTGTGTACGCGGCATAAGATTAACCTTAAGCTCTGTGTGATAAATAATATGTAAATAACTGAAAAATCTAAATAAAAAATTGGAGTGAAACCCAACAGTGCATATAAGACACCTGTATAATGAATTAGTAAGCCAATCTATTGGTATTCAATGATGGTCTACAAAGGTGCAGTTCACCTAAATCACATCAGCCAAAACTATGACCTTTATGAATGAAATATAACATAGATAATAGTTATAGCCAAAACTGAAAAGTTTGATAAAAAACTGAACACACGACATGCAACAGCAGAGTATAACGCCAATGCATAGATATGACCTGAACTGTAATAAAACGGAATTTGGAGCTTATTATTTCAAACACCAAAACCAGAGGGTATGTTCACATAGAAAAATAGTGACTCCAAATCAAACCTATATCCATATGAAATGGTCCCTCTGCATAAAATAAAATTCAATCAATGGTCCTTGTATCATAAATTATTGATATAGTCCATATGGATATAGTAAAACAAAGAATTGATGCAGATATGATAGACTACCAAAATTGTATTGCATTCTTATATATCCATGGATGCTGTAACCGGGGCACAACCCAAACAATATGATGTAGTATTCCCAAAATAGGTAAAGGTAAAGATGTGGTACTCTTACCAGAATGGGTGGACTTACAGACCGTAGATGGTGAGTCAAACGGGCTTGGACCGGAACAACCGGAATCTGTTAACTGTGGTAAGGCAGGCTTTATCCTTTGGATGGTCGGTGGGTGATCACACACCCCTACTCACCACAATGATGTCTGAAACCGCTCATACAGATGTATAGCAAAATCGTGGGCCCCGATCACAATCCTCTCCATAGTAGTAGTGTGATTATAAAATGGAAAGTAGAGAATGCCTCCACATGGTGTAAATCTGAATAAAAAATGTATTTGTAAATACATTTTCACCCTCAAAACAATAAGGGCATAGCAAGTCTAAATTAAGGAGTAAATTGAAACAGGATTTTAATGAGCTAGGACAAAGATTAGATACCATTGAACTAAAAATGAATGGTGCATCAGGCAAAATTGACCTACATTTCTCTCAGATTTCCCTATTACTACAACAACTTGAAGACGATATGCTAAAATTGAAGATTTAGAGAATCGTTCACTACGTTGTAATTTTCGCATTCGTGATATTCCAGAATATATTAAAGATATCAATGATGTGGCTTACTCCTTAATGCAGAATGCTCTTCCAAGTGCAGATGCTTATCTTTTCGAAATTGACAGAATTCATAGAGCACTATCAATACCTAAATCGGATGGTCCGCCTAGAGACATTCTTGTAAAACCACATTTTTATAACACCCACACAAAAACGCAGTTATGCTAGAGAGAATCCAAACTTGAAATACAAAGGATTTCAATATCAGGTATTTGCAGATATTGCACCTATAACAATACAGAAAAGAAAAGCCTTAAAACCTCTCCTACTACCCCTGGTCTCTCACAACATATGCTACCACTGGGCTTACCCATTTAGACTTTAATTCCCTTTTAAAGGGAAAAATTACTCCTTCTCTACACTATCTGAAGGCGAACAACTACTAATGGATTTGGGTCTCATTAAATTTTCTCATACTACACAGAAAGTCAAATATAATGAACTTGCTTCATTACCTCCACCTTGGTCTTCACCTTTACAGTCTACAATTACTGGACCCCTAACTTGATAAATATCAGTCAGCAACAATTTTTTTTTTTTGAAAAAATATTCTACTTGGTATCTTTTGAATATGATTTATATTTATAACCCCTCAAAAAAATGTTCTACAATGGGAAAACAAACGACATTTCTAATACACTAAAGTAGCAATTTAATGTTGTGCTTGAGAAAATCCAGACTTAGATTTTGGTAGGAATAAATCAGATAGTTACAGATATTGCTGATATTACTCTTATAATAATATTACAATATCCATGGACTTACTCATTTAGGCCTTTCTTTTTCTTACTGGGCCACTTCTACACTATCTGAAGGCGAACAATTGTTGATATTTTGAGTCTCATTTCTTTCTTGATAGACATTAACCTATATCTGCTTTGAAAACTGAATGTGAGGGTCTCAATGGATGGAAAGGGATTGAGGGGAGAATTGTGATTTTGATATATTCAATATTTATGTAATTTAATTTCTCCCCCCCTCCCCCCTTTTACACAATATAATTCTCACAATTTTTTATTTTTTATTTTTTTCCTTTTGATTCTACACTTACATCCCTTGTCATTGGTGTTCTCCATCTGTTCCAATGAAAGAGGAGTGGTTTTGCAGATTAAATAGCATTGAAAATATTGAAGAACTGATTAGCATCTCACATGAAACAATACCCAAATTCACAGCAACATGGTACAATTGGCAACGTTTCAAATCCACAGACGCATATTCTATGAGCACTGGATAATAAACTCACTTATACAAAGCTAAAAATACCCTTCTATACCCATATCCCATCTGTCTCGGTTTATCCCTCATTTTTTTATATCACCTCATTGATCACAATATTAAACAGAATTATTAGAAACTTAGACTCAATTCATAAGGATTCCTACCCATTAAAGAATAACAACTCTCACGTCTTTAGAATCTTGATACAATAAACTCATATCATATCGCATCAATGGCCTTATTGTTTGCCAATTTTGTATTGCAATATGTCATGCGATTCATTGTGTTACCAATTACTTTCTAAACATTCTTTTGTCAGCATTTATGAAAATGTATTTCTGCATGTTTTACTCACTCAAAAATAAAAATAAATAAGGGATAAATGGATCAATAATCTCTCTAAAATTTAGTGGAATCTAATTTCAAAACTCCATTACGATGGTACATGGTTCCTTTGAGAATAGCTAAAATAAATCGACAAGTCTCTTCTAAATGTTTTAGAAATTGTGGTCAAGAAGGTTCTATTGTACACATCCGGTGTACAATACGTAAATTTTGGATAAAAATATTTGACTTTATACATGAAATTAAAATAAGAAACCAAAATAAATATTATTAAATCCCCTGAAAGTGCTCTTTTTCAAAAAATCCCTTATACAAGTTTACCTAAACACCAAACGCTTAATTTCTTATATAATCCTAGACACTAGAATAATTGTTGGAATCAATCTGGAATAACAATTGAATATGTTGAATATGCAAAAGTTAAACTGGGTTATGATTAAAGATAAATTGACTTGCAATTTAAATAAACGCTTAACTATTTTTGAAAATACTTGGTTACCTTGGGTACATTATTCATCTTTGAATACTAGCGATTTGTGAAATATAACCCTTAACTGTCCTTATCTTGTCCACATTCTTCTTTCGTTTCCTTTTATTTATTTATTTATTTAATTTTTTTTATTATATATTTCTTTTAGCTTTAAAAACACTATTCAATTGATTAATGATCAATTACAATGATACTAATTATTCTACGAGAATACTACTTTATATACTAATTATTTTAATATCTTATTTAAGCATTGATATTAGTTTAATTGTTTGATTTTGTTAACGATTCTAATATATCCCTACTTTCTTTTTATTAGGGATACAGTTAAATGTCAGTTATATTTATATATTCCTCTTTTACTTGATTAATACTTTAGATATTTATATCTTGTATTATTACAATGTGTTAATTACACTATGTCAAGAAAAAAACAATAAAATTCTTGAACCTTCACTTTGCAAGGGAAATTGCACATTGCAAATTAATTGCCCAAAAGCTCAGTAAATGAGGTGAGCTTCTGCTGACTTCCATCATGCATCCATATGCAGGCAGAAATATTTTTTTTTAATATTTTTAATGTTTGGGTATTGTTTGCAAAGTGAAATTTCAACACATTCACTAAGGTCTGGGAGAAATGTATGTGCAAAGTGAAATGGCCCTTGCAAAGCGAACAGCCTATTTTTCTCTTAGTAATTCAACAACATGATGTGAGTTAACAGTTAAATACCTCATAAGAAAAAAATATGATGCAATAAAAACTAGAACACTCATTATTGGATTGTCCATTTGTAATAGAAATGTGACTATATACCCAGATATGGATATTTTTGCATAATTACATTAGTCCAGCTTGGCATACCAATGGGATTCCTCTAGAAGCTGTAGCAGGCACCTCTAGTCCAGTGATCTCCACTAGAGATGATGAAGGAGTGCATGCTCCATAAACGTGTTGCCTATTGGTTCTTCACTATCCAGAAGTGACGTCATCCCTCGGCTCCCCGCGTGTTACAGATCCAGGAAGCATTGGCAACCACTGACGCAACTCGCTCTGAGTCACCAGTAAGCAGCTCCACAGATGCACCCCCTTCTCGGATGCTTGGCAATTTGTGCCTAAAATGCCTATTAGTATCCTACTCTTGGAGTTGGCGTGATGTCACTGACTCACTTCTCCACCTTGTCCAATCAGAGAATGCTTTGCATTCATTGAGAAAATGAAAAGCATTTTCAGAATGACACCTATGCCCAGAGGCCAAACTTCTATGTTCAGAATGCAGCAGTTCAACTGCTCGGCACAGGACCTGAAAGCTAGTTGAGATCACTGTACTACAGACGATAACTACTACAGTGATTTCCAGCTTCTAGAGTGATCTCACAGGTATAGTAAATGCATAGTTACATTGATCCAAGCTAGACCAATGTAACTGTGTAAAAATATCCATACCTGGGATTCTTGTTTAAGTTTTATGTTTAATCTATGTTCATTCAAGCTTTCAAGAATATACAGGGGAAATACACAAAAAGATCATAACAAAAAGAAGAACATTTTGATATAAAGTGCATGCATAGAAGGAAAATCCTCAGAAAAGCAAAGTATTAGTGTAATGTCTATTTGTGAAAATCACTGCATTTAACCCCAGCTAGACATCCTGGAGCCGTACTGCCAATATAGGTAAACATATGGCCATGCAACCATTGTAGCCATAGCTGGTAGGTAATGACCACCAGAGCAAAAAAAGACAGTATATGAAACTGAATGGAGAAGCAATAATATATACTTGGTATACAGTATAAAATGTATAAAATGCAAAGCTTTCTCTGAATGGTGCCCATTCTCTGCTGCCATCCTCCTGTGATCAAAATGTAGAAGGTGAGGATAAAACACGCAGATGCCACTCTAAGTGCAGTATAACAGTAAATTGAATGCACTTCTCCTTACCCCAATAGATAACCTACAGATCAGCACCATGAGATAGTATGTTCTATAAGCTCAGTTAAAAAGAAAATATCTGTACACCATTAAAAGGACTCTAACAAAGGTGAGTGAGGAATCGAGAAAAAAGAAAAAAAAAATGAATACAAAATAAATAAAAAGGGGGGTGCGGGTGGAATGAAAATTAACTAACAGACATGAAAATAAAACAACAATGCAGAGCCGGATACTCCTCCTCCTCCGAGAGATAATGGCCATGTGTAGACAGCTGAAATGCAGGTCTCACAGATATGAAAGACAGTCTAAAGTTTAAAAGCCTTTCATTTGTTGTTCTTCCAGGAGCTCATACGCTCCATCTCTCGTATGGCATCCGATTCACATCAGTTTACATCAGTATTTAGTGATTATTGCTTGGGCGGAAATTAAGAAGTATCAGAGCAGCCCTTTCCTAATAAGTTTGAAAGACCCTGGTATCATGGAAAGTATGGTGAGTAAGGATTACTTTTGAACTGATCCCCTGCATAGTCCCAGGATCTTATCCCAAAAAAGGAAAAATTGCTAGGGCACGTGGCCCAAATGTGGATCATTGTTCCAGAGGCAGGGATTGGTGATGGAGGGATCCATGGCGTGTAATGTTGAGGGGCAACTGTACCAGCATGAAAGAACTTTATAGTTATGCTCCTGTGTCATAGAAGAAATGGAGGACTTGTGCGTAAACGTCAACATTTTATGAGACCTGGCCAAAAAAATTGTGCCGCGATGTCCATTCATGGAAATCGCGGCACAGTGTTTTTTTTTATTTTTTTAATAGGTTGCCTTTGGCCAATCATGGCTCAGGGGGCTAAGTCCACGTCCCACACTATGTAAGGCTGATTACATAGAGGCTGTACATAGTGTAATGAATGAGAGCAGCAAAATAAAATTTCTAAAGGAATAAATGTCATTTAAAACTGCTGGCGGCTGTAATGTATTGCTGAATCCTGGCAATATACATAAAAATCATTGAAAAAAATGGCTTGAGTCCCCCCTCCCAGTCCATTACAGGCCCTTCAGGTCTGGTATGGATATTAAGGGGAACCCTGTACCAAAATGTAAAAATAATTAGTGTGAGGGACCACCTCAGAATCCATACCAGGTCCTTCAGGTCTGGTATGGATTTTAAGGAGAACCCTGTGCCAAAATGTAAAAAAAAAAAATGGCGTGGCCCCCCCCCCCCCCAAATCCATACCAGACCTTTATCCAAGCACGCTACCTGGCAGGCCAGAGGAAAAAGAGGGGGGCCCCTCCTGAACCATACCAGGCCACATGCCCTCAACTTAGGGTGGGTGCTATGGGGTCCCCCCAAAACATTTTGTCCCCATGTTGATGGGGACAAGGGCCTCTTCCCAACAACCCTTGCCTGGTGGTTGTGGGGGTCTGCGGGTGGGGGGGGGCTTATCAGAATTTGGAAGCCCCCTTTAACAAGGGGGCTCCCAGATCCCGGCCCCCCCATGTGAAGGGGTATCGGTTACAATGTACCCCTACTCATTCATCAAAAAAAGTGTAAAAAATTACAGGAGACAGATTTGGACAATTCTTTTTTCCTATTAAAAAAAAACAATGTGCCGCGATTTCCATGAATGGACATAGCGGCACAATTTTTTCACATGACGTCAGAAGGGGTGGGGGTCACCCAGTTATGTCACCAAGTGGCCCCGCCCTCGGCTATGTAACAGCTGTCATCGTGAAAAGGCTGCAGTCGCAGGGGTTTGCTGTGGGGGCACCCAAGTAGGCATGCTCCCAAGCCGCGGCTCTGTGTGTCAATTCACACACAGAGTCGTGGCTCAACACTGCCCCCTCTGTCTGCTGATTGGCTCACTGGCTGTGATTGACAGTAGCGGGTGCCAATGACTCCCGCTGCTGCCAAAAGCCAATCAGAAATGCGAGTCCCCAGGGAGGCAAAATAAAAAAGAGGTTATACTTACCTGCTCTGTGCAATGAACAATAATGCACAGAAAGGCCCTTACCTCTTCTAATACCAGCGCTTTCAGCTTCTACTTCCCCCAGGTGCCTC
The DNA here is from genome assembly GCA_028564925.1 of Lithobates sylvaticus. Taxonomy (NCBI): domain Eukaryota; kingdom Metazoa; phylum Chordata; class Amphibia; order Anura; family Ranidae; genus Lithobates; species Lithobates sylvaticus. The sequence goes on from CM053026.1 coordinate 596,737,598, forward strand.
TTTAACAAGCCAAGGGCTAAAGAGGCACCCATCCACGCACGCTTCTGGTCTGTGTGCATCCATAGATGCGCCCAGTGACTCCTGCTGCCCTCAGTGTCTCCTGTGAAAGCAGGAAGTGAGGGGAGCAGAGCCTGGACCCGGAGAAAGCGTTGGAGTGGTGACAGGTGTCAGGTAAGTGTTTAGGGATGGGGTGGGTAGAAAAAGTAGTGGCTGTTTTTTATCTTGGTGCAGATAATGCATTAGGTAAAAAAATAATAATCCTTTTGACTTTGCAACAGCTTCAAAGTGGTTGTAAAGCCTTGCGTTTTTTTCTTCACCTTAATGCAATAGGGTAAAAAAAACTCTATGTTCAGCCCCCCAGCCCTCAAATACTTACCTGAGCCCGATCTAGATCCTGTGCTGTGCTTAAGAGCAGTGGTGCTGCTCTCATTCTCTCTCTCTTCACTGGACATGGAGGCAGCAGTGGAAGCCATTGACTCCGGCTTCTGTCAATCAAATCCAGTGAGCAGGGAGCACGGGACAGGGCCTAGCCACACTTTGTGTGTCATTAGATGCACACAGCCCGCCTCGGGATCGAGCCCACGCATGTACCATCATAGGAAGCATCTTAGTATGGTGGCAAACACAGATAAGGAGAAGCCGAGATTGTCAATGAGGGACCTGGGAAGAGGAGGATTGGGGTCATTCTATACAAAACCATTGCACAGGCAGGTAAGTATGACATGTTTGTTATTATTTTATCTACAATTACTTTAAGTCTTATAAAGAGTATGTCACTTTAAGTATGTTTGTCATTTTTGTAATATTTACATATTCACTGAGGCTGAAAGTATAGTGAGAGTGGCTATGAGAGCTGTGGCTCTTCTACATGGAAGCTGCAGTGTTGTTTGTACCTTCTCTCTTTGAATGGGCAAAGGGAAAGGAGGGACATCTTGTGATTTACATGGGAGGTATTTAAACATACTGTATGTTTGTGTTTTGTGTGCATATTTGTTAGAATTGTAAAAGAGCTAGCTTTGGCTTTAAATAACACTCTTTTTTCTACATTTTATGATTTCATGGAAGCTGCAGTGTTGTTTGCACCCCCTCTCTTTGAATGGGCAAGGGGAAAGGAGGGGGCAAACAAACAACAGTGCAGCTTCAGTGTATGAGAGCCGCAGCTTTCCTGTTGCAGTGCTAAAAGTATAGGGAGAGCTCTGCTATCTGGCCTTAATGAATGTGTAAAAATTACAGGAATGATAAAAAAATTTACGTAGCATAAACTTCTTAAGACTTAACTGATATTTACTCTGCAGAATAAATAAAAAAATCCTTGTTCTCTGCAGATTCTAACATATACAACATACAATTTTTAATGGAGACAAATGCATACAGCCTCAAACAGAGTATACACTTTCTCAATAATTATTACACAACATGGCTTCTGATGAAATTATTGATTACTGTAAAAAAAAAAAAAAAAAATGTCATCTTCCATATGTCTAGGATAGGCAGTATAAATTATGCAACCTAATGCCCTCTACACACGATAGGATTTTCCAATGGAAATTGTGTGATAGAACATTGTTGTCGGAAATTCTGACCGTGTGTAGGCTCCATCACACATTTTCCGACAACAAAATCCGTTGTCCGAAATTCCGATCGTGTGTACACAATTCCAACGCACAAAGTGCCACGCATGCTCGGAATCAAGCAGAAGAGCAGCACTGGCTATTGAACTTTTTTCTTGGCTCGTCGTACGTCACTGTGTTCTTGATGTTCGGAATTTCCAACCAACTTTGTGTGACCGTGTGTATGCAAGACGAGTTTGAGCCAACATCCATCAGAAAAAATCCCAAGGATTTTTTTGTCGGAAAATCCTATCGTGTGTACAGGGCATAAAACGATGCATTAATTGTAAGTGCCAAGAGCCTGGCATTGTTAGAGTTTAAAAAAAGGACTTTTCACAAGAACCATAATGGTGTTGTAAAAGAGGAAATAAACCCTGATGGGTTTACTTCCTCTTTGTTTCTTTGCAAAGGTAAAGCATAATGGACTACTATGCATCGCATAGTAGTCCATTATGTGTCACTTACCTGACACAGGAGCCAGTGAAGTCACCGCTGTCCCCTCGTGTACGGAGCCTCCATCTTCTTGGTGGGTCTCGCTGCTCCGGAGCTGTCATTCGACGGAGCCGCGATGACGTCACTCCCGCACATGCGCACGGGAGCCGCCACTCACGGCATATTGTCGTTAACAGCAGCGCGCTCAGTGCGCCTGCGCGCTACTGTCTAGTAGACAGTGGTGCCTGTCTTTTGGCAAATATCTCCTAAACCGTGTAGGGTTAGGAGATATTTCTTGGACCTACAGGTAAGCCTTAATCTAGGCTTACCTGTAGGTCAAAGTGGTTTGTAAGGGTTTACAACCACTTTAACACTAAAGCAACCCCTAAATTTGACCAAATATGTTACAATCCGTGTGTACGGTTTCTTTAAGATTTTCCAGCAGCTATGCAGTGCAGAGAGGGCCTTGTACTATGCAGAAGTTGGGCATTTTTGCACATCTTTAATACTAAACTAACCTCTGTAGCAAAACACTTATACTTTGCTGGTAGTAGCCTTACTAACGACTGTCAGGTCTGTGCCAAAAATTAACACTACAATTTCAGTCCTAGGATTTAATGATCCAATCTACACATACCATGGTAAGCAGTATAGATATGTCTTTCCCCACTGCAAAAATCTTTTTTGATACCACGTTAATCTGCTGCCTGAGAAGCCTTGAATATGGGCTCAGAAAGAATTTGCTATAGCTGATTTGATACAATAAGAAAGCAGTTCTTTATGTCTTTGACATGCAGTCAATAATGCCATTAATTATAGAACATTAGATTCAGATTTCCGAAGAGGCATAGTAAAACAATGGGGGGGGGGGGGGGGGGGGTGAGAATTAGCACATGAATCGACTCCATGTAATATTCATATTGGTAGAACAAAGGCATTCCTATCATAAAATAAAGGAAGACAAAATCATTTCCAACTAGTATGATTTTCATGCAAATTTGTGCACACAATCTCTACTTGGTATTTTCCAAATTTCTTTTCCAGTTAATGCAAATATATGTTACACCATCTATACAATGCAAATGCCATCTATATGCCATGCTTTTACAAAATCCTGATACTGGTTATGGGGGTTGTGTTTCATGCATTTTACAGATTGTAAACTATAGTTTTTTTTAAAACATACATTTTCTGTATTCTGATCAGCAAAATAAAAAATATGTTTTACTTTTTTTCAAATAGTTAATTATAATTTTTAAATACTTATATTTCATATTTACATATCCAGCCAGAAGGTGATGATCTAGACCCATTTTCTCCCATGATTTCCAGGTTATGCTGAAAAGAAGCCTGTTTAGGGAGATTGATAGCTGAAGCAAAATGTACACCCACATCTCAACATACTGTATCAGAGGAGTGGTCCATGACCTCTACCTGCCTTTTTAGTTCATAAAGGACCATAGTAAGCCACAATCTGAATACAAACTGTCCCAGATGCTTTTATAATATTTCACAATCCCATTTCTGTGCTCTAAACATGGACACCACAGCAGAGCCACAGCTACATGTGCAAAGGCAGGGAATTTGACAGAAGGGCACCTACTGTATATCCCAATAAGGAACATGGGCCCAAGGTAAAATATAATAGAATTGCCAGGGTCTGCATCTAGGGACTAGAAAACACAAAAAAAAAAAAGCTTCAACAAGCATTCGGAGCATAAGTAAATATACAGTGCGTTGAAAAAGTATTCATACTCCTTGAATGTATTTTATTGGGATTTTATGTGATAGACCAACACAAAGTGGCACATAATTGTGAAGGGAAAGGAAAATTATGAATTGTTTTCAACTTTTTTTACACTTCCATGTGCAGGTGAAAACCGAATTTAGGTCCTTTCTTTTTTTACAGTTGGCTGACTTGTGCTCCAGTTTTTCCACACCCCTCTGTTCTCCACAGGTGGTTGCAGCAGCATCCCCAGGACTAATCTGAGCCCAAGTGCAAGAGCTTCATTACAGATGACTGACCTCAGCCATAGGCAAGCCACACCCCCAGTGTCATTACTTTTACATCCTGTAAAGACTAGGAATCAATGTAGTTGGGTTGTAGTGAAATGTCTTTAAGGTCCTGAGATAAATCATACATCAAAGTCTGTGTAAGGAGTTCATCAGGAACACATATTTGTATAATGTACATACTTTTCTTTGATGTCTGATGCATACAGGGGTGGAAATTCATGCAAACTATAGCCAACAAGCAGTGTGTAACAAACAGATGACTGCACAGCAGTGGCGTTGCTAGGCTGGTGCGGGGGGTGCAGGCCGCACCCGGGTGACACCCGCCAGAGGGGTAACACCCGTGGGTAGAGGCACCGATAACATCACCCGCTGCCCTGTGTCTCGCGCCACGGCTGTGTGTGTCCCTTAGCGGAGCGGAACGAAGCCGCCCCCCCCTCCTCTCTGTTTACATCCACAGAGGAGGAGGAGCCCAAGGGACACACACCGCTGTGTGTATCTGCTGTTCTGAGGTCTGTTAGGGGGACATTTATACTGATGGGGGGTCTGCACTGAGGGGAGGGGGGTGTCTGTACTGCTGGGGGGTCTGCACTGGGGGCTGTCTGCACTGGGGGGTCTGCACTGGGGGGGTCTGCATGGAGGCGGGTGTCTGTACTGAGGGGGATATGCACTGAGGGGGTGTCTGTACTGCTGGGGGTGTCTGTACTGGGGGTGTCTGCACTGGGGGTGTCTGTACTTTGGGGGGTCTGCACTGGTGGGGGGTGTCTGTACTATGGGGGGGGTCTGCACTGGGGGGGTCTTTACCCAGGGGGGTGTCTGTACTGAGGGGGGTCTGCACAAAGGGGGGTGTCTGTACTGAGAGGGGGGTCTGCACTGAGGGGAGGTGTCTCTACTGGGGTTTCTGCACTGGGGGTGTCTGCACCCATAGGGGGTGTCTGTACTATGGGGGGTCTGCACTGGAGGTGTGTGTCTGTACTATGGGGTGTCTGCACTGGGGGGGGTGTCTGCACTGGGGGGTCTGCACCCAGGGGGTTGGTCTGCACTAAGGGGGTGTCTGTACTGAGGGGGGTCTGCACTGGGGGTGTCTGTACTGCTGGGGGTCTGTAACAAAGGGGGGTCTGCACTGAGGGGGGGTGTCTGTACTGCTGGGGGGTCTGCACTGGGGTATCTGCACTGAGGAGGGATGTCTGTACTGAGGGGGGTCTGCACTGAGGGGGTGTGTCTGTACTGAGGGGGATCTGCACTGAGGGGGGTGTCTGTACTGAGGGGGGGGTCTGTACTGCTGGGGGGGGGTCTGCACTGGGGGGGGGTCTGTACTGAGGGGGTGTCTGTACTGAGGGGGGTCTGCACTGAGGAGGGGTGTCTGTACTGAGGGAGGTCTGCACTGAGGGGGGTGTCTGTACTGCTGGGGGGTCTGCACTGGGGGGTCTGCACTGAGGGGGGTGTCTGTACTGAGGGGGGGTCTGCACTGAGGGGGGTGTCTGTACTGAGGGGGTCTGCACTGAGGGGGGTGTCTGTACTGCTGGGGTGTCTGTACTGCGGGGGGTCTGCACTGGGGGGGTCTGCACTGAGGGGGGTATCTGTACTGAGGGGGGTCTGCACTGAGGGGGGTGTCTGTAATGCTGGGGGGGGGGGGTCTGCACTGAGGTGGGGGTGTCTGCACTGAGGTGGGGTCTGTACTGATGGAGGGGTCTGCACTGAGGGGGGTGTCTGTACTGAAGGGGGAGGTTAATACTGAGGGAGGGGGTCTATATTGATGGAGGGTGGTCTGTACTTAGTGGGGGGGGGTCTGTACTGAGGGAGGGGATCTATACTGCGGGAGGGGGTCTGTAGTTAGTGGAGGGGGGTCTGTACTGAGGGGGGACTATAGTTGGTGGGGGGATGACACCATTTTCTTTTGCACCCCTAGTGACGACGCCACTGCTGCACAGTCAGCGGAGACTGCCTGCTACAGAGCCAGCCATAGCAGGGTCCAGCTTTGACTCTGGGGAGGGCTTGACTCTTTACCGCTTGCTGCTCAAGTGAAATATGAAATATCAAAAAATAAATTCAAGCTTGCAAGATTGTTTTATTGTTTGAATACTTTGTATAGTAGAAAATATTTTAAAACTAATAGAAAATCCCCCTTATAAATTGTGGGATCAGATTCTTTTAGCCATATTTCTGACCATTAATGCTTTCAAAAACATGAATAGCACATTAGAATTCCTTTTCATATAGAAAAACATTTTTTATCATGAATCAATTGGTGTAAAAAAAAAACGTTAATTTCCAAAGGTGATAGCAATATGCCAGTTTCTATGCAGCAAGTGATAAAACGCATATTCTAAATATGGTATTGTAAACAGCAATCTGTCATGCTCCCAATTTATAGCAGACTAATTGCATGACACTTTTCAGAGTTCTACATATGCAAACGACTTTTGGCTTGCCTATTTTTAGTGTATAGTCTTGTTACTTGAGATGACTCATCTTCTCTCATTTTCATTATAAAAATGTACACAATTATGTAAATCCAATGTTTCAATTTTCAAAAGAGTAAAACATATTGATTGGGTGAATTTGAATACATCTTAACATAAGGTATAGCTTCTACCAGTGGTCCTCAAAGATGAACTTATCCTCTGTGCTTCTTAAAGGAACCTTTAATTACATATTATAATAGAAGCTAGAACTAAAATTAAACTAATGTATACTAAGGAAAAGTGGTGGCTGGTGTTATTTTTTTTTTGGGGGGGGGGGGGGGGTGCATCTACACCTCCCGATCAGTCGGTCATCCGGCCCTGCCCTTATCCCATCTGTCCTCTCCTCCTCTTCTGCATTACAGCGGCTTCCGCTGTGCGTCTCCTCCCTCCTCCTCCTGGGCGCCCAATAGGATCACCTGTCCTTTCAGCTAATTGGTGCAGCTCTCAAGACCCACTTCCCGATTGGCCGGGAGGAGGATCAGTGTGGTAATAGCGAATATTTATTCGCTATTATCACACAACTGTATAGGCTCTGGCTCTGCGCCCCCAGCCCACCCTTTTTTGAAGCCTATTAGAGCCTCTGGCTCTAATCACGTGCGTCAACCCCCCCCCCCCCCATTGGAATCCATGGTCCGACACCCTGCATGTAGATCAGGGGGCCGGATGCATAGATAGGGGGGTGGCACACGTGTGCCCCTAATGGACGGGCCGCCACTGCTAAGGAATGTAAAAAAAATGAATGTTGATCTGAACCAAATCACTAAAATCTCATAAAAAATTTAATGTGATTTAAAAAGTTGTTTGCAATCTTTTTAAATCAGTTTTTCATTAAATAAATATGTAGTGATTGTGTTCAAACACTTCCTATTACAGATGACAGCTCTTTATGAGCTCTTGCTTTGTCTCCATATCACATGAGCCCCTGCCTAGGACTATGAGAAGTCATTCTGATACACATTGTGCAGGCATGGTCCACCGGTATCGCTCTCAGGAAGCTAGTCCAGAGCAATTATAGGTGGCTGCCACTGGAGTGAGTGCATGTAAATAAAAAATGGCTGAAAGAGGCTGCAGGAGATCAGCAGCACTGCAATGAGAAATTAATGAAAAAAGGGTAAAAACAGTGAACAAAAACAAGTCATAGCAACTGTTTGCAATGCACAGTGCTTTAGCAAACATTGTCTTCCATTTTAAGTAATTGTAAATACTTTTGGCCCTTCCCCTCTAGCCACTTTCTATGAAGTCACTCCTAAGCCTCGTTGTTTGCGTCCACTGACAGAGGGAAGCGAAGAGCTGCAGACACGCACATCGCTAGATCGAATGAGGGCTCAGGTACAGAGCCTTGAAAAATGATTCATACCCCTTTAAATTCTTCACATTTTGTCATGTTACAACTAAAAACGTAAATGTATTTTATTGGGATTTTATGTGATAGACCAACACAAAGTGGCACATAGTTTAATCACTGTATAAATACAGCTGTTCTGTGAAGCCCTCAGAGGTTTGTTAGAGAACTTTAGTGAACAAACAGCATCATGAAGGCCAAGGACCACACCAGAACAATATCCCAAGCTTTGAATATCTCACGGAGGGAGGGGGATTTTGATGGGACAGCAAATTTACACTGTTTTACAAGTTGTACACTCACTACTTTACATTGTAGCAAGGTGTCATTTCTTCGCAGGGTGAAGCGATGATCTTCTGTTTGGAGGGGGGCCCCCTTTGTCCTTCTCTGGTATGCCTGTGAAGTTCTGTTAATCTGCCTCCTCAGGATGAGCAGCACTCTAGCGGCTTTTGCAACTTCCCAACTCTGGCCCCAATCTGGCTTGGGCCTGTGGGGATCCATTCTGCTCTCTGTCTCACACGTCCGGCCTCCAACACAGTCTCTTCCATCTGCCCCCGTGTTCCCGGGCTTTTTCCTTTTGATGCTCCCGCACTTTTGCCATTTCTCTCCTGCTGTGTAATTCAGCTTCAGCTAATCTAAATGAAATAATCCTGCTTACAACATACAAGTCCCAGTGTCCCCAGCATTCAGGTGGGTTGCGTAATAACTAAGTTGCAGGACACTGCCATCTTGTGGCCATATATAGTTCTTAATAACAGTAACATTGCACAGTGTTGCACAAAGGTAATTTTGTGTAGCAAGTCTTCTGAACTAGACACCCCTACCAGACATCACTGCCAGGCTCTCACCTCCATTCCAGAAGCAGAACAGGTTGGTCAAGAACACTATTTAACACACCCAGCCTGCTGACAGGACAATATATACAACACTGCTCACTCCTGTCAGCAAGTTCACAGTCAGCACATCTGAGGGCAGCAGACTCAGATCAGAATCCTAGATTTTTACTTCGCTGACTACTGCTGTGCAAGAGGATTAATGATTTAGCAAATTAATACACTGCTGCATTACTTTATTATATACATTTTGCTAATAATTTGTTAATTTAAGTTCTGCCTGGAGTCCAGCTATAACTAACCCCATAATATTTATAGCTGAACTTCAAGCAGATAATAAATTAATGAAGTTTTCACACAATGATCTGTTATCCTCTAACACTTCTGCGTGTTTCTTGTCCTTTGCCCATAAAGTCTGATGGCTCCCTTTAATGTACTAAATGTATCTACAAAAAATATTGTGTAATGCCTCATTATTACATTTTTTTATATTTCCAATACATCTAAATATTTATGAAGAGGTCTTTTTATAAACCGATGGCCAGACTTACATTTCAATAAATAGATTACAGGTATATTATTTCAGTTAATTAAATATTGTACCTTTGGTTCTTTTTTATTACTTTGCGATCTAAATGTCTGTATCTTCTGCCTTTCATCTTTTGTGTTCCTTTTGTACATGCAATAAAACTAGCCATAATGCCATAAACTGAAGGCCAAATTTACATTCCAATAAAAAGATTACATTTTATCACAGTTAATTAAGTACCTTATACAGTATTACTTCTCAGTACTTTGTGATCTTAATTTCTGTATGTTGTGTGAATCTTTTGTGCCCCTACTGTACATACAATAAAACTGGCCATGGAGTATCTTTTGGGAAAGTTGTGAATTACGTATTAAAAATCTGGCCAGACCTCAATTGACTTAGATCAGTTCACTTATTAAGTTGTGATACATTACATTTAAAATAAATTCATCACACAAACCACTTTCTCAACTTCAGGGGGTTTTAAAGTAGTATTAAAGTCAGGATTTTTAAAATCCGCTGACAGGCAGAGTTTTTATAACAGAAGAGACCCCAGTGGTCTCTTCTGTCACAAATGTACCCCCTGCCTGTCAGGGATAATATGATTTGAGCCACGCATGTGCAGCTTGAATCAATCCATATTCTGACAGGTATTGTAGCTCAGGCGATGAAGAAGAAGCCCCTGTTTAGATCAGACTTATCCGACCCCAGGTAGCTGAAGTGCTAGCACTGCATGACATTTGTCATATGCAGCAGGGTCCAAGTACTAGAGCTGCTCTACTTTTTTAGTTTACTGGCAAGCACCAGTACCCTAGTACATCCTGGCTTTTTACACACCAGCACTGCAACATCTCATGGTGACATAGCGAGTCCCCACAGTGCAGTACTGTCAGGGCTGGTCTCAGCCCTTCCTTCTCTGAGCTGGCCACTCAGCTGTTGGCTAATTGCCAGCTCCCATCTCTATCCACAGTTACTCAGCTGTTGATGATCCTGCTACTTAATCCGTCCAGTCCAGAGGATTTCTGCCTTTACCTTGGTCAACATCACAAGAAACATCTCCTACATGCCTGTTTAAAGACTGGCTTTGCTGACATCCATTCTGGCTCCAGATCCTGCTTGCTGTTCCACTACATTGATCCCTGACTTCTGGCTTGGCTGACTATCAATTCCGGTTACTAAACTTTGGCTATGTTTTGACTATGTTTGTTCTTTTTACTTTTATTATTAAACAAGTGTGATTTAACTGCACTTCTGTCTCGGTCTGATTTCATGGTTTCTTTCAAGTACAAGCTGGTGAGGTGGCTAGCACTCGTAGTGTCCCGCAGCCACCAAGAATTAGTACATAGGCCCCTACAGACCATAGTGTCCTTCCAGAGGTACTTTCAAATTCTGATTGGCAGCCCCCAGATTCAGAAGCACCCGTTATCCCCCCATTCATAGCCCAACCCGGAATTCAGGTGCAAACAGTAAATTTAACAACCCCCTTGATTTTTTTGAGCTGTTTTTCATGGAAGATCTGTATCAATTGATTGTGGACCAAAGCAATCTTTATGCACAACAATACATCACCGCCAACCCAAATTCAATTCTTGCCAGACCATTTGCGTAGAAACTTATCACGGTTTCCAAATGTAAAACTTTTTTCGGCCCAAGCCATAACATGGGCATTACAAAAAAGAATGAATTGTGGTCATATCGGTCCACAGACCCAATTCATCATATGTCCATGTTCTTTGCTGCAATAGCCAGAAAGCGATATGAGACAATAATGCATTCCATGCATTTTAGTAATAATACACCCTGTTGTGTTTGGGGTGACCCTGAATATGATCGGCTCTACAAAATTCGGCCCCTCATAAACTATCTCTCCAAGAAATTCACAGATGTGTATACGCCCCACCAAAACATGTGTAGGTAGACGAGCTCTCATACATTTCATTGCCCGCCTTGCAAAAAAGCAGTATCTCCCCAGCAAGCATGCCAGATATGGGGTCAAACTATATAAGCTCTGTGAGAGGGCAACAGGCTATACATATTTTGAGGGAAAAGACAGTGAAGACTGGAGCCCCCCGAATGCCCAGACTACATGGGGAGCAGATAGTATAGGACAACTATTATGCAAGCGTGACACTTTTTAGACACCTATTTAATCTTGGAATTAATAAAATAATGTGACCTTGAGCTTCCCCCAATTGTTTGCTACCACCCGACTTAGAAAAGGGAAAAAAGCCTGCTTACAAATAATGAATTACTCGCAGTGATGTGGAAGGACAAACTGGATTCCATTTACATTATCTCACAAAAGTGAGTACATCCCTCACATTTTTGTAAATATTTTATTATGCCTTTTCATGTGACAACACTGAAGAAATTACACTTTGCTACAATGTAAAGTAGTGAGTGTACAGCTTGTATAACGGTGTACATTTTCTGTCCACTCAAAATAACTCACAGCCATTGATGTCTAGACCACTGGCAACAAAAGTGAGTACACCCCTAAGTGAAAATGTCCAAATTAGCCCCAATTAGCCATTTTCCCTCCCCGGTGTCATGTGACTTGTTAGTGTTACAAGGTCTCAGGTGTGAATGGGGAGCAGGTGTGTTATATTTGGTGTTATTCCTCTCACTCTCTCATACTGGTCACTGGAAGTTCAACATGGTACCTCATGGCAAACAACTCTCTGAGAATCTGAAAAAAAAGTATTGTTGCTCTACATAAAGATGGCCTAGGCTATACGAAGATTTCCAAGACCTTGAAACTGAGCTGCAGCATGGTGGCCAAGACCATACAGCGGTTTAACAGGACAGCTTCCACTCAGAACAGGCCTCGCCATGGTGGACCAAAGAAGTTGAGTGCACGTGCTCAGCATCATATCCAGAGGTTGTCTTTGGGAAATAGATGTATGAGTGCTGCCAGCATTGCTGCAGAGGTTGCAGGGGTGGAAGGTCAGTCTGTCAGTGCTCAGACCATACGCCGCACACTGCATCAAATTGGTCTCCATGGCTGTTGTCCCAGAAGGAAGCCTCTTCTAAAGATGATGCACAAGACAGCCCGCAAACAGTTTGCTGAAGATAAGCAGACTAAGGACATGGATTACTGGAACCATGTCCTCTGGTCTAATGAGACCAAGAGAAACTTATTTGGTTCAGATGGTGTCAAGCGTGTGTAGCAGCAACCAGGTGAGGAGTACAAAGACAAGTGTGTCTTGCCTACAGTCAAGCATGGTGGTGGGAGTGTCATGGTCTGGGGCTGCATGAGTGCTGTCGGCACTGGGGAGCTACAGTTCATTGAGGGAACCACGAATGCCAACATGTACTGTGACATATTGAAGCAGAGCATGATCCCCTCCCTTTAGAAACTGGGCCGCAAGGCAGTATTCCAACATGATAACGACCCCAAACACACTGCAAGGCGACCACTGCTTTGCTAAAGAAACTGAGGGTAAAGGTGATGGACTGGCCAAGCATGTCTCCAGACCTATACCCAATTGAGCATCTATAGGACATCCTCAAGTGGAAGGTGGGCGAGCGCAAGGTTTCTAACATCCACCAGCTCCGTGATGTCGCCATGGAGGAGTGGAAGAGGACTCCAGTGACAACCTGTGAAGCTCTGGTGAACTCCATGCCCAAGAGGGTTAAGGCAGTGCTGAAAAATAATGGTGGCCACACAAAATATTGACACTTTGGGCCCAATTTGGAAGTTTTCACTTAGGGGTGTACTCACTTTTGTTGCTAGTGGTTTAGACATTAATGGCTGTGTGTTGAGTTATTTTGAGGGGACAGCAAATTTACACTGTTATACAAGCTGTGCACTCACTATTTTACATTTTAGCAAAGTGTAATTTCTTCAGTGTTGTCACATGAAAAGATATAATAAAATATTTACAAAAATGTGAAGGGTGTACTCACTATTGTGAGATACTATACACAAACATGATAATCCAAATTAGCATGGTATGTGGTGTCCTTGAAAAGCCTCTCTGTGTCCACAACTGTAATCTTCATATGGGAGGCGTTATTAAGCTTCCCGCAGAGTTAAACACTGGTACAAAAGTTATACATTTATTTACTTCAATTGGCTGTATATAATGCTTTTGTAATATACAAAGCAACTGGAAGAACTGGATACTTCCTAAAATTTCAGGAAGTGATCATCACGGCCCTTTTGTATCCAGAAGCTGGATGCATGAGAGGCATTTTCCATATGTCCCCTCTAGTACCCCAACTCAAAGCTCACCTCAAAGAAGATCTTGTGTCTGTAGACACAGAATAAAGTGAGACCCATTTTTTGTGTCCCTCCTGTCTGGCCAACCTGGCCTCTGCTTCTGTCCCTACCACACACTAGTGGAGTATTAGTCTATGGTACAGCATGGCACAGTCTAGGGCACACAATTCACACACAGGTTCAGAGATATGTTAGATAGTCAGGAAACTGTCTATTGCACATTTAGAGACCCTAAAATCAAAGGCTGGAAAGTTTATTGTTTTGCTAAGTTACAAAAAAGTTTAAAAAAGGTAAAATTTATCAAGTTAATGTTATTTTGTTACTGTGTGTTATTGTTAACTGTTGTTCTTTGTTTTGCAGGAACACCAATCAGCTGCAGCACTGAACTGCTGCTCTCAGAATACATACATGAGTTCCTGCAGCGCTGACAGATGAGATTTCTCATCCACAGTTCAAAAAAAGAATGTGTATGCCCAAGCATGAGGTGCCTGTGGAGGTAATTGTGTGGATTGCTCCTATGCTTCAGCATAAAATTTTAAAACTTTTTTTCTGACAGAGATTTCTTCATCCACATTTATCGATGTGAATGGCACACTCTGTTAGGCTCTTTTTCTTGTATGCCTAAGCATTAGGACAGCAGGCGGTAGCGGTAGCTGCTATGCTTCAACATATACTGTTTTCACTTTTTTCTGGTGGAGATTTATTCGTCCACATCAATCGATTTAAATGGAGGAAGTTGTTAGGTTATTTTCTTTCATTCAGCCCACAGGCTGCACGGAAAAAAGAACATTACACGTATGCCCAACGGTAGATGAGTGGGTGGATGTGTGGTGGAAGCTTCTAATGTTTGGCATAAAATGCAGGACAGTTCAAACACCCCCAGATGACCCCTTTTTGGAAATTAGACATCCCAAGCTATTTGCTGAGAGGCATGTTGAGTCCATGGAAGATTTTATTTTTTGCCACAAGTTTTTGGAAAATTACAAAAAAAAAAATACATATTTTTTTTTTTTACACAAAGTTGTCACTTAAATTAGATATTTCTCAGAAAGTAAAAGCTGCATAAATTCCAGTATTCCAAAGACATGTAGCTGAATATATTTTAATTGTATTGCATATTTTTTATAACAGAAAGTAGAAAATATTGTTTTTTTTTTACTTTTCGGTAATTTTTGGATTATATAATAAAAAAATGAAATGAAAAAAACCCAGCAGTCATAAAATACCTCCAAAAGAAAGATATATTTCTGTGAAAAAAAGTACATTTCATTTGCATGCAGTGTTGCAAGACCAAGCAATTGTCGGTAGTGCAGTGCTGAATAGCAAAACATGCTCTGGTCATGAAGTGGGTGAAACCTAAAGTCCCTGTGGGTGTTTCACATGCCCACAGGCAAGATGGCCCCCAGCACTAAAGAAGAAGACGAGGAACTTCATCGGACGAAAACCGGCGGCGATCGAGATGGAAGATGGAACAGGTGAGTCCCCTAATAAAGGTAAGCACACTTTACATTACATCCTAAAAAAAAAAATTTTTTTTCAGAGTGCAGAACCGCTTTAAGTGGTTAAGTAAGATGACACAAATGCTTTGCCTTGCATTTCTATTTTAGACTTAATGGATTGTTTTACAAGGTGATCATTTACAATAACTTTAAGTTTAATGTGAAATCTGCACACAGCATCACAACACAGTACACCAGTATTACCTGTAGCTTAGATCGCCCATGCATGGCAAGATGCAATGATGAGGTATGCTACTAGAAATTCCAAAAATACTTTAAGCTGTAGTAGTATAGCATAGTGAAAGCTAATTTTGCTGTTTTTTTCAGAGAGGAGATGGGATGTGTCAGCTGCTGTGCTTTTGTAGTTCCAGTCGGGATCGTGCAAAGAAGATGTCAGAACTGGAAAAAGGTATCAGAACTACATCAGAAGGTATCAGCAGACTGATGCTGCAAAGGCTCAACAGCAACATTAATAGCTGCAAAGAGTGACTAAAGTTGTTTTTTGAAACAGTGAACTAAGATAGAAGGATGATTATCATTCTAAATAACTCTGTGGTCAGTGCTGAGACAGGTGTCACTGGTAGGTGAAAATACATTATCTTTCTGGCATAGACCTGGTGTAGTAGTTTGGCCTCCAGCCATAAGGGGCACTAACTTTCACAAAAGAGCAATTCCATCATGCTAATGGTCAACCTAAGTAATCAAATAAAGTTGACAGTACGCAGTTTCCCATGCTGTCAGCAAGAGACAGCAGGTATTGTCTGTCCTCTGTCTAATGCCATGTACACAATATCAGACTTTTCGGCCGGACTTTCCGAATGTGCGGACTTGCCCACACACGCCCGAACTTTTCTGGCGGACTAGATCCGGCGGACAATCCGCCAGAGTTTTTGGCGGATGTCCGCCAGACTTTTGAAATGAACTCACTTGCCGACACACGGAGTAAAGTCCGTTCATTTTGAACGTGACTCCAGGTAGACTAGCGAAGGAAGTCAATGTCGAAGGAAGTCAATGTCGCCACCTCGATCGGCGAGATTGACACCTTGCTAGCCCCGTCACCTGGTATGGATTTAAAGGGGAATCCCTATGCTGAAAAAACGGTGTGGGGGTCCCCCCCAAATCCATATCAGACCCTTATCCGAGCATGCAGCCTGGCCGGTCAGGAAAGGGGGTGGGGACGAGCAAGCGCCCCCCCCCCTCCTGAGCCATACCAGACCGCGTGCCCTCAACATGGGGGGGTGCTTTGGAGAAAGGGAGGCCCTGAGGCCCCCCACCCCAAAGCACCTTGTCCCCATGTTGATGAGGACAAGGGCCTCTTACCGACAACCCTGGCCGTTGGTTGTCTGGTTCTGCGGACGGGGGGCTTATCGGCCCCCCACCCTATGTGAATGAGTATGGGGTACGATGTACCCCTACCCATTCACCTGGTGAAAAAAGTGTAAATAAAAAAACACAACACAAGTTTTTAAAATACTTTATTAGTCAGCTTCGGTGTCTCCTTCCGTCTTGGGGGGTCTTCTCGCTGGACTCCTCCGCTATCTTCTGCTAGCTCTTTTACTAGCAGAGGAGCCCGGCTTTCTCATTCGTCGCCGCCGCCATCTGGAGGTCTTGTTCAGACTAGTCTGATCGTGTGTACGTGGCATAAGTGACACTCCCAACGTTTTTAGCAAAATTCTGTTAAGTTGGATGGTATGAATAAAATATTTACCATGTAAGGACCAGAGTAAACCTACATCTAAATTAAAATTCCTTTATGCACTGTACATTTCACTCTGTTGTTTTTTTACTTGGATCTGGTGAACAGATTAAACACAATAATATACAATTATGCATGGTACTTACTGTATTGTGTACAGTAACCTTTACAGTTTCACTAAAATGTCAAAAATGATTTTTTTCTACTTTAATCCCAGATGTGGAGATACACTCATATAGTACAAAAGGTGGTAAGCACAAGTTTATTTGTGCTTAAAATTACAAAATATGAACATTTATTGCAGACAAACAATAAGAATTTCATTGACAAGAGGGAACATTGACAAATGGCATATACATTTTTTATTTGCTTTTTCAGACTTGTTTGGTCAATAATATTTAATAATACATCATTCTTTTTGATGTACTACTAAAAAATGGGCAACACCAATTTCATTGCTTTTAGGCAGAACATGAATAATATCTATCTAAAAATCTTTTAAGACAAATAATTTTCTAAAAGTGAGACATAAATAAAATGTAGTTTCCTAGCAACAAGCATTCGCCTAGCCCTCAGAAATCCTGATCATATTTTGCTTAAAGTAGCACTATAGGCAATTTTTTATTTATTTTTATTTTTTTTGGAGTAAGAGAGGGTTATAACTCCAGTCAGTTTGTTTTTACAACTTGTCAGCTCATTCTAGTGAATATAATGTGTTATTTTTCTGATTATAGTATTTTGGAAAAAATACAACATTTAGGCCACTGGATGGAGCTGACGATCATAGGAAATCCACACATTTATGAGAACTAAGCACATGCTGTTGACATCAGTCCAATACATTTCTTATAAATATACTTCTTGGGCTGATCATGGGATTATGACAGGACGACTCCCCCCCCAAACTAGGATACATGAAGGATGATGTTACTGGAATTGTACATCCTTGCACCATAGTGCAGTAACAAAAATTTATACAGAAATTTATATAATTTCGTGCTCAGTGTGTTAAAATATCAACAGGGTGGGCTTATGAGACAAAACGGAAAATTGTATCATACTTACCGTAATTTTCCTTTCCTGGTGCCAATCCATGGCAGCATACATGTGATAGAGCTCCGCCTCTACTCCGCCTTCAGGACTAGTGAATAGCATAAATTAAAGGGCATAGCCCCTCCCCCAACATTCTTCGTAATATAGAATACCGAGGGTGGGAGTTTATGCTGCCATGGATTGGCACCAGGAAAGGAAAATTACGGTAAGTATGATACAATTTTCCGTTTTCCTGGTGCCTCCATGGCAGCATACATGTGATAAATAACTAGCTCACATGGGTGGGTTTAATGCTTTAACAAAAAATAAACTTTAATCAAACACAGACATAGCAGCATGAAGCGCTTTACTCCCGAACTCTATGGTTGTAAGAGCCCCGGGATCAATACGATAATGTTTGAGGAACGTGTGTCGGGAAGACCAAGCCTAATGCTTCAAGAGAAACATTTGCCCTCGCTGCCCAAGATGCCGATACTGCTCTTGTTGAAGGAGCATTCACTTGAGCCGAAACTTGCTGTGGCTTCCAAGTAGGCCCTGAGAACTTTGGATATGTCTAACTCATAACAGGAGTTTGATTCTGAGTCCATGAAAACTGGTAACGCCCATGGTTCTGATAGGTTTGCCATTGAGGTGACCTTGGGTGTGAAACCTCTGAGAGGGCGAAGTTCTACCCTATCTGGAAAAAAGGGATATGTGATCATCCCCAATGCCCAGGGAGTGGATTTCCGAAATCCTCCTGTCGGATGTAATAGCCAACAGAAAAGTTGTTTTTAAAGTCAAGTTACAAATTGAGACCTCTTCAACCGGTACAAACGGATGAGTGGATAGGACTTCCAATATTAGAGGAGGATCCCACTTTGGAAAGGAATGTCTGGATGGGGGACACATCTTCAATACTCCCCTGAGGAACGTAACCACTAGAGGGTCTTCTGACCCCCTGGTGTTAGTTGCTGCAGAAGTTGCGGAAACTTGTACCTTGAGGGAACTCTGGCTGAGCCCCAATCGAGACCAGTTTGCAGAAAACTCAGAACATCAGCAGTGGAAAGAGAGAGATAGGATCAAATCCTTTTCCTGGGGCATAGGATAAGAACTTGTCCCAAATTCTTGCATAGATTGTGTTGGTTGTAGGCTTTCTAGCTTTTAACAGGGTGGATATGACCTCTTGGGAACAGCCTAACGATTCAAACCTCCTCCTTTCCACTTCCATACACAAAGATCCAGCTTCTGTGGGTCTGGATGGTCCAGCCTGCCCTGGGTCAACAACTGCAGAAAGGGAGGAATTCTGATCGGATGATCCACACTGAGGTGCATGGCTAGTGGAAACCACGGTCTCTTCGACCAATAGGGTAGCACTGCTAGCACTTTAACTGGTTCGTTCAGGAGTCTGAGGAGAAACCTCGAAATGAGTGGGCGAGGAGGAGAGGTGTAAGCTGTCTTGAAGGTCCAAGGACAAGATAGCGCATCTACTCCTTCCGCCTGTGGATGTGGAAGGTGAGAGAAGAATCTCCTGATTTTGCAATTCTCATGCGTAGCAAAAGATCCACCAGTGGGGTCTGCCCTAGATTGGAGATTTGGATGAACAAATGGGGATGTAGAGACCACTCGTTGTCCCCAAACCTCCTCGATAAGACATCTGCCTCTGTGTTCATCTTGCCTGGGAGATACATTGCCCTGAGGTCTACCAGGTTCCTCTCTGCCCAGAGCATTACAGGTTCCACTTCCCTCAGAAGTGTCTTGCTGTGGGTGCCCCCTTGTTTCTGAAGGTACGAGACCGCCACCTTGGTGTCCAAACATAGAAGTACTCTGTCCCTTGACCTGAGACTGGAATCATGGCCGTCAGTTCAGAAAGAGAGTCTCTCATGGTTTGCTTAAGCAGGTCAACCACCTGCTGGCCTTCTAATTCCCGGTTAGCTGCGTAGTCCCTGAGACAGTCTCTGCAGACGAGCTTATCAGGGATTGGAACCGCGCCACAGGCCCAACATTTTTTTCCTTGACGCCCGCGGTGGAGGCGAAGGCAAATGATGACATCTATAAGATCCTGATCTTCTGGAAGATTTATGATGAGAAGAGCGCGGTCTTCGCTCAGGACTATCGTCATTGTCATAGCGCCTTGAGGACTTTCTGGACCGCTTTGAAGGAACAGGGCTGAAACAAACAAAGTTTGTCAGTGGCGCACTCTTTTTTTTTTTTTTTTTAAATACTCACGTACAGGTGGTCCACATACCTATTGGATATGAGAGGATCTTGGCTTTGTGACGAATGGCTCATGGTAAATAATGGGCAGGAGGATCAGCTGTAGTAAGGCGAAGTAAGAAGCAAAAAGAAATAGAGTCTATTTGCACACCAAATTTTTAAACGAAGTCAACGCAATAGGAGTGAGATAAAAGTATAAGGCTGGCCATACACTACCCAACCCCCGTTTATAGATCTCCCTCAGATCTATAAAAAAAAAAATACAATATGTGGTCAAATCTAATCACCCCCAATTTGCATGCAATCAGGCAGGCCCCTGTACCACACAGTTGAAGGCAAACCTAATGGAAATCGAACAAGAAAATTGCATGGTGAATGGCCAGCTCCACACATACCTGTAATGCTGAAGTAATTTGGACTGCAGGGCATACACCTGATATGCAGAGCAGCCCTGAGTCCAATTTAGAGCCAACACTTTAAAGCTAAAAAGGGAGAGCAGCTTAATTTAAAAAGGACCTACCTTATTACTGGCAAAAAAAAAAAAAGAAACAAAACCAAGGCCACGGCAAGAGAGTGAGAACCCTGAAGGGTAGTACAAAAAAGCTAGAGGAAAAACCTCAGAAATAGCAAGGAAACGCCCGTTCTGCACATGTGTAGACCAGGAATAAATGTCTTAAAGGGGACATTTTTTTTTTTTTTTTAAACCTATAAGCTTTAACCACCAGGGCTCAAAAACAGTGCAGACATGGAAGCAAAAGGAAAACCTAACCTGACCAAGAAGGAAGAGAATCTGATCCTCCCGCCGTCATCACCAGCATTCGTTTTTCTGGAAATTCAGCAGACTGCGTTCCTATGAGGAAACTCTGCAAGACCCCAAAAGATCCTCAGAAGGGGTTCCCAGTCTTATCAGTGCATTGAGCGGACCCAAGAACAGGGACTGCGCACGGGAGAGGCTTAACCCGGCGGACGCTGCCGACTGCAGAGGTATGGACATACATACTGCTACTCTTCACCAGTCAAGAGGAATGAGGAAAAAAAGGAGAATGTTGGGGGAGGGGCTATGCCCTTTAATTTATGCTATTCACTAGTCCTGAAGGCGGAGTAGAGGCGGAGCTCTATCACATGTATGCTGCCATGGAGGCACCAGGAAATACAATTTCCCAAATATGCTGTGCTACCACTTTAATTATAAATTGTGAATAAAATCAACTTAGCACATAAAAAATACACACAAATAGAGTGAAACAAGTGAAATATGAAAAAAAATATTATAGTGTAACCAAATAAATTAAAAGAGCTACCTTAAAGTAAAAGGTGATCCAAAATAGTTTACTCCCAAATCCATAATTGGAAGACTTCTGTGTGAAAGCTAGCTACCACTACAAGAACTAGGGTCCCTTACCAAATATGAAGGCCTTAAAATCATAAGAGGTTATACCTTGCATAAATGTAAGCTCCTTATAAAGGAAACAGGACACTGGCAGGCGATCAGTGAATTGAAAAAGTAAATTTGTCCTGTCACCATTCTGCTATCTCACACAGAAAACCGTGAAACCCTTCTTCCTCATGCTTTAGCTTTGGTTCAACACTTGTACTGTATTCTATTGGCGCTAGATACTATGACTTTTGGCCTATCTGATGGTCATTTGTAAAGATCTGCACATGTTTTTGGATTAAATCTTTCTATGATCTACAAGATGTCATTTGGATCAAGTCACTGTCTGCCAAGCTACTGAGATTGTAAGTTAGGCTAACTCACCACAACTGGATCAGCTATAGAGATCACACTTTAAGTTCTTAGATTGCACAAGAAGAACAGTGTGCCATGTTCTGCAACTGCAGTAGCAAAAATCAAAGTGCAAAAACGGTCTAGTGTGAAAACATGCAGACAGAAAAAGAAAGCATTTGACCTACCCCATAACTTTGTTTATGCAGCTGTTTTGAATGTTTTCACTCCACTTTTCTAGGTCGGTCCCTCAAAGTTTTCCTTTTTAAAGTATTTAGACAATTTCACTTAGAAATTAGAAGGTTTTGTTCTTGCATGCTTTGTTTTTTTTTTCTTGAGAAGCATTTAGCTGTTATTTTCTATTAGATAATATATTCCTTTATAAATTTTAATTAAATTATAAACTTCTACATCTGTTTTACAGTATATGTTGCAACAGTTGTAACAAGCTCTGTTACAGATGCTTACCTCCTGTTGGTTTGTTAAAACAAACATTTATCTTATATGAGTGCGAAAGGTCCACTTCAACCAAGAGAGTGTCCAGGGTCTACACAACTGCTTCAGGGTAGAACTTGAAGCTTGCAAAGTTTGCAGCCACTTTGACTCATACGGAGACGTTGTTGTTTGTATTGTATTTGTTCACCAACA
This sequence comes from Lithobates sylvaticus, assembly GCA_028564925.1. Taxonomy (NCBI): domain Eukaryota; kingdom Metazoa; phylum Chordata; class Amphibia; order Anura; family Ranidae; genus Lithobates; species Lithobates sylvaticus. The sequence goes on from CM053026.1 coordinate 596,759,862, forward strand.
GCACCTTACAGCCAGTTACTGCATGGGTACTCATCATTCACAGATCAGACCAAAGACACATATTACAGCAAGTCATCAAGGTTCCAACTGTAGGGAATATATCTATGCCCCAAACTGACTCCAGCTGGAGCTCAGGTAATCATTATAAGCACGCCTTTAATCATATAAACTCACATGGAAAAAGCATAAAACACTATGTTGTTAAAGCCAGTAAATGTCAACAGTTCATTATCAGACTAACTATAATGTATGCTGTATGGAGGCCCTGTACTAGTGCCTTTTTGATGGTGATGTTCAGATTTCTTTTTAAGCCATTTAACTACAGTTACAGTTTACAGTGGAATAGTGACAGCAGCCCACTGTGTTCATGGTTTAAGGAACCCTTATTTCCATCTTCCATTTAACATTTGTCACTAAAAACTGTAATGGTCTGCCATCTATGTCATTCATTACTTTATTGCCCCTCCTGTCATTGTTTGCTGTCTTGTCATTAGTTGCTGCACCTTCTTTACTTGTTTGCATTAGAAAGTAAATAAAATGTAAACAATGGGGTTAATATACTAAAGGCAAATAGGCAGTTCATTTTGCAAGAGGATTTTCAATTTGCAAGGGAATTTTATCATCTGATCATGTGCATGAAAAATATGTTTTTTTTTTCCCTTGCTCATGATTTGGTATTTTTTGTTAAATACCTATTTACCACACCCGCCAAGTGAAAACTCCTTTGTAAAGTAAAAATTCCCTTGCAAAAGAAACTATTTATTTGCTTTTAGTAAATCAACCCCAATGAATATAGCCACAAAGTAAAGTCATGAATAACAAATAAGCTTCTGCTCAGCAGAGCCCAACTTAGTCCAAGTCCTAAACATGTCCCTTGTTCTAGGTAGCGTTCGTTTTTGGGAATGGCAGCAATCTAGAAATTTACAAAGAAGCATCAGGTTTCTATAGCACTAACAGGCTAAGTGGAGCAACCTCTATATTTAAAGCTTAAGTTAGCAGCTCAGCTATATATTGGTGCATAGGATTTGAAATCCATTCCATCATGCTAATGATGGTTTCCAATTAAACCAACCCCAGTAAAGTTTTTTTTAAATAATAAGACATTTTCTTTAACACAAGGACTTTCTGGCTTCACCTTACAAATTAACATTTAAAAAAAAACGATGGAACTACATGCCTACACATTCCCACACTATAATATATATATATTTAGCAGTCATTATGTTGCACCACCAATGGATCCCACTCTTCCTTTCCTGCCAATTCCACTTGAATTGATTTACTAAAGGAGAAGAGATTGTTCACTTTGCATTGTGATCATTCACGTTGCTTAGTAAATAAAATTATCATACAATCCTGCAAGAGAAAATAATTTTTAATATATTGGTAGGGGTTTAGAATTCCTCATCGTTTTATTGTTGTCTGTATCCAGATTACGATGATTCACTCTCTCTGTTTGTCCTGGTGACCAATGTCACCAAGACTGAAAATAAGAAAAAATCCAAACCATTTTATAACCATGAGAGAAATAGAGGGGGATCTTCCAAAGGACATCTCACTTTGGAAAGATTTCTTCTCCCTTTCTATTGGGCTAAAAAGAAATTGGGAATGTGAAACCCAATCTTTACTAGATATAAAAAAAAATCCTTTGGCTGTAGATCTATTGCACTGTGGGGATATGCAATACTAAGGATTAATGCTAAAATGTCCGTGTATTCTTTTTGTATTTAACCACTGCTCTATCTTCTGCGGGTATATGAGACTGAACACTGGAGATAAATTCAAATTGGTAAGGTCAATTTTTGTTTCAATCATTTTTAAGTTTTCTAAATTGAATAACTGCATGGTAATATGTTATGAAAGTATAACTACTTTGCACTAAATCTTAGCACTAAGTAAGGATGATAAGGCAAGAATTCTAAAGTCATATTATACACACCCAAAAGGTGTAGCAGATACGTATTTATGGCTGCTATTTGTGATATAAATAAGTATAATTTACACATTCACCATGTATATTGAGTAAATAGGGAGAAAAAAAATCAGGCTCAATTCAGCTGATTTTTCCTACAATAATGGTTGCAATTGCTGTAATTTGCTTTTCCAGAAAGACCTTGTCAGCATCATTCTAAGAAATTACTCAATTATGAACTGATAAAGTGAAATGGGTTTTATTGGAAGGTATTTTGCTAAATATTTCTTTGTGTGCCTTTCATGTGAAAAGATTCAATTACATGGTGCATGACATATAAAGAAAAGCTAATAATATCAGATTTCAAGAGAAAGAGAAAAAATAGCCTTACAGAATGTTAGTATAAATAACCTTTAAATAAAAGAAATACAACTGCAAGCATATTTAATGTTCAAACAAGTAACCAACTAGGTTTTAGAGACTATGTAAAAACAACAATTCATATTCCTGATATGTGTCTGCTGTACCATGTACTTGTATGAAAAAGTATCCTGTTCTCTTTGTATTGCTCCTTTTTGTGAAAGCCCTGGTTTTCCTGCCAGTCCCTCTGCTTTAAGACCTGACCACACTAAGCAATAGAACACATTACGGTCAGGTTTCTAGCTGTGCTGGGAACTGAGTCTGCTCTCCTCCCATGATCAAACTTGTCCTTCCACCCCCCACCCCCCACCGACAACACCCATCCTATGAACAATTATTCACTGGGAAGTTCAGTGTGCTGCTGTTTCTCTTATACCACCTCCTTTGCAGCTGAGAACAGAGGGAATGTGATCTTAAAAAAGCAAAAAAAGGTGTTTATAATGTTTCTTTTATATATATCTATGCACAGATGTTTTGCCTTAAATTTCTGAATGAGTTGTTTTACAAGGTAATTATTTACAATCACTTTAAAATGGTATCTACTCTGCTGATGCATTACAAAAAATGTTTCTTTTTTTTTTCTTTTTTTCTTTTTATAGGTTTCTCTTCTTGATTGCTCTTTATCCAAATTACTACAATCCCCTCTCTGGGGGACCCTCACTATGGGGCTGTTGCCAATATAATTCATACATTTTTTCCCACTTGGGCGGCAGATTCACTGTTGCATCTTCACTTCACCCTCCTTTTTCTTTATCCCAGTCACTCAAGTTTTATTTTATTTTTTTCCTCCCTGGGGACAAGGTTTATCAGTTTAATTTTCACTTGACACTTGACTCTCTACTTGGACCCATCTAGCAGCCACTGATTATAATTATTTTTTCAATATACTCAATACTTACCACAAATATTTTGCTCCCGGTACAGATGTCCCCAACAATCTCTGGTCCATAGTAACACATGTTGAATTTATAGCCAACCTGTGAGTAAAATAGGGAGGGAGTTTCCCCCCCTCCAATTTTTGTTCAGTCATCATACTTTTGATGTTTATACACATATGTGCATTTTTTACAGATCCATGCAAAATGCGCCACTTCTGAGGAAGTGGAGAATTCTCCATGAAACGCGCCGAGACGTTTTGATGCATTTTTGCCACAATATACTTTTATAGGTCTGCTTTTTATGCATTTTTTAACCATGTACTATTTGTTTATTAATTGACTCTTTTTTATTACCATGCATAAATGTATTATGCCATATTTTTACCAATTGATTTATGTAAATGTATGAATTATTAAATGTTTTTTTATAATTGATCATTTCACCAACCGCTATACATGTGCCTCATTTAAAGTTCCATTTCTTCTTTTTGTTATATTATACCTAGGGATGGAGGCACATGGCTACAGCATGGCCTGTGTTTTATTTAAAGTCCCAAAACTCCTCCCCCCCTTTTTTTACTGATTGGTGTATAGGGGCACTACAATTTCCACTGCCTGCTTTGTTTAGGGTATTATTATTTTTCGGTAGGGGGATTGTTAAAAAAAAATTGCTCTAGCACATACTGATCATTCTAATGCACCATGAACTGTAGATATAATCATTTTTAGTAGGGGTTTCCTGAAATGTGATAATAATTTTAAAAGTTTGTTAATGATAAAAGGCTGACAAACGATGATATACTGTAGACAGCTACAAATGCACCACAGTTGCTATGGTTCAGAAAATTTTACACAACCTAGAGTTAAGCTCAGTTTCTTAGTCATTGTTTTAGCCAAAAAATATACTCTTTAATGACAGACAATATGCTGCGATGGGCTGGTGTAAAGTGAATGTAGTAGTTATGTGTATTAAGGTCTTCTTCACATTGTAATTTTAGATCTGTGAATCCAACTTGCGGGAAAGATATTTTAGAGGTTGAAATGGCACACAGAAGAATATCTGAGAGAAAATGATATCCTAAATGAAAACAAGCAAAGATTTACTAAAGACATGTCATATAAATGTACTGTCTGTTTAATGAGAAAGTTTGTTGAAAGTTGAACAGAAGGGTGATTGTGGATGGGATATATTTTGATTTTGTTAAAGCATTTGATGTAGAGTGTGTCATTTTTTTCATTAATGGTCTGTGAGGAAATAAATATCACATTCCAGGTGAAAAAAAAACAGATCCCAAGAAAATAAAAAATACACTTACCTTACACCTTGCGCATATTTGGGATCCTCAGAGTTCCCAGGATCTAGATCCTAGATTGGAATCTGGTGGAATCAGGTGTAAGTTAAGTATATGTATATATAATATACAGTATTTTAATATTTCTTCTCAGTTTTTTTTTTTATGTTGAATGAAATATTTTTTCATGGGGCGGGGGTTCTAATAAGGTAGCTGACCACATATTTTGATCCAAAGCCTGCTTTAAAGCACATGGTAATGATGTATGAACATCAGATATTCCTAGCATTAAAAAAAAGTGAGGATATTTGCGCATTTTCGTGTGGATGTGTACACTTGTAAAAAAATAAATTCTATTTTTTTTTTAAGAAAGGGAGTGTAGCATACACACATATTTTTGTGTAAAAATACTGACCAGCAATGCATATTTTTGTGTGTTTTTTTTACTTATCTATACGCAGTGCAAGTTTATGCACCTGTGTGTACAGGCCAATTAAAAACAATGAGCTGCATTTAGATAAGTAAATCAGTGGATTCAGAGTGCAAGATGCCTCAAAATTCAGTGGTTAAGAAATGTTATTATTTAATGGCATGTAGATTGTAAAATAATATGAAATGCTGCAGTCTATGGACAATATCTTCCATTTTAAACTAGACATATGCACACTGAAATATTTTGTTTCGGAAATTTCGTTTTCATCCGAAAAATAATCTTAATTTGTTTCTCCCTAAATTTGTTTTTATTTGTTTAGTTTCATTAAAAAATGCATTCGTCCGAAAATCCAAAATAATTAAAGCGTAGTTCCATCCTAAAGTTGAACTTCCGCTCATCGGAACCCTCCCCGCCCCCTCCGGTGCCACAATTGGCACCTTTCAGGGGGGAGGGGGGGTGCAGATACCTGTATAATACAGGTATCTGCACCCACTTCCAGGCATAGATTTCCGCAGAATCTGCAGGTATTTACGCCAAACACACGGATCCCAGAGACAGCAGGGACCGTCCTTATTGCGCAGCGCGACTCGCGATTCCCATACCAAAGATGGCGGCGGCAGCACCCGAGAGCCGAGCGACAGATCGCCCTCGGGTGCCGATATCGGGGGCACTTTAAGGTCGAATCTGTCATTGAAGGCTTATGGAGTCTATCGAATGTTCTAAGACGATTCAACGGTGCAGCTAAACTGATTCAACATAGAGAGAAAATATTCAACATTATAGAGACAATAGCAAAAAAAGGTCGAATGTGCCTAACCTAACTCTATTAGTCCAAGATTATTCGACATAGAGAGAAAATCCATTGTATGTGGCTAGGAGATAGTTAGCAGTGTCAGTATATAGGTTCTGGTTCTAGGTGCCTAGAATCACAGTGTGGGCATATTGCCACCCCATTTTTTTGTTGCAATCCCTAGGACTTTCTGTGATATATTATCTGCCAGACTCTTTTGAGTGTGCTCCCTGTTCTGTGACAGGGATATAGAGTTCTGCCAGTCTTTTTGGCTGGCCAACCCCAGGTTGAGCCATGTTCTAGAAGGGTCCTTTAACCCTCCACTTAGTTGAGAGATGGTTCCAGAACTATGCAAGTTGAACGGTCCCAGGGCTTGAGCCAAAGCCTAAAGGGTGTGACCCTCTTGCAGGCTGTGTGTCTGGAGGCAATATTTATTAAGTAATTGTTTTACGTCAGAGAGCTGGAATTGGGTAACAGAAGAAACACCTGTTTTGTGATGAATAATTTGCTCCAGTGGTAGCTGCATGCTTCTAGAGGTTGGCATTTATTTTGCACATAAAAGAAAAAGGTGATCTTAGGAGGCAGACCCACTTGCAAGTAGACATGTGCGCCATCAATAAACTTGTTTCGTTCGGTTTCGTATTAGAATTAATTCTTATTTCGTAATTAGTGTCCGAAATTCAAATTGGATTCGTAAGAAATACAAATTTTTGTTTAGTTAACTTTTCGTAACAGTTACGAATTTATTATGAGGGGCTCCCACCATCCCTGTGCTAACTTCCTGGGTTTTTTAACTTCATCATAATGAATAATCGTAATTAACGAACGTTCTTATTTTGTCAGATTCTGAATCTCCCATCGATTACCAGTACCAGTCTCCCACTCCCATATTAAAAAAGGTTATTTTCCCAACCCTCACTCAGCAGCAGAAGAAAACCTCTGATTGGTCAACAAAACACCAGTCACGTTTCCGTTATAACGGAATTTGGATCCGAAATTCGTAAATGAAATTTCGTACAAAATTCGGAACCATAGCAATTCATATTTCGGATCCTCCCGAATGTACGAATTTATGGAAATTCGTACGAATTTTCGAATCGTACAAAACTAATCGCACATGTCTACTTGCAAGCTCAAGGCCCTTCTAAGTAGATGCACTGTAAGAGAAATGATAAGGCAAAGTCCCCATTTTCCCACTTTGTGGAGACTTAGGTATCCTAGCCTACACAAGTGCTGCATGTGTGAGTGGATATAATATTACAAGAAGAGGGTAATCTCACTTGAAAAACAGTCTTACAATTGTGAAATAAAAATAAAAATATAGATAAGTCCTTAAATCTAATAAAATGTGCTAAAAAAAACTCTTGCTCGTGAGGAAAAGTTTGCAGCCTGTATTTTCTGCTCTGCCAAAATTAATTAAAGTTTTATCAGTCAAAACACTGTTATTGTCTAGCAACGTCTAGCATTGGTCAACATGTTCCATCTTAAGGCTGCTTTGTCTCCCTTTCAATTACGTTTAAATTAAAAATAGCTATACTTTATTTGGTGACTCAATAACATTTAGAGACATGATGTTAAAGCTGACTAACTCAAATTCTTTAGCACCAACCCATGCCACGTTCCTGTGTTCTAGGAAAGAGTTAAGCTGGCATAAGAAAGTAAAAGGAAAAATGTATTTTTCCTTCAGCCTTCTGAGTTCATAAAAAAATGAAAGATTGAGACATTTGTTCCTAAATCAATGTCTGCTTCTGCTGGAGGGGGCATTAACAGCACTTCGTCACTTTTTTAAACTTATTTCTGTCTGATCTTATCCCTCTTCCAGTCCCCCTGTAAAGCTCCCCTCCTTAAGTCTCGCACTGCAATGATCATTAAAAACAATGAGTGTGGCTGGCGCAAGTGGACGTGCCGAGACTATCAATTAGTCATTAAGTACCTGGCACTGGATCCATAATATGGGAGTCTGACATAGCAAAAGAAAAGATTTCACAGTTTACTTGCTGTAGGAGAGTTCAAATGCCCACCTCTGCCCGACAGAGATTAGCAGGGACTTTTTTTTCTCCTATTATGAAGCCTTCTGCAATGTCTGATGAAGAAACAAACAAATATACCATCCATTTCAAATCATAGATAACTCAATTCATCTTTGGTTAATGTGCTAATGATTTATTGTGAGTGGCATAAATTCAGCTGTAATTATGCTTGAATTGATGTATGATTTTCTAATGAGTCTAAATGACGAAATCATCTTCATTCTTTATTTCTTAATTAAAAATACAAGCTGCATATTCCTAATAAAAAGAATCAAGCTATTTCAAACTTAAAACAACATAACAATTATTGTTTCTAAATAGGCACTTTCATTCCACTGCAGCAGCTCAAAGAAATGCAGAATGCACATTTCCACAATGTGAACCGCACATTATTCAGAGATTTTCTTTCATGCTCCTAATGAATTATTTCATTTTCAGCTTCATTTCCATTCAATTTTCTTGGTGTGCATTGTTGTATGTGAAGACTGTGCTTTCATAGGCAGCAAACTGTTTTGGATTTAGTCATTGAATTAATTAAGTATTTCTTCCTATCACGTTCAGACGCTCTGCTGTCACATGTCATAAGACATGCGAAACCTTGAGGCTTCGAGGTATTTGGGAGAACCCTTTAGCAATGTTATCTCTATTCAGCCTTTCGTCTGATTGCATGGAATGCCTGTTATTTTCTGTACAGGAGTCTGCAATCTGTATCATCTCATAAACATTGCAGACATTTGGTATGATGTATTGATTTAGTCAACACACAAAATTGATTTCTTCACACACAAAATGCAGTGAATGAAGTGCACAAAATAAATGGTCATTTCAAAAGGAAATTTTATACTGGTTAGATATTGTGAAACATGTAAGTACGCGCAGCTCCTAAATGAAAACTGCTCCCATGGGCTAACTGAAAAGCAGAGAATATCCTGGGGCCAGCTCTTGCATGATATTTGTGGATTGACATAGAGGAGTGTAATGATACCCTACAATAAAGTTACCCTAAGCCAATCAGATTTAAAAACTATGCCCTCTTCTGCTGACATACCTGTAGGCCATTTTTACAATGATAGAAGCCTGCCAGAAAAACTGTAAAAGTATTTCCTCGTTCCATCCTGTCTGCTTACTAGAACGGAGCAGCGGTTAGGATGAGCACCCCCTGTTACAAGAGGTAGCATTAACCACTTAAGCCCCGGACCATTTGGCTGGCCAAAGAACAGAGCACTTTTTGAGATTCGGCATTGCGTCGCTTTAATTGACAATTGCGTGGCCGTGATTCCCAAACAAAATGTATGTTCTTTTTTCCCCACAAATAGAGCTTTCTTTTGATTGCCTCTGCGTTTTTTATTTTTTTCGCTATAAACAAAAAAATTGCGACAATTTTGAAAAAAACACATTGTTTTTGACTTTTTGCTACTTTTTACGTATTCTACATATTTTTGTTAAAAAAAAAACGCAATACGCGTTTATTGATTGGTTTGCGCAAAAGTTATAGCGTCTACAAAATAGGGGATAGTTTTATGGCATTTTTATTAATAATTTTTATTTTACTAGTAATGGCAGCGATCAGCGGACACTTTTGGCATGATTTTGGGACCATTCACATTTATACAGCAATCAGTGCAATTAAAAATGCATTGATTACTGGTCAATGTGACTGTCAGTAAATGGGGTTAACTACTAGGTGGCGCTGTAGGGGTTAAGTGTGTCCTAGGGAGTTATTCTAACTGTGGGGGGAGGGGCGGTGTGTGACACGACACTGATCACCGCTCCCGATTACAGGGAGCTGTGATCAGTGTCAGTGTCATTAGGCAGAACGGGGAAATGCTTGTTTACATTAGCATTTACCCGTTCGTCCTCTCTGTGAGATGATCGCGGGTATCCCCAAAGACATCGAGCCCACAAGCCACTTCTTAAAGGGCAACATACAGGTACGTGATTCTGCCTGTATGTTCTCTTCTGCCGCAGTATATCTGCGTGAAGCAGTCGAGAAGCAGTTAATATCCTCATGAGGGCTGCACATGCTCTCTCCTAGCAGCTCGGATGAGCTCAGTGGCTGCAACAGGAGGAAGTGCACTAGTTTTTAAACTACATACAGATTACACACATGGCTAAATTCTAAAAGCTTCACCTCTTCTCATATAGATGGCGCTTGTCTGGATTTTCAGTCTGCAGGGGTAGTCATCAAAAGCAGACCTAGTGCTGGACTTTTTAAAATTACAATTACCAGTGCCTCTGTAAAAATTTCAGCGGGAAAACATCCTATATGGTGTAGCACCCTCTAGTAGTGCTAGGTTTAGTGTAGCTGTTAGTGTAGGAAAATGTAAGTTTAGCTCAGGGCTAAGAGAAATGTTGCAACCTAAAAGGTCCGAACACCTACCATAAGCATAGATAATTAAAAGAAACAGGTGCGCTAATATAAGAATATTCACAGTGCAAAAATACACATGACAAAAATTTAGGAGCATAAAATCCACTCCTACAAAAACAAGTGTATAAAAATGACTCTTAAAATGAAAAACAAACAATTCAGTTCATAAAAGGTGCATAAAAAGATATGTATACAAAATGTCCAACTGCCAAACCCTTATACAAAAGGGAAGTGAGTGAACCAAGTATGTGAAAACTTCTGTGCTCTTCAAGGAAATTGGGTGAACCAAGTATAAGGGAACTTCAGTGCTCTTCAAAACACAAAGACCCATCACCACATAGATTCACTTCTTACTAGATAGCAGTAGTTTCAAGCATTGGATAATAATCCCACCATGCTCCAACAGACTGGGCTGGAAAAACGAACCAAATTCCGGATAGCAGCAGGAGGCCTCATTTCCCAGTTGAAGCCTATTATGGAGAAACTAGTCGGCTGGAGCCCATTGTGAGATGTCTAATGGCGCGTACACACGATCAAACTATCTGGCAGACTTAGTCCAGCGGACAATCCGCCGGACTTTCCAGCGGAGGTCCGCCGGACTTTTGAAACAAACGGACTTGCCCACACACAGAGTAAAGTCCGTTCATTTTGAACGTGACTCCAGGTAGACGGGACTAGCAAAGGAAGTCAATGTAGCCGCCTCCTTTGGCGAGATTGACACCTTGCTAGCCCCGTCGCATGGTATGGATTTAAAGGGGAACCCCTATGCCAAAAAAAACAGCGTGGGGGTCCCCCCGAAGTCCATACCAGACCCTTATCCGAGCACACAGACCGGCCGGTCAGGAAAGCACCCCCCTGAGCTGTACCAGGCCGGGTTCCCTCAACATGGGGGGGGGGTGCTTTGGGGAAGCACCTTGTCCCCATGTTGATGAGGACAAGGGCCTCTTCCCGACAATCCTGCCCGTTGTTTGTCGGGGTTTGCGGGGGGGGGGCTTATCAGAATCCGGGAGCCCCCTTTAATAAGGGGGCCCCCAGATCCTAGCCCCCCACCCTATGTGAATGAGTATGGGGTAAATGGTACCCCTATCCATTCACCTGAGGGAAAAAGTGTTAAAAAACACCACACAGGTTTTTAAAGTAGTTTATTAGACAGCTCCGGGGTCTTCTTTCGACTTTGGGGGTCTTCTCGCCAGGCTTCCACTCCTCTGCTCTTTTACTGCTCTTTTACTAGCAGAGGAGCTCGGCTTTCTCCTTCGCCGTCGTCCGGGGGTCTTCTTCCGACTTCGGGGGTCTTGTCCCACTCTTCGTTTCCTCTGCCGGGCCTCCGCTATCTTCTTGCAGCTCTTTTACTAGCGTTGGCCCGGTCTTCTGGTTCGTCGCTGTCGCCTTCTTCTTCTCCTTCCGATGTTAACACAACGATCTCTCCGGTCACAATGTCAGGGACGCGTTGCACGGCGACTCATATAGGGACAAGGGCGGGGTCACCGGGTGATGTCACATGGTTACCCCGCCCCGTATGATGTCACAGTCCCAGCATCCCCGGGACTGTGACATCATAAGGGGCAGAGAGTGTGCAATATTGAAACCCAAATAGGAGAGATGACTGAAACAGTGAATAATCTTGTGGATGCACATGATCAAACTCATGAAGAACAACAGTGGATGAGAGCCAAAATGGTGGACCTCGAGGACAGGTCTTGTTGTAATAATGTAAAGCTTAGGGGGGTACCCAAAACCGTCATGCCACAGGATCTCAATGCATACGCCAGAAATCTGATTTCCACCCTATTACCAGAATTTTCTCCCATGGAAACTATTGTGGACCGTATCCACCGCTTACCCAAACCCTCTCACCTCCCTGCAGAGGTCCCCCGCAATGTTTTAATGAGGGTTACTTTTATCACGCCAAAGACCAACTCCTATTCAAAGCTAGACACCTGGACAGCCTCCCAGCCCCATACACCAATCTCCAACTGTATGCGGATATCTCCCAACATACCCGCCAACTGAGGAAACAACTGAACACCATTACTAAGCCACTCAATAATCACAAGATCCCCTACCAATGGGGTTTCCCCACCAACATTATGGTCACTAAAAATGGTGTCAAACACAACATCTTCACAGTTGAAGAAGGTCTAAAACTCCTACGCAATTGGGGAATCATTCCTGACCAAAACACATCAACGCAATCCAACCGCAAGGAGAACACTCACACCTACAAGGCTAATTTCCAAGCTGGTAAAAGCTAAACATGGTCAGGATAGCAGAATCATTAGCTAGTTCACACGCCGCACAACCGGTCGGTGCCTTGTTCCTTGCAAATCGTTCCACAAACTTTTACCCCGTTGATATACAGCTGTCCCAGACACAGCAGACTGCTGCTTTTTGCTGTTCTTGTTCCCTTCTTTTTCCTTTTCCTGCTCAATATCTGATTATCTAACGTTTCAAGTTTACAGTTCCATCTTTATCCTCACTTTCTCTCCGAAGAGCATCCGAAGAACGCAACTCCGACATCGTTCAACGTCTGAACCTATGGAGAAACCATGTACCTCCATCCAACCGTGAGTAAACACCGCACTTGACATAACATCTCCTACAAAACACCTAAGATGCCTACATTTTTATCACTCAACGCTAAAGGTCTGAATCGCCCTGCCAAAAGAGCTTCCCTATGGCTCTCAGCACAGGAATCTAACAGTGACATTCTCTGCATACAAGAGACTCACTTCAAAACTAACGCAGAACCCCAATGCTCCAACAAACACTTCCCCCATGTCTATCGGGCATCAGGTCCCACCAAAAAAAATGGGGTGATGATAGCAATCAAGAACACGCTGGCCTTCACGCTTCACAACAGCTTACTAGACGTAGAAGGCAGATATTTGGCCCTGGACTGCACACTTGACAACACCAGATACACTATTGTCAATGTGTACACGCCCAATACCAGACAAATCAGATTCCTTTCGAAACTGATGAAAAAAATTCCGTAACAGATACCTTATCATGTGCAGGGACTTTAATATGGTACCTGACAACTCCCTGGACACATCTTCTTGCAACACGAGACTCACGTCACCGATGGGTACTTTTATTCAAAACCATGACCTGTACGATGTTTGGAGATCCCGCCCCCCCCCCCGTGGGAAATGGTAACGGGTACAAATGTACTCCTACCATTTCACAAAAAAATTGTGAAAATTGTAAAAAAAAAAAATAAAATACACGCCTTGGGACAAGTCCTTTATTAAGAAAAAATAAAAATAAAACTGTCCCACGGAGTCTTCCTCTTCTCGCTCTCCGACGGACCGAAAAAAAAAAAAGGCTGTACGACGCCTACGATCTGCCTCCATGGGAGGCACCCGCCATATTGACTGGCCGCTTTCAGGTGACAGTGCTTTTATAACTGAGGGCGGGGCCACACAATGACGTTTCCGGGTGACCCCGCCCCCTCTGATGCACAGGGACATCCCTATGGTTTCCCTGTAGTGTCAGAGGGGGGCAAGGCCACCTGATTATGTAACTGAGTGACCCCGCCCCCCTCTGATGCTACAGAGAAGCCATAGGGATGTCCCTGTGCATCAGAGGGGTAAACCCGCCCTCAGTTATAAAAGAACTGTCACCTGAGAGCGGCCGGTCATTACGGCTGGTGCCTCCCATGGAGGCAGATCGTAAGCGGCATGCGCCTTTTTTTTGCCGGAATCTGGGGGTCCCCTTGTTATCAATGATAATGTGTAAATACCGACAATTAATTATAGGCTAGTACTTTTAAATGACTTTTTGTCCTTTAGAAATTTAATTTTTCTCTCGGACTGTTCTAAACACGGGAAACATGCGCCACTTTACAGGCATACTATAGACACCCCCCAGGTACAAAATTTCGAGGAATATTTCACTTTTATTGTTTCACTTTAAGCATTATTAAAATCACTGCTCCCGAAAAAACTGCCATTTTTAAAACTTTTTTTTTCATTAATACATGCCCCCTGGGGCAAGACCCAGGTCCCTAAACACTTTTTATGACAATAACTTGCATATAAGCCTGTAAAATTAGCACTTTTGATTTCTCCCATAGACTTTTAACGGTTTTCGAATTTGCCACAAACACTCCAAATTGTTTGCTATTCGGTGAACAGGCGAACATCGGGCTCATCCCTACTCACTTGTACCACCCTACCTCCCAACAAAAGCTAGTCAATCCACAAGCTATATATCTGTCGCATTTAGCCACTACTACAATTCCCTTTACAACCTAAAAGAAGACTCTTCTACCATACAACCATCCATGGAAGATATAGAATCCCTCCTACGTTAAATCAATCTTCCCAAACTATCACCTGACCAATTATCTAAACGAAATGTTCCTTTCACACCAAATAGAAGTCTTAGAGGTTATCTCAAAATTTACAACTAACAAATCCCCTGGACCAGACGGTCTTCCTGGGGAGTATTACAAACAATTCCATACGGTACTGACACCCTTTTTAACACAAATGTGCAATGATGCTGCCTCCTCCTCCTCTCTCCCACAGGAAATTCTAAAAGCGTTAATTACTTTGCAAAAGCCAGGTAAAGAGCCTACCTCACTCCAAAACTTTAGGCCTATTCCGTTACTCAATATAGACGTTAAAATCTATTCCAAACTAATATCAACCAGATTAGTAGATATCATGCCCTCTCTAATTCACCCAGATCAGTCTGGTTTTACGAAAGGGAGACAAACATATGATGCAACCCGCAGACTCAGAGAAGGCGTTCGACAGGCTATACTGGTCGTATCTCCAGGCGACACTCCTCAAATCTGGATTCCAAGGACATATCCTCTCTGCCATACTGGCATTATACTCAACACCAACAGCCCAAGTGTACACGTCAGAAATGCTTTGTAGACCTTTTGCAATCACTAATGGCACCCGTCAAGGTTGCCCGCTGTCACCACTTATCTTCAATCTATTGATAGAGCCATTAGCAGAACACATCAGAACAAACGTGAACATCACAGGTATCAAAATTGGCACAATATACCACAAAATCTATTTGTTTGCTGATGATGTGATAATGATAATAACCAATCCAGTATCCTCCCTGGCTTCGATCCAGTCAACTCTGCAGAGGTTTAGTAAAATCTCCTATTATAAGGTAAATGAAAACAAGTCCTATATTCTTGACCTGAGTTTAGATGCCACTTCCAGCAACTTACTACGCAATCTATACACATACCAGTGGGCTGACACAGGCATATCCTACCTAGGAATTACGCTCACAAGATCCAAAAAAGTTTTATTTCATTAAAAACTACACAGAAACCAAACAAATGCTTCTTAAAGAAACAGCTAAGCTCTCCAAATTCAAACTTTCATGGCCCGGCTGATTAGCAGCCTTTAAAATGCTCATACTCCCTAGATAATTATATATCTTCTGCACATTGCCTATACCACTCACAAGCTCATACATTGCCTCGCTCCAATCAATAGTACGTAAATACGTATGGCAGGACAAAAACCCAAGCAGTAGTCACGCAAAACTTATAAAACATAGATTAGCAGGTGGGATGGGCTACACTGACTTAAAAGACTATTACCTGGCTACCATACTATCCCAATTAAAAGAATGGGTAACTGCACACACAACTTCACTATGGCATAACATCGAAAGTACTATGATACCAGGACATAACTTCCAAAAATGGCTATTCAGCACAATCATCCATGTACCTCATCTCGACCTATATTCACCGACCATACAAGCATCGGTAAAAGCATGGAGAAAACTACATTCTTTCAAATGGTCACAGCTTCCCACCAAACCGCTCCTAATTCCTCTTAGCACTCTCCAACTGATATCGCCAGACCTCAGTATACCCAAGTGGATACTGGAACAAGTTCACTACACCTCTGAACTCAGGGATAGGATACTAAACAAAACCTTTGACCAAATACAAACTAAATACAACGCACCCAGTACTGATTACTTCAACATATATAGACTCCAAGATTGCCTGAGTACACTCACATTTAGAAGGTGTCCTGCCCCCCATCTATGGAATTACTACTTCCTACAATAAAGGCACCAAAGGCATCTCACTAATTTACCCTACACTTCAAGAAAAATTTTTATTTCACAAATCTAAACCCTTTAAAGACTGGGAAGAAGATATGCAAACACACTTCTCTGACCAACAATGGTAATCAGCCTTAAAGTCAATATTCAAAGCCACTTGCTGCACCTTTTTGTCACACAAAATATATCTAAGATGGTACCTGACCCCACAGAAAATAGCTAAATTCCAAACAACTACCTCCCCTACCTGCTGGAGAGGATGCCAACACACAGGCACCTTATTACACACCTTGTGGTCCAGCCCAGCAATAACTAACCCGTGGATAGACGTAGAACATATTCTGCAAGATATATTTCACTCACCCCTGACACTCACACCACAACTAGCTATCCTAAACTTAAACACAGAATTGTTTCCTCCTTCCTGGAGAATAGTAACCACTCACATTCTCCTGGCAACTAGACTACTCATAACTAGATACAGTACTGAAAATCACAGATGAGCCCAACAATAACAGAAGTAATTACGCTAGTACAACTACATTACACTCATGAATCTATCCTGTCTCGTGGCAAACCCTCACACCTCAAAACAAGTAACTTATGGTCCCCCTGGGAACAATGGTATACAAAAAGACTAAATTGACAACCTTTTGATAAACAGTTTTATACTCTGAACTGGTATATTCCAGCATATGTACCCACAGTGATGCTCCTACTCTATCTCACCAATTCCTCTTCCTCCTATCTCTCTTTATTTTCTTACTGTATACACTTAATTATCTTCCATCTTCCCTAATACCCATTTGTTAACCATAAGTTCATATCACTATTACTTGCTTTGTTCTGAAAGTTATATGTTGGAAATATTTCTACAACTGTAATATTGCATAAGTTGTTTGAAGCTTGAATTTTTCAATGTCTCTACAGATCAAGTCATTTTGAAAAATATTCAATAAAAATCTATTTGAAAAAAAAAATTGTAAATACATGCCCCTGTTGAACATTAAAATTGGGCCTTTGGTGGTGGTGGTGCCACAACACTGTAAGCCCTCACAGTTATCTTGTTGGACGCAGGAACAGGCCCTGCTTGTAAATATTATATAAAACCTGAACCGGGGGGTGATAGGCCCATCCCTAGTATGCTCTTAGAAAACAAACTTAAATACACACACATACACACTGACACACACTCATATATAGGTTGTACTGAATGAACCTGTGTCTTTTTCCAACTTTATCTACGATACAACTTAATTTTATCTACCAATTGTATTTTATTTTTCTACTGTTTTGAGCAACAAAAGGTGGTATTAAAATCAAAACCAAAAATGCTATATATTGCAGGTTACCAATCCTTTGATTAGACTTGTGCAGAACATATTTTTTTTTTAGTTTTAAATCAATATTTACATAAATTCATTCAGATAAACTTGTTTAATTAATTTAATCGATTAAAATTTTCAGAATTCGGTCAAATTTAACTCAATTCGACTGAATTCAATTTGAATTCCATTCGAATTACATTCAAATTTGAATCAGATCCCATTTGAATTACATTTGAATCAAATTCCATTCATAATCAAATTTATTACATTTGAGATTCGAATTTTGAGAGAAGGTTATATTCTTTCTATTCTATTCTATTCTATTCTATTCTAGTCTTTTCTATTGTATACTTTGTTTTCTATTCTATTCTTTTCTATTCTATTCAAATTCAAATGCATCTATTTGAAATTCAAATTTCAGAAGATGGTTATATTCCTTTCTATTTTATTCTATTCTATGATATTCTATAT
Source organism: Lithobates sylvaticus (assembly GCA_028564925.1). Taxonomy (NCBI): domain Eukaryota; kingdom Metazoa; phylum Chordata; class Amphibia; order Anura; family Ranidae; genus Lithobates; species Lithobates sylvaticus. The sequence goes on from CM053026.1 coordinate 596,777,850, forward strand.
TCAATTTTTTTTCTATTCTATTCTATTATTTTTTATTCTATTGTATTTTTTTCTGTTCTTTTATTTTCTATCCTGTTCTTTTTTACTCTATTATATTCAATTCTTTTATTTTCTGTTCTATTCTATTCTCTTCGGAAATGTAAATTCGATTCAAAAATGATTTGAATTCAATTCTAAATCTTTGAATTTGAATTTGAAATTCGTCTGAAATTTTGTTTTGTTATTTCAGATTAAAATTTTTTACTATTGGAATTTGGAAATTCAGATACATTCAAATTTCTGAATAACAAAAAATGTGTCCACATTTCAATTCAGAACGAAATTAACCACACATGTCTATCTTTAATGAGATGGCTGCATTCATTTAAAATTTTTAGGCTTTTCCCCTATCTTTTCACCTGTTGATCTGGCCAGTAACACACCTTCTATATTAGAGTGCCCCCACTCTGGATGAAGGAGCACAGGGGGCACATTTGGACAGCAACATTGTTAGTCTGGGGGGAGGGTAGTGTTAGATGCACTAGCAGATTTAGATACACTAACACATTGAAGCCAAACTCCATCTTACACTGCAGTTACACAAGCAATTACAGCAACAGTTTTTTTTTCCTATTTGGATGAAAGTTTTACATGAATAAATGAAAGCTAATGACTTAAGGCACCCCTGTTAGTGGTAAATGGTTTGTCTCAAGACTTTTAACTGATACATTTGTAGGAGATCTTGTTCTATTGGTAAACAACAGACTTTCTAGCTGGATCACTAGATAAAACTAAAGGAAAGAAAGCCGTAATAAAGAAAATGAATGCAGCCATCATATCTAAGACTTGGAATTGCAATATAATAAATGTTTGCTTTTGGATTTAATACCACTTTAACCGGTTCCAGACCAGCCGCTGCTGTTATACTGCGGCAGGTTGGTCCGGCTGCATGAAGCGCCACAGCTATACTTCACACGCACGGCCGGTGGGGGGGCATGCGCAACCCCTCCGCCGGCCGCGATGATCATATTCGATCCAGAACTGATCAATCTCCAGGCCCATAGTATCTGGCCTGGACCCGTTGATTGGTCCTGGCGAATGAGATCCTTCCCCTGTCTGTGTAAGTGTAAACACTGACAAAGGAAGTGATGTAATCTCTCCTCATGTCAGTCTTTTCGTTCCAGACCGAGGAGAGGAGACATCTAATAGTAGGTGCGCCAACATTACACTGACACCAGTCCACGTAGATACACTTGTCACCCCCAATCACCCCCCGAGTTAACCCATTCACCCCCTGTCACTGTGTCACCCAGTGCAGCATTCAGATTTTTTTTTTGATCGCTGTACTGGTGTCATTAGTGACAACAATCAGCATTAGGGTAATTAGTATTAGGCCCAGATAGGTCTAGGGACCCCCCTAACCCCCCCTAATAAAGGTTTAACCCCTTGATCACCCCCTTTCACCAGTGATCACTGTATAAGTGTCATGGGTGACGCAGGTTAGCTAGTATATTTTCTATAGCGTCAGGGCACCTGCCGTATTTTACCTAAATAAAGGTTTAACCCCCTGATCACCCGGCGGATGATATAAGTTAGGTTTTAGCATCAGTCAGGGTCTGCATTGCCCCAGGCAGCGTCAGATTAGTGGCAGTAGCGCTAACACCCATGCAAGCACCATACACCTCCCTTAGTTTTATAGTGTCTGAACGGATCAATCTGATCAGATCTATACTAGGGTCCCCAGCAGTTTAGGGTTCCCAAAAACGCAGTGTTAGCGGGATCAGCCCAGATACCTGCTAGCACCTGCGTTTAGCCCCTCCTCCCAGCCCAGCCCAGTCCAGCCAAGTGCAGTATCAATCGATCATTGTCAAAAACACAAAACACATAACTGCAGTCAGGCCTGATCCCTGCAAACGCTAAAAGTTTTTTTTGCAGCATTTGAAGCAGTTGCTGACAGTCAGGAGCTTTTTTTCCTGTGAGTCACACTAGTGTACCAGTAAATTTAGAGACCAAAATGTAAAATCGAAGGTACACTAGTGAAGAGGCCTACACGTTTCTGAGCATGACAGATAGTGAAGAGGAAGTCACTCATCTGTCAGATTTAGGCTCAGAATACGAACCTGTAGACAGTAGGAGCTATTAATCTCCAGACAATTGGGGCACCGTCGGCTCTCTTTAGCCTCGTCTTTACCCCTCCACCCATGGGGGCGGGGGGTAGGTGTGGTCCAAGTGGCACAGAAAAATTGACAACCGAGTTGTGGTCCCTGCCGAGGTCAGGCGTACCAGACCCTGTTCTACTGTTGTCGTTGAGGTGCAAGAACCGCAGGGCTCTCGTATGGAGCAGAGAGCCAGTACTAGTGCCGCTCATCCTTCTGGTGAACTGGAAAGCACCAGCTGCCTAGTACATCCTGGTCGTACATCCAGCACTGCAGTAACACGCGGTGACGTGTTGAGTCCCATAAGTGCAGTTCAAGCTTGCAAGGTGGCTAGCACGAGTAGTGTCCCGCTGCCACCAAGTACAAGACAAACACAGGCCCGTCGAGCCCATAGTGCCCTTCCTGCTGCATTCGCCAATCCTAATTGGGAGACCACCCCTTCTGCAGCACCCGTACTTCCCCCATTCACTGGCCAACCCGGAATTCAAGTGGAAACAGTTGATTTTACGTCACTTGATTTTTATTCGCTGTTTTCACCTAAGATCTCTATAGATCTATTGTGTAGCAAAGCAATTTGTATGCTGGTCAATTCATTGCCGCTAATCCCCAGCTGGCCCTTGCCAGAGATTGGAAACCAATTATGGTTTCTTAAATTGAAGACCTTTCCTGGGCCTATCCCTCCTCATGGGCATAACTAAAAAAGAGTGAGTTGCGGCCATATTCTTCCACTGACCCAATTCACCATATGCCCATGTTCTCTGCCTCCATGACCAGGACATGATACGAGCAGATCTTGCGGTTCATGAACTTCAGCGACAATGAACTCTGTTGTCCTCGAGGTGACCCTGGATTTGATCGGCTCTACAAAATTCAGCCCCTCGTAAACCACTTCAACCAACATTTTGCAGCCTTGTTTACTCCTGATCAAGTTGTCTGCATTGATGAGTCCTAGACATGTGCACACTGAAATATTTCATTTCGGAATATCGTTTTCGTCCGAAAAAGAAATTTATTTAGTTACTCCCGAAATTCGTTTTTATTTATTTTGTTTTTCGTTAAAAATTGCATTCGTCCGAAAATCCAAATTAATTAAGGTCGAATCTGTCATTGAAGGCTTATGGTGTCTGTCGAAAGTTCAAAGAAGATTTGACGGAGCAGCTAAACTGTATGACTCTGTATAGTTTAGCTGCAATTCCACCCAATGCGAGCAGCAATCTTTCCTCTCTACGTCGAATCTTTCCTTTCTACGTCAAATCTTTCCTTTCTACGTCGAATCTTTTCTCTCTATGTAGAATAACCTTGGACTAATAGAGTTAAGGTTAGGCACATTCGACCACAGGTTCAATGGACACAGATTGTTATTGTTAGCATCGAATCTCCTATCTATATCGAACTGTTGTCACAACGAAAATAAAGCATTTGTTTATGTCGGATCTTTCGTTTTTCGGATTCTGCACTTTCGTTATCGTTTGTTAAAACGATGACGATAATACCTGAAATTCGGACGAAAATGCATTCGGACGAAAACGAATGCACATGTCTAATGAGTCCCTGATTACGTTTTCTGGGCGCTTGTATATCAAACAGTATGTTCACAGCAAGCGTGCCAGATATGGAGTCAAGATGTATAAGCTCTGTTACAGGGCAACAGGCTATACATATATATAAACATAGTTTTATGGTTTATGAGGGAAAAGGTAGACATGCAGAGCCGGAGAACTGCCCAGACTATATAGGAAGCGCTGGTAAGATTGTGTGGGACTTGGTGTCACCCTTATTCGGAAAGGGGTACCACTTGTACGTGGACAATTATTACACGAGCGTGCCACTTTTTAGTCACCTTTTTGATTATGGAATTGGCGCATGTGGCACCGTGCGATATAATCGCCGGGGCTTCCCCCAACGGCTTGTAGAATCCCGAATTTGTTAGCAGTGAAGTGGAGGAATTCACAGAATGTTTTCCTTCTGTCCTCCCTTCACGCAGATACGACAGTCCAAATTTCTATGACGACTGGTGTTGTAGAGAAACCCCTCTGTGTTCCTGAATACAACCTTAATATGGGAGGGGTGGACCTCAACGACCAGTTATTGGTGCCGTACATAATTGCCCGTAAGGCCAGACGCTGGTACAAAAAAGAATCTGGATATTTATTTCAATTGACTCTGCTGAACGCTTTTGTGCTATACAAAGCTTCAGGACGGACTGGATTCTTCCTTAAATTCCAGGAAGAGATCGTCACAGCCCTTCTGTTTCCAGACGGTGCTATGGCCCAACTTCCCAATGCAAGTGCAGTGAGCCGGCTGCATGAGAGGCATTTTCCGTATATGTCCTCCCTGGTACCCCCACCCAAAGAACACCCCAAAGAAGATGTTGTGTCTGCAGAAAATGCTGATTTAGGCATGACCCCCGCTTTTATTGTCCTTCTGGTCCTTACCAACATGCATCTGTGACTGCTTGAAACGCTACCACACACTAGTTGAGTATTAGCGTAGGGTCTAGCACTACACAGTCCTAGGCACACGTACACAGGTTCTCAGAAGATGTGATGGCAATCACATTTTTAGAGACCCTAATCTGCAACATTCAGTTTATAGTTTTTTTTTACAGTTTTTTTATAAAAAAAACACACAAAAAAATATAAAATAAAAAAGCCAAAAATAGTTGTGGTTTTATTTTTCTTCTCTCTCTCTATTGTTCTCTCTCTTATGTTCGCTCTCTACTGTCCGCTCTACTGTTCGCTCCCTATTGTTCTATATCTATTGTTCTTTCTCTGTTTTATTTTTACTATGTTTTATTGTATTTGCTTTGTAGGTATGGTATGTTATACTGTAATGTAGTTTTTATTGTTAACCATCATTTGCTTAGCAGGTACGCCATTCAGCTGCAGCACGGGTTTATTTATTCTGACAGCAACAGCGTTTGCTCCCACAATACATAAAGCCGTGACTCCAGCACTGTCGGAGGTGATTTCACCACCACAGTTAAAAAGAAAAAGAGCATATATGCCCAAGCATGGGGGCAGGGGTGGAGGAGTGATTTGCTCCTAACATTAGGGGCGGATTGCACCCATGCTTCGGCATATATTTTTTAGGCACAAAATTGCAATGTTTTATTTTTACTACGTTTTATTATGTTTGCTTTGCAGGTATGGTAAGTCTAATGCCCTGTACACACAGTCGGACATTCTGACGACAAAATCCGTCAGATTTTTTCCAACGGATTTTGGACGAAATTTGTCTTGCATACACACGGTCGCACAAAGTTGTCTGAAAATGCGATCGTTTGGAACAAGGTGACGTACAACACGCACGACGGGACTACGTAGAGGCTAGTAGCCAACAGCTTTCGTCTCCAAATTTTTTTGGAGACTACATGAAAAAAAGAACATTACAATGTATGCCCAACAAGGACCAGCAACGTACTGGTATGTTGCTGGACTTTGAGTGGTTATACCAGAATGATGCCTGCAGGTTTAGGTATCATCTTGGTATCATTTTATTCAGCCAGCGGTCAGCTTTCATGTAAAAACAATCCTAGTGGCTAATTAGCCTCTAGACTTATTTTATAAGCAGTGGGAGGGAACGTCCCCCCCTCCCACCGTCTTCCATGGTTTTCTCAGAAAACGGAAAGGAACAGTTTAAAAATATAATAACAAAGCAAAATAAATAATAAAAAAAGAAAAAGCACCCCTGTCCCCCCATGCTCATGTGCAAAGGCGAATGCAAGCGTCGGTCTGGTGCGCATGTGCGGGAACTCGGGAGTGGATGTGTCTGAGTGACCTCCGCACACTGCCAGCCCAAAAGCAGCTATAAAACGTGCCATCCGTGGGAATGCGCACCGGAGACACACCAGCTCACATCTCAAGGCCATACAAGCAGCAGCAGAACGGAAAGATGGCGCCGGTCCGAGGCGACCCACGAGGTGGTCTCAACCCAGAGACAACCAGGTCACAGATGAAGGCAGCCAAGCAGCCCCAGCCTGAACAAATCAGAGACCCCTTCTCCTCCCAATCCTCTGGATTGCAACAGGGTGAGTCTCTATCACAGCCCCCATCACTTGCCACATACAGGGACATGCAAGAGCCTGTTGACACCCCTATGCCTTCTATGGACAGAAACATGGCAGAAATGACAGACTTAATCCTTAGCCAACCCAACCGTGATAGGGAGCTGCCCACACCCCAAACAACACACTATGCTGGGGATGCTGTGCTGCTGGTACGTTTTTCTGCAATGCTGCAGCAAGAATTATCTAAAGCCTGTTCTATAATCACCACAGACTCTAACATGACATCCAGGGCATAGGAGAACGGTTTGAGATGATTGAGTCTAGGAAGGACAGTACAGTTACTAAGGTTAACCAGAATTCTAATATGATTACTGATCTTCAGGACAGATTGGATGAGGCATATACCAAAATCGGGAAATTGAAAAACCGGTCCCGCAGATACAATGTGCGCATAAGGGGACTTCCTGAAGTTCATACTGATTTAGAAGGAGCCATGAGGGAGCTGATGACGGAACTGATTCCTGACATAAACATGCACCAAATGGAGATCGAAAGAATCCACTGTGCACTCACACCCCCAAGGGCAGATCCCACTCCTTTTCTACGTTCCAAGACGGCGAAGAATTATTGGTAGAACTGGGGATCATTACACGGGACTCCCACGCTGCCTCCCCCTCCCGCCAAGCGAATCGCCCTCTCTCCCCATTGTGGCAGGATCGTAAAACAACATCGGCTAGGCGGCCCTCTCCAATCACCTGAATCCAGTAAACTTTATTCTCCCCTCATAAGGGGTTGACAAAGTTCTCCCCCAGTTGGACTGGAGGATACCTGTCACTGACAGCCGATTCACCACAGTCTGCCCGTTAGCTGCTCAGTTTAACATTATGTTTGGTTTATTGATTAATTCATTTCAGTGTCTGTACTACAGTAATGTATGGTGCCTGTCTCCTGGTCATAGGACCCCCCCCCCCCCCCCGGGCCCACAGTCCCAGAGCACGCTGCTGTGGACCTCTGGGGAATAGGAGATATGTAAGTGTAGTTCCTGTTAATTTATCCGTTTTCTTTACTTTTGGGTCGGGGTGGACATACATGCCCCCACTAGCAAGACTACCTCCCTCTGCGGATGAAGGTACCCTCGCGCATACATGCCTGGACATTTCGCACATTATGCGAGTTACCATGGGCCTAAGACCAAATGTTCGTCTTTCCTTTATTTACTTTTTCTTTTTTCTTCCCCTTCTTTCCCCTTCCCTCCCCCCACCCCAATTCCTGACTTCAGCTCCGATCTCACGATTCGTTCTTGGCTGATGTGGGAGATGATACCACTTGACACAGAAGCTCCACCATCTAACTACATGATGCGAGGTAAGAGTACTCTGCCCTACCACGATGGCTAAGGTATATTCCACTAATTATTCCATAGTAACCCACAATGTACACAGCTTTAATTCCCCAACCAAAAGAACCAAAGCTTTCCAATTTTACCACGCTCAGAGAGCCGATGTACTCCTATTACAGGAAACGCATTTTTCTAAAACCTCGGCTCCTAGATACCTACCTAAACACTAAACACCTCGGGCCCTTCACATTTATCACCATAGTCAAGGACAAAAATGGCCAATATATCATGGCGGTTGGACGTCTCCATGACCAACTGGTCTCATTTACTTCATATTATGTCCCTAATGCTGGACAGGTTGAGTTCTTTGGCAAGATGCTAGAAATATTGATGCCCAAAGTGCAGGGACAGGTAATCATGGGTGGTGATAGTAATATTCCGTTAGATTGGATAATGGACAAATCTGACCCCACTAAAACGTTACTCAAATGACCACTCAGCGGCAGCTATAAAATAGCATGCTTACTACACTTGTATGACCTGACTGATGCCTGGCAGGAGACAAATCCTTCCACAAGGAACTATACACATTTTTCACAGGTACATCACACTCGTGTATAGACCACTTTCTATTCCATACTTCCTTACTCTCATACATAACATCAGTGAAAAATCTGTCCAACCCCTGGTCATACCATTCCCTGATTAAATTTTGTCGGTCTCTGAACTAAACCACACCCCCCATGGTGATTTAATGTAGGCCTACTGAATGACCTCATAATATGTACCGAAATCAAGAAAGAGTTACAGAACTATTTTCGAGCCAACTCATCATCGGCCACGTCCCCCGCAATAAACTGGAGCCCACAAGGCCACTATACAGGGTACACTTATACAAATAGCAGCCAGGGCCAAAAGAGTCAGGGAACAAACGATCAAAAAACTAGAAGTGGACCTAGACAAACTTATGATAGAACAGTGCATGGCTCCCCAGGTCAATATTAGACACAAGATAGATGAGGCTAGATTGGCACTTAATCTAAGCCTGACCACGAGGCTGAAAAAAGTATTCAATGGTCGAAACATAGGTATTACACAATGGGAGACAAACCGACCACAATGCTGGCTAGAAAACTGGTACCCCGAACACACACTTCCCACTTTGCCCAAATTGTGATTACCATCGGGACACCCCACACAGAACCCCAAACTGATAATTCAGGAATTCCATACATTTTACGCCAAACTGTATAATACGCCAGATAAATTCTCCCATAGAAAAGCTAAATCTTTCTTTCAAGATATCCAACTACCCCAGCTTTCACACGCCCTTGCAGAACTTATGGATAAAGAATTCACGGAATTAGACATAAGAATGGCCATAAAAACGATACATCCCTCTAAGGCCCGGGCCCAGATGGCTTCTCGGGTCACTATTATAGAAAATTTCAAGAGATCCTAGTACCCCACCTGTGTTCCTACTTCAATGACCTGAAACAGCGGAACATCATCCCTAGACACGAAAACTCAGCTTACATACATGTCATACCAAAACCGGAGAAAGATCATGGAGATTGCGCCAATTACCGCCCAATCTCCCTGATTAACATGGATCTAAAAATAATGACAAAGTATTAGTATAGATTAAACTCTTTTCTCTCTCAATACATTCATCTGGACCAGGCGGGCTTTGTCCCTAACCGTCAGGCGTCAGATCAGACCGGCAGAATTATTAATCTTATCTCAGCCATTTAGTCAGACCATTTAGTCAGGGACCTAGACGGGGTATGCTGCTTTTGTTCGGACATCCAGAAGGCATTTGATACCCTATCATGGGACTACCTACTGGACGTTTTATCCCACTTTGGGTTTGGTGAACGGTTTCTGGCGCTCCTTCGAACGCTATATAATACACCAATGGCATCCTTGATGCTTAGGGGATACTCCTCCCGCCCCCTGGACATTAGGAGAGGAACTCCACAGGGATGCCATTTATCCCCACTGCTATTCGTTCTGGCAATGGAGCCACTGGCGATAAGGATCCGTTCCTGTCCAGATGTTAGAGGTATAGAATGTGGAGATAGAGAACACAAGTGCTTACTATTTGTGGGTGGCCTCTTGCTGGCATTGTCCTCGCCTATAACCTCCCTCCCCAACCTATATGCAATCCTACAACCATTCTCAGAAATCTCGGGCCTTAAAATTAATCACGACAAATCAAGGGCACTAAGTATCTCCTTGCAGAGCTCTACACAGGAAGCTCTCGAACAATCGCACCAATTTAAATGGGAATCTGAAGCCCTACCTTACCTAGGAATACGATTGACCCCCATCCCTACACACCCTATATGCACACAATTACCCTGCTCTATACAGACACCTGTCAGGGGACCTAGCTAGGTGGCAAATCCATCCCCCATGGTGGTTCGGCAGACTTCACTTGAAAAAAATGAATATTCTTCCAAAAATATTGTACTTGTTTCGCACCTTACCAGTACCATTAGTCAGATCTGACTTGATATAATTTCAAAAAAAGATTCTCAAGTTTATATGGGGAGACAAGAGGCCTAGGGTGAACAAACGCACTCTACTCACACCAAAACAGAAGGGAGAACTAGGGCTGCCTGATCTACAGAAATATTTTTATGCGGCCCAACTGACCCAACTTACTAAATTCCACTCTCAACAACTTCAGGCACTATGGATGACCATGGAATCTTATTCCTGTCATTCCAATCCAATTTCGCATATCATGTGGCTACCAATGAAAGAGAGGCCAACTATTCTATACCCCTCTCTTTCCTTCTCGCTAGACATTTGGGACAGACTCCCGAGGACTCACAAATTTAAATAGCCCCACAACCCGCTAGCACCCCTCTTGAGGGGTTGGACCACCCCGCTTTTTTTTTTTTTTTTTTTTTTTTTTTTCCTCAAAAATTTTTTTATTGAGAATATAGAATAACAAAATCAAAATGTCCTCATACAAACATTACGGAATCGTGGAACACTCTTATTTGCAATAAGTGAGTACAAGTGTGTCATAAAATTGTGTGAATCAAAACATTGTATATACATAAACCGTTTTCATATACAGATAGTGTACCAAAGATGTATTTGTTGGAAGGAGGAGTAACACATTGGCTTGGCATATTTAGAGTTGAGTTGTTAGGTGTCAGCCTGTGTTTTCCTCATTCCGACTTGCGCTTTGACACCTAAGGGGAGGGGGTTCCGAGTTGTAAAGCAAGATTGTAGGGGTTTGTATGGTATTTTTGCACTTCTGATGTGCAAGGTTGTTGACTGGGAGCTCTGTTATGAGGACCCCGACAACAACCAGTATTGTGGCAGGGTCATATTGGTTGGGTGGGGAGAGCAACAGGAATGAGGGTTAGGGCGGGGATAATGGAGGGGGTGTGAAAAGGGGGGGGAAGAGGGGGGCTGTAGGGAGCGTGGTCAGAGTGACCTGGGGGTGAAAGCTTCCTCCTCAGTCTCCGCCACATGTCAACTGAATGTAGTGTGGTATCTATTTAAGGTGAGCAAGAGTGTGAGGGAGAGGCAGTGATATTCACGAAGTTTGGCTGGGGGTATGCAGACATGCGGTCTCCCAACTTCATCCCTTGTTTAGGGTTGGGAGATCCATGTCAGTTGAGATAAGGGTGAGAATAGAAGGGGGAGGGACGTCTGTGAGGGGTAAGTTGTGCGTTCCGTATGTGCTTGTAATGTATGTGTAAGTCACGGTCTAACTATCAGTCATCAGGGTTCGGTATCTGTCGGTTGTACGGAAGGGACCACCCCGCTTTTGAATTGTGGTCCAACAAGGGCTTCCTATGGATTTCAGAGCTTTGTGATCTAAAAGACATCCTATCCAAAAGATTGCTTACAGAAAAATACCAACTACTGAATTCTGAACTCCATAGATTCACCCAAATATATCATTATATGCAAACTCTATCACGTAAGGGTGGCCTTGTAACAATGACCCCCATGGAACACATGTGTCGACAATATGATAAACTTAGGGGTCACATATCCGCAATCTATTCTATTTTAACATAACGTAAAACTGTCCTACATGACACAATGGGAACATGATCTACAAAAAACCCTGGACCTTGAGGAATGGCACTCGATAGCAATGGCAGCCTCTAGATCACTTATCGACACCTCAATTATTGAAGCAAATTATAACGTTTTATTAAGGTGGTATATGATACTGGCTAGACTAGCCACATTTGTGCCCGGCGCTACGCCAGAGTGTTTTCAGGGCTGCGGCCAGGTGGGATCGGCGTACCATATCTGGTGGCCCAAGGTACGGAGGTTTTGGATTAGGGTTTACAAATTTGTGTACCCAAATCCGCAAAGCATGCACTCCTGGGGAGGCCGGGTAGCAGAAGCTTCCAAAGCCCATAGACGGCTTCTAACGTTCATATTCACAGCAGCCAAAATTACGATAGCCAGGAACTGGAAGTCAGCAGCCCTAACATTTGACCAACTTGAACACAAACTGTCTTGGCTTATGCTAAACAAAAGTTTAAATTGTGCAAAATAAAATTAAGTTGTTTAATAAAGTATGGGATCATTGGATCAGATAATTAACCAATGATCCCCGAACAATCACTAACCAAGACCTTTTCTGAGTGCCAAATTAGGAGCATGGAGTCCTCCCCCCACCCCCTCTCCCCCTGTCCTTCCCCCCAATATTGCCACCTAATCCTTTTCTCTTCTCTTAGACCCTGGCATAGAGTGTTTTGAGTTGTGCCCCTCCATGATATGGGGGACGGCCTCCCCAAAGGCAGGTTTCTCCTGAAGTGGAGGACGCACTCTGAGCTAATGAGATATTGATGTAGAGATACAGATTACGGTCTAATGAGTAAGACCCCTTTCACACTGGGGCGGTGGGTGCGTCGGCGGTAAAGCGACGCTAATTTTGCAGCGCTATTCAGCCACAAGCGGGGCACTTTTACCCCCCGCCAGCGGGCGAGAAAGGGTTAAATCTACCTGCAAAGCGCTGCTGCAGCAGCGATTTGTCGGCGGTATAGCTGCGCTGCCCATTGATTTCAATGGCCGCTCCTTTACCACTCCAAAGATGCTGCTAGCAGGACTTTTTTTAGCGTCCTGCCAGCGCACCGCTCCAGTGTGAAAGGCACTTTGCAGGCGCTTTTCAAGCACTCTCAGGGTGCTTTTCAGGTGCTATTTTTAGCGCTGTAGCACCTGCAAGGGCCCCAGTGTGAAAGGGGTGTTAGGTGGAGGATCCACTGTATAGTTTGCTATAAATCAACGCAGATAAGGCAACGTTGATAAGAGAGCCATTGATAAATGGCCTTGAGATAATAGGATGTTAAGTGTCCATGCCTATACTGTATGTTAGACGGACTATAAAAACTGTACACCATTTTGCAATAATGCCAAGGTCTTTAATCTGTACTGCCAAAAAGTGAATAAAAACTATTGGAAATAAAATGGTAACCTGTAAAGGCTTTTAAAGGCTTTTAAAAATGTATGCAGTTTGTCGCCGCTGCATGTTTGTGCGCAATTTTAAAGCATGTCGTGTTTGGTATTCATGGAAAAATTGCAACACCCACCATTTTAATCTATAGGGCCTTTGCTTTAAAAAAATATATATAATGTTTGGGGGTTCAAAGTAATTTTCTTGCAAAAAAAATGATATTTTTTCATGTAAACAAAAAGTGTCAGAATGGGCTTTGTCTTCAGGTGGTTAGAAAAGTGGGTGATGTGTGACATAAGCTTCTAAATGTTGTGCATAAAATGCCAGGACAGTTCAAACCCCCCCCCCCCCCCCCAAATGACCAGTTTTTGGAAATTAGACACCCCAAGCTATTTGTTGAGAGGCATGTTGAGTCCATGGATTATTTTATATTTTACCATAAGTTTCGGGAAAATGACACTTTTTTTTCACAAAGTTGTCACTAAATGATATATTGTTTAAACATTACATGGTTATATGTGGAATTACATCCCAAAATACATTCTGCTGCTTCTCCTGAGTATACCTCTTGTGTGAGACTTTTTGGGAGCCTAGCCACGTACAGGACCCCGAAATTCAAGCACCGCCTTCAGGATTTCTAAGGCGGACTTTTTCTCCCAAAAGTCCGGTGGACTAAGTTTTAAGTTCAGACTTAAAATTGTCCGCTGGACTCGGCAGTCCGGCAGACAATCCCGCGGTCTGTATGCTAGTCTGTGGGACTTTTGAAATGAACGGACTTGCCTCGCACAGGTGACAGGGATAGCGCGGCGGCATTCGCTGCCTTCGCTAGTCCCGTCTACCTGCAGTCACATTCTAAATGAACGGACTTTCCGATCCTGTGTCGGCAAGTCCGTTCATTTCAAAAGTCCCGCTGAATTTTTCCCGCGGATTGTCCTCCGCTGGAAAGTCCGGCGGTTTGTCCGCTGGACTTGGCCCGGCAGACAATCCCGCCGAAAAGTCCGAGTGTGTGTACGCCGCATAAGGGTGTACATTTTTGATTTCACTCCTCACTACCTATCACAGTTTTGAAGGCCATAAAATGCCACGATAGCACAAAATCCCCTAAATGACCCCATTTTGGAAAGTAGACACCCTGAGCTATTTAATGAGAGGCATATTGAGTTCATGGAATATGAAAATGAAAAAAAATGTTTTTGCACAAAGTTGTCACTAAATTATCTATTGCTCAAACATGCCATGGGTATATGTGAAATTACACTCCAAAATACATTTTGCTGCTTCTCCTGAGTATGGGGATACCACATGTGTGAGACTTTTTGGGAGCCTAGCCGTGTACAGGACCCAGAAAACCAATCACCGCCTTCAGGCTTTCTAAGTTAAGTGCGTAAAATGGGGATTTCACTTCCTCACTACCTATCACAGTTTCGGAGGCCCTGAAATGTCAAGATAGCACAAAATCCCCACAAATTACCCCATTTTGGAAAGAAGACACTTCAAGCTTTTTGCTGAGAGGCATGTTGTTTCCATGGAATATTTGATATTTTGCCACAAGTTTCGGGAAAATTACAATTTGTTTATTTTTGTTTTCACAAAGTCGTCACTAAATGATATATTGTTCAAACATAGCATGGTTATATGTGGAATTACACGCCAAAATACATTTTGCTGCTTCTCCTGAGTATGAGGATACCCCATGTGTAGAACTTTTTGGCAGTCTAGCCGCATACAGGCCCCCGAAAACCAATCACTGCCTTCAGGCTTTCTAAGGGTCTACATTTTTGATTTCACTCCTCACTACCTATCACAGTTACGGAGGCCCTGAAATGTCCAGATAGCACAACCCCCCCCCCCCCCCAATTACCCCATTTTGGAAAGTAGACACGGCATGGTATTTGCTAAGAGGCATGGTGAGTATTTTGCAGATCTCATTTATTTTTGAAAATGAAGAAAGAATTTTTTTTTATATTTTTTCAATTTTCAAAACTTTATGAAAAAAAGCGAGATCTTCAAAATACTCAACATGCCTCTCAGCAAATAGCTTGGGGTGTCTACTTTCCTAAATTGAGTCATTTGGGGGGGCAGGGGGGTTTGTGCGATCTGGGCATTTCATGGCTTCCGAAACTGTGAGTAGCAGTGAGGAGTGAAATCAAAAATGTACGCCTTTAGAAAGCCTAAAAGCGGTGATTGGTTTTTGGGGTCCTGTATGCAGCTAGACTGCCAAAAAGTTCTACATATGTGGTATCTCCATACTCAGGAGAAACAGCAGAATGTATTTTGGGGTGTAATTCCACACATAACCATGCCATGTTTGAACAATATTTCATTAAGTGACAACGTTGTGTAAAAAAAAATTTTTTTATATTCCTAAAACTTGTGGCAAAATATAAAATATTCCATGGACTCAACATGCCTCTCAGCAAATAGCTTGAAGTGTCTTCTTTCCAAAATGGGGTAATTTGGGGCGTTTTGTGCTATCTTATCATTTCATGTCCATTTCATGTGATAGGTAGTGAGGACGTGAAATCACAATTTTATGCCCTTAGAAAGCCTGAAAGCGGTGCTTGGTTTTCGGGGTCCTGTACACGGCTAGGCTCCCAAAAAGTCTCACACATGTGGTATCCTCGTACTCAGAAGAAGCAGCAGAATGTATTTTGGGGTGTAATTTTACATATGCCAATGGCATGTTTGAGCAATAGATCATTTAGTGACAACTTTGTGCAGAAAAAAAATTATTTTCATTTTCCCGCAGCTTGTGGCAAAATATAAAATATTTCATGGACTCAACATGCCTATCAGCAAATAGCTTGGGGTGTCTACTTTCCAAAATTTGGTCATTTGGAGGGGGGGGGGGGGTGGTGTGCTATCTTGGCATTTTATGGCATTCATAACTGTGATAGGTAGTAAGGAGTGAAATCAAAAATGTGCACCCTTAGATATCCTGAAGGTGGTGTTTGGGTTTCGGGTCCTGTATGCAGCTAGGCTCCCAAAAAGTCTCACACATGAGGTATCCCCATACTCAGGAGAAGCAGCAGAATGTATTTTGTGGTGTAATTCCACATATAGTGGAGTGTTAGGTATGTGTACTTAAGCGCTATAATGGGTATTCAAAGACAGAACGGCAACAATGTTTTTAAGATAGCCAAATGATGATGCTGCAACCCATATATTAGTGTTCTCACACGTAGAAGAAATGGTTTTTAAAATACACACACAATGTTAATAATTATGTGAAATGGGTGCGCTCTCAATCAACCTTAAAAATCGTGTAGATCTAATTAAAAATTGCTTGTGCAATGATACTATTCAAGTGATGTGTAAAACCTCCTTAAAATCCGTGCACTGAGTGTGTATACATAAATAAATAAATACATAAAACCATATGTAAATATATAAATAAGTGGATCCTTTTCCTTTTTGTGGTACCAGTGATTAAGTGATATTTGTGCGATAGTGCTGTGAATAAAAGACAGTTTAAGAATGAGGTAAAACCACGTTTACATTCCAACCCTTAAAAAATCCATGCGTTTAAAACTGAAAAAAAACGCATTAAAAAATCCATGCGTTTAAAACTGAAAAAAAACGCATTAAAAAATCCATGCGTTTAAAACTGAAAAAAACGCATTTAATTGTGCGATTTATTTGTGGAAAAACGCATATTGGGTTATGCGATTAAATTGGGAGAAACACCATAGGTATTTTTAGAATCCTTTAGGAGTCCATGCATCTAATTGATGTCTCCTTAGGTGTTTAATTTGCGGTTGCTTAGACAGGTGTTGTTCCTGATTAGTTAGTGCTGAGATGTTTTACTAACTAATTGCCCTTTGGTGTTGAGCACAGGTTAAAACTTGAAGGACAAAAGGTGTACACCACAAATGAGAAAGATAAGCACCATTTAGTAAATGTATATTTTTGAGCAGGTATACACATAATACTTTTACTTATCTTTAGTTGTGGTGTCCTCTTTCCTGCTGATCACGTCCTTACTATCTCTTCCGTGTTTGCATGAGGATAGAAGACAGATAAAAAACCATTGCGCAATATAGTTATACTTTGAATGGTGTGCATGTGTTGTGGCTGAAGCCCATCTACTTACACAGCACCCTACGAACGAAGCGCGGTGGTTAGAAATATGTCAGGCACTGTTTGGGCTCCCTGCCCTGCTTGTCTCAGTAGTGTTGCTTAGCTCCTCCTCCCGACGCGTTGCGACACGCCCACGTGTCTTTATCAAGGGATTAATCCCTTGATAAAGACACGTGGGCGTGTCGCAACGCGTCGGGAGGAGGAGCTAAGCAACACTACTGAGACAAGCAGGGCAGGGAGCCCAAACAGTGCCTGACATATTTCTAACCACCGCGCTTCGTTCGTAGGGTGCTGTGTAAGTAGATGGGCTTCAGCCACAACACATGCACACCATTCAAAGTATAACTATATTGCGCAATGGTTTTTTATCTGTCTTCTATCCTCATGCAAACACGGAAGAGATAGTAAGGACGTGATCAGCAGGAAAGAGGACACCACAACTAAAGATAAGTAAAAGTATTATGTGTATACCTGCTCAAAAATATACATTTACTAAATGGTGCTTATCTTTCTCATTTGTGGTGTACACCTTTTGTCCTTCAAGTTTTAACCTGTGCTCAACACCAAAGGGCAATTAGTTAGTAAAACATCTCAGCACTAACTAATCAGGAACAACACCTGTCTAAGCAACCGCAAATTAAACACCTAAGGAGACATCAATTAGATGCATGGACTCCTAAAGGATTCTAAAAATACCTATGGTGTTTCTCCCAATTTAATCGCATAACCCAATATGCGTTTTTCCACAAATAAATCGCACAATTAAATGCGTTTTTTTCAGTTTTAAACGCATGGATTTTTTAATGCGTTTTTTTTCAGTTTTAAACGCATGGATTTTTTAATGCGTTTTTTTTCAGTTTTAAACGCATGGATTTTTTAAGGGTTGGAATGTAAACGTGGTTTTACCTCATTCTTAAACTGTCTTTTATTCACAGCACTATCGCACAAATATCACTTAATCACTGGTACCACAAAAAGGAAAAGGATCCACTTATTTATATATTTACATATGGTTTTATGTATTTATTTATTTATGTATACACACTCAGTGCACGGATTTTAAGGAGGTTTTACACATCACTTGAATAGTATCATTGCACAAGCAATTTTTAATTAGATCTACACGATTTTTAAGGTTGATTGAGAGCGCACCCATTTCACATAATTATTAACATTGTGTGTGTATTTTAAAAAATTCCACATATAACCATGGTATGTGTGAGCAATATATCATTTAGTGACAACTTTGTGTAATTTTTTATTTTTTTTGTCATTGTTCAATCACTTGTGACAAAAAAAATATATATATTTAATGGGCTCAACATGCCTCTCAGCAATTTCCTTGGGGTGTCTACTTTCCAAAATGGGGTCATTTGGGGGGGGGGGGGTTGTACTGCCCTGCCATTTTAGCACCTCAAGAAATGAGTCATAGTCATAAATTAAAAACTGCGTTCCAGAAAATGTACCCTAGTTTGTAGACGCTATAACTTTTGCGCAAACCAATAAATATATGCTTATTGGCATTTTTTTTACCAAAGACATGTGGCTGAATACATTTTGGCCTAAATGTATGACTACAATTAAGCTTATTAATTTTTTTATAACAAAAAGTAGAACATATCATTTTTAAAAAAAAAAATTCGGTCTTTTTCCATTTATATTGCAAAAAATAAAAATCTCAGAGGCAATCAAATACCATCAAAGAAAGCACTATTTGTGGGAAAATAAAGGACACAGATTTTGTTCGGGTACAGCATTGCATGACTGCGCAATTACAAGTTAAAGCAGTGCAGTGCCAAATTGTAAAAAGTGCTCCGGTCATTGAGCAGCCAAATCCTCCGGGCTGAAGTGGTTAAGAAGGGACCTGGCTGAAATTCAATTGCTATTTGCATCATATGCAATCAAGCAACCTAGAAATGCTAATTTTAGATAAATGAATGCAAGGGGTAAACAAATTATGTAACATTATAGTTTATCAGCACGGTGACATTGCTCAATTTATGCACAGCACTGTGCCCGTGTATAAATTCTTCAGTCGTACATTATTAAAATGTACTAAAATGGTATTATACAAAATTGAAAGCTGCTGGTTTTACTGGACTCAGCCAAGAAAGCTATCACTCTACACTTCAACTGCAGAAAATTGTGTTTCAATATATTTTGGATATTAGTGGGGAAAAGCACAACATTTATAGGGCTTTATATAAGTATTCAACAAGCAACTTTCTAAAGTGTTATTACCTGGAATTAAATTGTATTTATTTGAGATATTTACTTTTTGATTTAGATTACATTTATGAAAGGCAAAGTATTTTAAACAGACTTTTGTTGGTTGCCTAAGGGCTCTATCACACGGGGCGGATCAGTGCAGATTCGCCCCGTGGATATCCGCTTGCTCAGCGGGGATCGCCGGAGTGATCTCCGCTGAGCAGGAAGATGACAGGTCCGTCTCTGCACACAGCGCAGGGACGGACCTGTCAGAGGGCCGCTCTCCCCTATGGGAGATCAGGTGACGATGGACCATAGAGTCCGTCGTCATCCGATCTGCTCTGCAGATGGATGAAAAAATAGGGTTTTCCTCCGTCTGCAGAAACAGAGCATAGCGGACACGGACGAGATCGGGTGTCCGCTGACACCCGCTATCCCATAGGGATACATGTATGTCCGTTTTTCATCCGAAAACGGAAGGATGAAAAACGGACATACGGACCATCCGTGTGAAAGGGCTCTAAGTTTTAACACCCTCCCCCAAGGTAGTGCAGGTATTTTGGGGGAAAGTAGCGACCCTTAAATATTTGGATCTTGCCATTTTGTCCCTTCTGTCAGGTCATATGGGAACTGTTGGTAAACACTGAACAGCAGTTTTCAAGTTTTGCCACAGATTCTAGCTTATTATAACACCAATGTTTTTGTTTTCAACAGAAAAAGTATGACAGATTTGTATTTATGTCTAAAAAAGATTGATAGGTTTGTAAACATGTTTTATTACCTCTTTGTCTATATATATATATATATATATATATATATATATATTTACATATATACACACATATAGTGTATACAGTATATGTACATACATGAATAAGGCTATAATAGCATTATATTTTTTTCACTAAAGAGAGAAGGCAGCAGTTATTTACTTTAAATTGACTGACTCGCGTGGAACCATTTCAACCATTTCAAGAAAGAGGGGAGGAGTCATTGCCCTGACACATTCTGATCAAAAGAGGAGAAAGAATAAAGAAAATGTAATATTTTATAAAAAAACATATTATATAAGTCAAGCAAAATAAAACATGAGACAATAGACCATACCTCTGTGCAACACAATGCGTCAAATAACCACTTATTTAAAGGTCAAAAAGTACTACTTCATAGTCTCCTGTCCATGACATCTCTCATGAAGTTCAGGTGATCATATTAATGAGTTGAGTTCCAGTCCAGTCAGTGGTGGGATTGCACCTAGAGGACTGAATAAAGCATTGGTGGATTTATTTCATTATTATATTATTCAAGATTGCACATAAAAATACTTATTATTGTATGATGCTGCTAGATTTTCACATTTATTTTTTAACATGTTATTATGCATGTTGCATAATAGTTTTGTTTATGACATTTTCTGGGTATTGTTGTGGCATAAACTTTTCATTTTTTTAATAGTGGATTAATGATACTCTGGGGAGGCTTAGAGTTTAACTTTTTTGTGACCCATCTCTGACTGTTGCTTCTCCAGAATATTAGCTCAGATGTGTTTAGATCCTTGGTTTTCATGAAGCTGTTTGGTTTGATAAGTTCTCTAACAAACTCTGGAATCTACCAGATACAAGTATTTTAATATAAAGACTAAGTGACAATTTAATTGCGCACACAGGTGGACTTTATTCAGCTAATTATGAGAGCTCTCAAGGCAACTGGTCACATCCAAGCTTTCTTAAGGGGTTCACAGCAAAAACGTGACTAATAATAAGCAAACATGCTTTGTTCAATTCATTGGCTGTTTGTTAAACCCATCTTAAATTCTAGAAATTGTGAACTTTAAAGGAATTGTAAGGGTTCATTTTTTATTTTTTTTAAATAAGAAAACATGTCATATTTACCTCCACTGTGCAACTCGTTTTGCACAGAGTGGCCCGATCTTCCTGTTCTGGGGTGCCACAGTGGCTCTCTTGGCTCATCCCCGCAATAGCTAACCCCCTCGGGAAGCTCTTGAGGGTTACCTTGTGGGCGCGCTCCCGTCTCATACACTCTGCGTCCATAGACACAGAGTGTATATCTCGTCCCACCCCCCGGCGGCCGCGTCATTGGATTTGTTTGACAGCAGTCGGTGCCAATGGCTGCACCCGGCTCAATCTATCCAATCAACGCCGAGACTCTGTGGAGAAGAGGACGCCGGGGACGAGCCGAGCAGGTAAACCAGCTTAGGTAAGTAAAACCAGGGGGCTGGGGGGCCCGTCATTGCCAGGTGTTTTTTCACCTTAATGCATAGGATGCATTAAGGTGAAAAAACACAAACCTTTACAACCCCTAATCCTAACCCTATTGAAATCAATAGGGGTGAATCTTGAAAATCTATTTTGACCATTCTAAAAACAAGGGGTTGTCAAACAAAGGGACTAAAGCACCTGGCACTGCCATGGGTACATTTACCAAAGCAAAAAGCTTTTTTAGAAAATACTGTTCAGTGGGGGAGGGCCCTCCATTTTCTGTCATTTTGAGGGTGACATGGGAAAAAACACAATTTTTTCAAATGACATGCTTGGGAGATGCTTTTAAACTATGAAGGGGCATTATGGATCAGTATGATTCTCCTGGAGAAACATCAATGGCATCTTAGTCTGGCAATGTACCAGGGAGTATGAAGCAGTTTTTAGCAAGAAATAAAACGTATTGTGATCATGTAAGGGACAAGAGCCTAAAATATTGTACAGACACGCTGCACATTGTGTATATGGTTTTGGTCGTTTGCAAAGGAGGAGGGACAGATCAGTCAGTTTTTCTTAAGAAATAAAAATGACAGTGTTTTATGACTGAGACAATTATAGAACAGGCACGCTGCACATCGTGTGAGCAGTTTCAGCAGGTGCAAATGGAGGCGGAGAGACAATGTGCTTTTAACCAAGAAATAAAAATTACAGTATATTATGTCAGAGACGAGAACCTAAAATACTGCTCGAACACTATTGTATGATGCTGCTTGACTAACACATTTATTTTCTAACATGTTGTTTTACTAAGCCACACTGGAAGTGGGAGAGAGAAGGAATCAAGAAATAAAAATGACAGTCTAATATGTCACAGACAAGAGCCTGAAATATTGCTTAAGCATGTTGCACATCATTTGAGCGACTTTACTAGGTCGAATAGAGAAGTGAGACATGGGGCACTTTTAATCAAGAAATAAAAATGTGATTTCAACCCGTAATTGTGTATTTGCTACATAAAAAATTAAGAAATATTGTACAGGTTACATAGATAATATTTCAGCTGTTAAAGGAAGCCACATGCATCTGTTCAAGCAAAATATACACTAAAAAGTGTATTTTTTTCACTATAAAAAATTAAATGAGCCAGAAATATTGCTCAAGCATGTTGCATATTATTTGAGCAACTTTAGTAGAAGGAGGGAGAGATGAGCTCTTTAATTCAAGAAATAAAAATGTGCAGGTTACATCATTTCAGCTGTTGAAATAAGCCACATACACTTTCTTACCAAAAGTACTGCCTTTACACGCACATGAACTTTAATGTCATCCCAGTCTAGGTCCATAGGGTTCAATATTAAGTTGGCCCACCCTTAAGGCACAAGTATAATAAGTATAATAAAGGTCTCTATTGATATTTATAGACGATGTCTCCAACTGATTCCATAGGACACACCGTCTATATCAACCGATATGGGGTAGTCCTACTTTCGCCCACTTTCTAAATCTCCCTGATGCTTCCTTATGGGCTACAAAAGGTTTAAAATATATACACCAGCTATATGACCAAGGGAACTTTAAATCCTGCACAATAGTAAGACAAGAACTTGGAGTACCAGAGACATGGAACTTCAGATATCTACAGTTAAAACATGCAGCGATGGCCCAACTGGGTCTTCAAAATGTATCTTTTCAAAACTCTACACTAGAGGGGGCACTGATATAACCCGACCATTCAGGCTTGATATCTTTGTATTACAAACTATTAGGACAAGATGGCTCACCTCAACTGCAGAAGGTGAAAAATCATTGGCTCTCGGATATACCAGATATGTCCATATATACCAAAAACAATTCTTACGTCTTTTACTATTCTATGCCAGAAAAACGGTGGTTATGAAATGGATATATTCCACACCAATTTCTCTAAATTTATGGAAGAATATAATTAACCAGGTATTGCCAGTTTACAAACTTACATGAGGCTAGAGGGTGTGTGGATAAATTCGTGAAGATATGGGGGAGGTGGACTGATCTCGTGGATGCATGTGAATACCCTGACGCGGAACTAGATTCCTGAATAACTGCCTTAAAATAGATATGACAAGAGGTTATAGTGAGTCTCCTGAAGGGAAAAACCGGACTGAGGTCTTTCTCCTGGAAAGAGATGGCCATACAGCAAGGGTTTGGTGGCCACTCGTGTTACTGCCTGGGGTCCTTCTCTTGTTGGGTTGGCGACGGGCCCTGCTGTGGGTTGCGCAGGTGGGGGATCTGGAGCCTTGTGTGGGTTAAGTGCACTGCCATCCTCTCACCACCAGAGGTGGTTTATATTTTAGAATCTTTATGTGTTTGGCTGACCACATGAGCTCAATCTGTTATTATTATGGAAAAAAAAAAAGCATTATTATAGATAAAAAAATATTATTATGAACAAAATGTTATATTATTATTGAAAAAATGTTTTTCATCTTTATTTGTATCTGTATTTGGCTGATTATATAAGCTCCGTTCAATATTTTTATATTAAATATGGCTCATGTGATCAGCCAAACATATACAAATAAAGATTAAAAAAATATTTTTTTTCAATAATAAATAATACTATTAATAATAATAATAATAATAATAACAAATTATTTTCTCATAAAAATAATACATACATACAGATACAAATAAAGATGTGAGTGGAAGGTGAGATGACAGGCTGCAAACCCTAGACAAACCCCCCGTCCATGAAGGTGTCGTCTTCTGTGAGGCCGGTTCTTGGTGCCAAGGAGTTTGAGGACTGCTGCTTTAGACCACCCAAATATTATGAAAACAGCTTTGGAAACAGGATTTTGACCAATAGTACTTTGCTGTTCTTCAAAATGGGGTGATTTTGTGAAGTAAACTAGACTGTAATAGTATGTGGTGATGTGTTGCTAACAAAATTCAGCTTTGTCTGTTAGTAACAACCTCATACAGCTGACCCCCGAAAAATAAAATAAAAGTCCTATCAAAACTAGATCAAATAAAATACAGTTAAACCTTGGTTTGAGAGTAACTTGGCTTGAGAGCATTTTGCAAGACAAGCCAAACTTTTTTATAAATTTTGACTTGATATACAAGCGATGTCTTTATATACAAGTAACGTCATGTCACAACTGAGCATAAAAGAGAAGAGAGGCACCTCTAAGTGTGGCAATATGGTTACATTTATTGAAGGTACAACATTTAGCAACTCACATGGTTGATGATTAAAACTAGACATGGGAACTGTCAAAAAATTTGTTTCGTTTCGATTCGTCCCGTTTCGTATATAAAAAAATTCGTAATTCGTACTTCGTGTACGAAATTCCGTTCGAATTCGTACGAAATACGAAATTCGGACGAATCGTCATTTTTTTTCCGAATCGTTAGTAAAGTTACGAATCGTTACGAATCGTTAACGCGGCTAATGAATTGTTGGTTCTCATAACACAGAGAACAATTCGAATCCAACTACAAATATCGAATTTCAATTTCAAGTTACGAATCGTTACGAATCGTTACGAATAGTTACGAATCGTTAGTAAATCCAACTACCAATATCGAATTTCAACTAATTTGAACGAAATTATTATAGCAGATATAACGAATGAATTCGAATGAATTCGAATGACAAAGTGTCATTTTTGCAGAAAAAAAAAAAGCGTAGGGGTCCCCCCAAATTCAATAACCAGGCCCTTCAGGTCTGGTATGGATATTAAGGGGGACCCCAGCCAAAATAAAAATAAAAAATGGCGTGGGGTCCCCCCCAAATATCCATACCAGACCCTTCAGGTCTGGGATGGATTTTAAGGGGAACCCCGGCCAAAAAAAAAAAAAAAATGGTGTGGGGTCCCCCTCAAAATCCATACCAGACCCTTTATCCGAGCACGCAACCTGGCAGGCCGCAGGAAAGGAGGGGGGGGACGAGAGCGCCCCCCCTCCCGCCTGAACCGTACCAGGCCACATGCCCTCAACATTGGGAGGGTGCTTTGGGGTCCCCCCAAAGCACCTTGTCCCCATGTTGATGAGGACAAGGGCCTCTTCCCCACAACCCTGGCCGGTGGTTGTGGGGGTCTGCGGGCGGGGGGCTTATCGGAATCTGGAAGCCCCCTTTAACAAGGGAACCCCCAGATCCCGGCCCCCCCCCCCCTGTGTGAAATGGTAAGGGGGTACAAAAGTACCCCTACCATTTCACCAAAAAAGGTGACAAAAATGGTAAAAATGACAGGAGACGGTCTTTGACAATTCCTTTATTAAAATCTTCTTTCTTCTGGTCTTCCTTTCTTCATCTTCTCCTTCCGTCATCTTCTTCCATCTTCTTCTTCCTTCGATTCGCTTCTTCTTCCTCCGGTCTTCTCGTCCTTCTCTTCCGGCGTCGTCCTTCTCGTCCGGCATCAGCGTCTCTTCTCGCAGGCCGCTCCTCGCAATGGGAGGCTCCCGCTCTGTGAGGCTTCGCTCCGCTGACAGGTCTTTTATAACAAAGGCACCTGGTGACCCCGCCCCCCTCTGACGCATGGGGACGTCATGTGGAATTCCCTATGGCTTTCCCCATGACGTCAGAGGGGGGGCGGGGTCACCAGGTGCCCTCCGTTATAAAAGACCTGTCAGCGGAGCGAAGCCTCACAGAGCGGGAGCCTCCCATTGCGAGGAGCGGCCTGCGAGAAGAGACACTGATGCCGGACGAGAAGGGCGACGCCAGACGAGAAGGACGAGAAGACCGGAGGAAGAAGAAGCGAATCGAAGGAAGAAGAAGATGGAAGAAGATGACGGAAGAAGATGACGGAAGGAGAAGATGAAGAAAGGAAGACCAGAAGAAAGAAGAAAGAAGATTTTAATAAAGGAATTGTCAAAGACCGTCTCCTGTCATTTTTACCATTTTTGCCACTTTTTTGGTGAAATGGTAGGGGTACTTTTGTACCCCCTTACCATTTCACACAGGGGGGGCGGGCGGGATCTGGGGGTCCCCTTGTTAAAGGGGGCTTCCAGATTCCGATAAGCCCCCCGCCCGCAGACCCCCACAACCACCGGGCACGGTTGTGGGGAAGAGGCCCTTGTCCTCATCAACAAAGCATCCTCCCAATGTTGAGGGCATGTGGCCTGGTACAGTTCAGGCGGGAGGGGGGGCCGCTCTCGTCCCCCCCTCCTTTCCTGCGGCCTGCCAGGTTGCGTGCTCGGATAAGGGTCTGGTATGGATTTTGAGGGGGACCCTACGCCATTTTTTTTTTATTTCTTTGGCTGGGGTCCCCCTTAATATCCATACCAGACCTGAAGGGCCTGGTTATTGAATTTGGGGGGACCCCTACACATTTTTTTATCAATGACTTCAATGAATGACAGTTCTCTGTATTACAGATCCGACAATTCATTTGCCGGCAATAGCTGCGAGTGATTTTAAATAGTTTTTTTTTCCTGCAAAAATGACACTGTGCAGGGACATTTCTCTATATTAGATATACTGAATCTCGAAGCATTCGAAGCATTCGTTATATCCGCTATTATAATTTCTTTCATATTAGTTGAAATTAGATATTTGTTAGTTACAATACAACATTCGAATTGTTCTCTGTATTACGGGAATCGGCAATTAGTGATTTTAAATGTCTTTTTTTCCTGCAAAAATGACACATTGTACAGAGAGAGTTCTAAACACGGGAAACATGACCCCTTCATAGGCATACTATAGAGTATATAGTATATAGAAGGGGGCATGTTTCCCGTGTTTAGAACTCTCTCTGTACAATGTGTCATTTTTGCAGGAAAAAAAGACATTTAAAATCACTCGCGGCTAATTGCCGATTCCCGTAATACAGAGAACAATTCGAATGTTGTATTGTAACTAACAAATATCTAATTTCAACTAATATGAAAGAAATTATAATAGCGGATATAACGAATGCTTCGAATGCTTCGAATGCTTCGAGATTCAGTATATCTAATATAGAGAAATGTTCCTGCACAGTGTCATTTTTGCAGGAAAAAAAAACTATTTAAAATCACTCGCAGCTATTGCCGGCAAATGAATTGTCGGATCCGTAATACAGAGAACTGTCATTCATTGAAGTCATTGATAAAAAAATGCGTAGGGGTCCCCCCAAATTCAATAACCAGGCCCTTCAGGTCTGGGATGGATATTAAGGGGGACCCCAGCCAAAAAAAAAAAAAAAAATGGCGTAGGGTCCCCCATAAAATCCATACCAGACCCTTATCCGAGCACGCAACCTGGCAGGCCGCAGGAAAAGAGGGGGGACGAGAGCGGCCCCCCCTCCCGCCTGAACCGTACCAGGCAACATGCCCTCAACATTGGGAGGGTGCTTTGGGGTCCCCCCCAAAGCACCTTGTCCCCATGTTGATGAGGACAAGGGCCTCTTCCCCACAACCGTGCCCGGTGGTTGTGAGGGTCTGCGGGCGGGGGGCTTATCGGAATCTGGAAGCCCCCTTTAACAAGGGGACCCCCAGATCCCGGCCCCCCCTGTGTGAAATGGTAAGGGGGTACAAAAGTACCCCTACCATTTCACCAAAAAAGTGGCAAAAATGGTAAAAATGACAGGAGACGGTCTTTGACAATTCCTTTATTAAAATCTTCTTTCTTCTTTCTTCTGGTCTTCCTTTCTTCATCTTCTCCTTCCGTCATCTTCTTCCATCTTCTTCTTCCTTCGATTCGCTTCTTCTTCCTCCGGTCTTCTCGTCCTTCTCGTCCGGCGTCGTCCTTCTCGTCCGGCATCAGCGTCTCTTCTCGCAGGCCTCTCCTCGCAATGGGAGGCTCCCGCTCTGTGAGGCTCCGCTCCGCTGACAGGTCTTTTATAACGAAGGCACCTGGTGACCCCGCCCCCCCTCTGACGTCATGGGGAAAGCCATAGGGAATTCCACATGACGTCCCCATGCGTCAGAGGGGGCGGGGTTACCAGGTGCCTTCGTTATAAAAGACCTGTCACCCGGAGCGGAGCCTCACAGAGCGGGAGCCTCCCATTGCGAGGAGCGGCCTGCGAGAAGAGACGCTGATGCCGGACGAGAAGGACGACGCCGGACGAGAAGGACGAGAAGACCGGAGGAAGAAGAAGCGAATCGAAGGAAGAAGAAGATGGAAGAAGATGACGGAAGGAGAAGATGACGGAAGGAGAAGATGAAGAAAGGAAGACCAGAAGAAAGAAGATTTTAATAAAGGAATTGTCAAAGACCGTCTCCTGTCATTTTTACCATTTTTGCCACTTTTTTGGTGAAATGGTAGGGGTACTTTTGTACCCCCTTACCATTTCACACAGGGGGGGGGGCGGGATCTGGGGGTCCCCTTGTTAAAGGGGGCTTCCAGATTCCGATAAGCCCCCGCCCGCAGACCCCCACAACCACCGGCCAGGGTTGTGGGGAAGCGGCCCTTGTCCTCATCAACATGGGGACAAGGTGCTTTGGGGGGGACCCCAAAGCACCCTCCCAATGTTGAGGGCATGTGGCCTGGTACGGTTCAGGCGGGAGGGGGGGCCGCTCTCGTCCCCCCTCCTTTCCTGCGGCCTGCCAGGTTGCGTGCTCGGATAAAGGGTCTGGTATGGATTTTGAGGGGGGCCCCACGCCATTTTTTTTTTTTTTTTTTTGGCCGGGGTTCCCCTTAAAATCCATCCCAGACCTGAAGGGTCTGGTATGGATATTTGGGGGGGGGACCCCACGCCATTTTTTTTTTGGCTGGGGTCCCCCTTAATATCCATACCAGACCTGAAGGGCCTGGTTATTGAATTTGGGGGGACCCCTACGCTTTTTTTTTTTTTTTTATATCAATGAATGACTGTTTTTTAAATAGCTTTTTTTTCTGCAAAAATGACACTTTGTCATTCGAATCATTCGTATTCATTCGAATGCATTCAAATTCATTCGTTATATCTGCTATAATAATTTCGTTTGAATTAGTTGAAATTTGATATTGGTAGTTGGATTCGAATAATTTGGAGCTGAAATTCGTAAACGGAATTTTTCCTGCAAAAATGACACTTTGTCATTCGAATTCATTTGAATTCATTCGGCGACGAAATTCGTAAACGGAATTTCGTATTCCGTACGGAATTCGTAAAAAAAAAAATTCGTACTACAGATTCGTAAATTCGTACGAATTTCGAAAAATTCGTACGAATTACGAATTCGTACGAAACGAATCGCACATGTCTAATTAAAACAGGCACATCTAAGTGTGCAGGCATCTGGGGTAAAACTGTCCACATAGATCATCCTCTGCGCCGCCATGGATACTATCCCTTCCACGCTGCTTTCCACGAGCTCTTCAATCCTCGCTTTCAGATCGTTCTACTGCAGGGTAGTCTTCCTGGTCACGATTGCAGAGGGACAGCGGCGAGAGCCAGTGGTGCAGAGGATGGTCTATGTGGACAGCTTTAACCCAGATGCCTGCATACTTAGATGTGCCTGTTTTAACCACATACCGACTGGGCCATAGCCAAAAAAGGCTACAGCCTGGTCGGCTTATTCTGGGAGGGCATGCACCCGGTAATATCCGTGACCACCGGGTCCATCACGGATCACGGTAAATGGCTGCTGATATCATTATTATAACAGAAACAAAGAAAAATTATATTTTTTTACAGAATTTTTGGTCTTTTTTCATTTATAGCGCAAAAAAAAAAAAAAAACAGCAGTGATTAAATACCACCAAAAGAAAGCTCTATTTGTGTGAAAAAAAGGACAAACATTGCATATGGGTACAGGGTTGCATGACTGAGTAATTGTTATTCAAAGTGTGAGAGCACTGAAAGCTGGAAATTGGTTTGGTTAGGAAGGGGGTTTAAGTGCCCAGTGGTCAAGTGGTTAATCATCAACCATGTGAGTTGCTAAATGTTGTACTTTCATTAAATTTAACCATATTGCTACACTTAAAGGCGCCTCTCTTCTCTTTTATACTCTGTAGATCCAGATGGATTTTGCTTTTAATCCCCCTTGTGGAGGCTGCCATTTGTAAATGGACATTTTATGGTTACACAACCTATAACATTGCTATGATCTTTTTATATGGACTATAAACTGAAAGACCTACGAATAAATGGTTGTGAAACAAATCATCTGAGTTTCTATTATTTATTATGGGGAAATTCGCTGTAATATACAAGTGCTTTGGATTATAAGCATGTTTCCAGAACAAATTATGCTCACAATCCAAGGTTTTACTGTATACTTTCCTGATAAAAGATATTTCCCTATCAGAAACGTAAGAAATATCAAAGACTTAAAATAAAATACTAAAATACCCCCCCCCCCCCACACAAAAAAAAGGAAAGGAAGAGCAGCTAAAAAGGCAACAGAAGTTGCAGACACACACATAAAAGGTAGCCCTGTATACAATTGATGGCCTACAATAATGTGGAATTTATTGCAATGTAATTCATAGTATGGGGGGGGGCACTGCACTCTCTGTAGAACACAGCCATGCAATACACTGTAATGTAGTAAGAACACTACACATTGCTGTATAAAACACTGCATTGTTCAGTATGTAGCACTGTACAGCAGTAACAATCTTTCCCTTAAACAGCTCTGACTGTCAGCTGTCCCTTTCTCAACCAATGCCAACATACACCAGTAAGCAGGTATTTATTCCTGCACTAGTTAGTTAGTGGCTGACCCAAGGCTGAGAGGGGAAAGAGTTAAGAATGTGTGCACAGTTCCTGGGCTTTTGGTCCCAGCCTGCCCACCTGTGATATAAAAAAAGGGGAAGACTGAGATCCAGGGCTCTGAGCCTGCTCTTGACTGTATATGCTGTGAAGCAGGACTGCTGCACCTTGCAGTCTGATGGAGGCACCGGGGATGTGGAGATCAATCAGCACCCGGATAACGCCAACATGAAATATTACCTTTTGGAGGTATGCCTGGGCAGCCATTCAGTTATAGTTAGGGATAGGAAATTTACTCATTGAGCTGTATTACTAAAAGATTTCTTGGTCAAATTGCATCAACTGCTCTAAGCCTGGTCTGAAGTTATTTAAAGGGGTGCATGTTGGTTCTGGCATATCAAAAGAACCAGGGTCTGTAAAGCACAAAGGAATATGAAGCTCATCTTACTACAAAAGGGTTAATTTGTCATGGCAAGGGGGAGAAATGTAGTTGCTAAGAGTGACCAAGCACAGTTCAAGACACAAAGCAACCAGTCATTAGGCATGGTACCTGGTCAGTGTTCTGAATCCCTCCCTAGCAGTTGGTTACCAGTAGCAACTGCAACTGAACCTTCGTTACAGAGATCCATGGCCTGGTCACAAGGTACGGGAAGTGAAGGAGTTAATAAATACACACATGAGGTCCGCTCTATGTGCACAGCAGTATCCCATTCTGTTACTGGGAGTGAGGTAACAGAGGTATGCTGGACTGGTGGCTCAGCAGCCCTCCTAATGCAGCATACTGTACATCAAGTTCTAGTGTGTAGTGACATGGGACAAGGCTCTCACAGAAGAACTCTGCATGTTTTACTACTGCACATAGTAAAGGATAATTTCTAAGACGAGGAACTGCCTTAATGTTACATCTTTCACATGACCACAGTCTCTGCCTAATCCTGCACATTGAAAAGCATGCTCTGCACGAAGGGTACCCCTGTGTGCAGGGTGAGTAGGCACCACCCACATACTGACAAAAGGCTGATGGGAAAAGTTGATTTTTATAGCGAGTAGGCTGGTAGATTTACAAGCCCACATTAATGGTCATACTATAACACCTGACCACAGTTCAGAGTTCATTAAATGCTGTTTAGGTGCAACTAACTCATTCGATTTACCATTTCCATGAACAGCAGACATGCAAACTCTACCTCATCCTGAACTCAAATCTTGTACCTAGTGTTGAATACTTATACAGTCAAGTAGTCAAGTTTTCTTTTTTTTTTTTTTAACAATAACATTATTGACTATTTTATGTAGATCATTTCTATAAAACACCACATTATTATTTTCAATTCGAGGCTATAACACTACAAAACACTGGACACTTTGAATAACTACATGTACACATTTCAGTAAAAATAATCCAAATGGTAACTCTAAATAGATCTAAAACACAAATCAATACAGTTATGTATTCATTAAACTAGAAGTAAACTACAACTAAATGATATTTAGTTTGCTAAATCATTATGATCATAAACAATTGTCATTTCATTAATAAATACTTGTTTTCACCTTTTTTTATCGTTTCATCCCAGTATTGTTGATCTTTTACAGCCATGTTGCTGCCATTTTCTATCTACTAGCATTGGCTCCAAAAACATCCTCCATCCATCCTTTGGACATCCTCCAGTCTGAAAATCAGGCAAGCCCTGTCTGTCTTGCCGCCCTTTCTAATTTACACTGTGAGAAACTCAGTACTCTACAGTGAATTTTAAGTACAGAAGAGGAACCCGTTCAACTCTCAAGACTGATGGTAAGGCTGAAGATTAGCTTTCTTCTCCAGGAAAAGACCCTGTTGTATGTTTGTCCACATAAATGTATTGCAAACTTGTATCAGTTTAATTGAAATACACTGCATGAGTTTCCATGTTCATTCTGCACATTTAGTAATGATACAATTATGATTCACAGCTGTTTTTTTAAACTACAGTATTTTATTATGAAAAATTAATTCCACTGCCTCTTATCGTTAGTGCCGTTTTGTCACATGAAGGAATGAATAGCTGGAGCACGCAGAGAAAATTCATATGTATTTCTACTAAAGATGCTAATTGCATTGTAAATTGCAAAGATATTTTTTTAATCAGAATTTTCCGCTTGCAAAATCTTATTGTTTTCGGTTCCTATTTAATTTTAGGGGAATGTTCAACTCATTGATTTTGCTGCAATGCTTTTCAAATATTGCTGAACTTAATAATACACAGAATGTCCTTATACAAGGAAGCCATGATTGAATGTTTTGTCAGTTTCAAAACATATTAGCTGGCTGCATAACTAGACAGATAACTATAGAAAAGTATGGTCATTTTTTATCATAACTATAGCGATGAGCTTTGAGTTCAGGTTGACGGGGAGTTTTACCTGAAATTTAGCTGTTTGTGGTTTGCTGAACAGGTAAACTAAATGGCCAGATTTGGCCAGTTCGCCCTTTCAAACCTCTGCCTTCTTTGCCCTGGAAGCCGTTCATTTAGTGGAGGTATTACTACCGTTATAAATATTAACTTCCTCAGCCGACTTGTTGACATTCAGCAGCTGGCAAGGGAAATGTCATTTGTGGCAAAAAAGTACCAGGAGAGGATTGTTGTGTTTTGTCATTCACTGTGATTAATGATGGATCTACATTGCTGGATGACAAAATTGACCATAAATTTAGACAGTGGGACTTTGTCAGTGATGTCTGTGATTTTATTTGAATTGTATATATTTTTTTTTAGAATGAGTGAAAAGGGGTGCTATGTACCCCTCACTCAATCACATGGGGCGGGGGGGGGCTTTCCGATTCTCATAAATTTCCCCCGCAGTCCTCCACATCCACTAGGCCAGGGAAGAAGCCATTGTCACCATAAATAATGGATCATGGTGCCTTGCCGCCCCCCCCCCGACAACAGATGCTCCCAATGTTGCCTGTTATGGTTCAGGAGGGGAGGCATGCTCATTGCCTCCCATTTCTGGGTAATCTATGTTGCAGGCATTGACAAGGATCGGGTATAGAGCTTGGGGGGATGCCTTTTTTGCTTGGGATCCCTGTAAAAATCAATGCAGGCATGCAGCCTTGGTGGGCACGCAAAAGAGGATATTGAGCATGCCCCCCCCCCCCCCCACTTCTGAAATACACCAGGACCCATGCCCTGTTTAAAAAAGACAACACAGAATTCCATCTTAGAATCTACAGCTGACCCTTACCCTGAATAAGGGTCTGGCATAGATTTGTGGGGGACCTTACTTAAGCAAAACAAATTAAGCTGCCCCCCCTAAAAGTCCATACCAGACCATTTAGATCTGGTATATTCTAAGTAAGGAACCCCACAAAAACAGCGTGAAGTTCATCCCAAAATTCATACCAAACCCTTATCCAAGCATGCAGGAAAGAATCAGGCAGTGAGTGTGCACCCCCCACTTACTAAATCATATCACGACACATGAAAACACTGCTCGCAGCACTACCCCTTTAAGTTATCATATCTAGCTTATTTCAATTCATGTGTTATCACAATACTACTTTAAATGCTGCATTCAATACTGTTACTCCTTCAAAAATGCATATACTGTACCATAAAGATGTAGTGATATATAGTCCACAATTTTATGAGGCTGTTTGGATTGTCGGATCGGATTGTCCGACGGACAAAGTTCTATCTCCTGCTGGATAGATTTTCCGACAACAAAGTCCGATCACACCAAATCCGATCGTGTGTAGCGTAGTCCGACGGACAAAGTGCTACGCATGCTCAGAAGAAATTCTGTGACGGAAGCGCTCGGTCAGGTAAAACTACCTTTCCTAATCGACACAGCACATTCGTCACGCTGCAATGTTAAAATGTCTTTAATGCAGCGCATTCTCTTTTTCTTTACAATGCAAGAAGAATGACATGTTTTAGCTGCTCCTATTCACCCGCACTTCTCCAAAACTTAGTTCTTTATTCGTTTTCAGGATTTCTAGACTACATGTTTATTTTTACTCAGATCGTAAAAGAATCTTTGTTATATTTTTTGGATGATTTGTCATTTTTGTATTTTTTTTTGGAATACATATTTTAAGGAGAATTTTTTTTTTTTTTTTTTGAGGGGGGTTGTGTGTCTCAACTTAGCAAAACAACATTATTAACATTTCTATTTGTTGCTTAAATTTACTAGGAGTTTGTTTGTTGTTAGTGCCCCTTGTTAATTATACTTTATGATTAGTGAAATGTACCTGCCTACTCACAAATAAACTGTCATTGTAGAAAAGTAAAACACAAGGCAATGATTATTTCAAATCAAAAATACCTTTATTTAGGTCTCAGCAACAAACCAAAGAGGAACGCAGCGATGAAGAAACTTGGGGAATTTGCAAAGCCTTGGACCCCCACGGCAACCATCATTTTTGAAGCGTCTAAAATTGGTGGCCTGAGGAGTACCTATCTAAATAATAAGGGAGTGCTATCTGGTCCTGAAGTCCAAAACATCCGGAACTGCAGCAGATGCCATCTAGGTCCCCAGGCTCTGGTCCTACGAGAGGCTCCATCTTCTCTCAGACCAGACTGAATCCAGGTCGTCACTCTCAGGTCTTCCTTCCACGCTTCCTTGCACGCTGTGGCTGTGGTGCTGGTGGGGTGGCAGAAAGAGGAGGAGGAGGCGGAGCATGGTCACTATCACAAACATGTGTGAGTGGGGTCATCTCCCCAGCCATACCCTTATTTAGGACCTTGAGGATGACCCCCTCACACATGCTGCGTTGCCCCACCTCCATACCCTTCATTTTAGTGGCAACCAAGGAGGCAAAGGCCTCCTCGTAGGTGGGTGTGGCATATAGGGAGGCTGGAGCATCTCTGATCAGCTGGAGCGCTGACTCTCCCACCTCCCCCATCCTTCTCGCCCTTCTGTAGGGAAGGCGGAGGGGAGGGACTTGGGAGACAGTCAGGCTCCTACGCCTACCCCCCTGTTGGCTGCCACTACCCACCTCTTGGCTGCCACTAACCCCTGCCTCCTCCTGACTGCCACATTCCACAGCCACCTCCTGGCTGAGGTCTTCCTGTGTATGAAAAAGGGACATAGTTTGAGTTATTTGTTCATCAAACACACACAATTTTCATCTAGTGACTGTTGCAAAATGTTTACAAATAGAAAACCATACAATTCTCAGCCCTGCAGTTTAGATTCTTGCCCCAAATGTCTACAACACTACTGTCAGTTGATATGTCAAACACGTTAGGAACTAAGCAATTGGGGATCCTGAATTAAGTTAACATCATTCATTTTTCACAAAAATGGTTCCAAAACTACTATACCTGCCACAAGCTGGGCTCCTCCACATCTTCCAGACTGGAAGGCCCAGGTTGCTCCTCGGAAGCCTCATCAGGGGTGGCGTGCATGGAAGGACGCGTGCAAGAAAGAGTCGAGAGTGACTTCCTGACATTAGCCTGGTCTTTGAGAAAGTGGAGCCTCTCATAGTACCAGAGCGTGGGGACATGGACCTGATCTGCTGCAGCTCCAGATGCTTGGGACTTCAGGACCTTATTGCGCTGCCTGAAATAGGTACTCCTCAGGTTGCCAATTTTTATTCTTAACTTCTCCACGGTTGCCGTGGGGAATCTTGGCTTTACAAATTACACAAGTTTCTTCATGGCTGCGTACCTCTTTGGTCTGTTGCTGTAATCTCGGTGTTTCGCCTGCCATAATAGGGGCATTTCCCTATATTTATCAATGAAGAGGGGGAGAAAACTCACATCGTTGAAGCCGTCCATAATCTCTGCAAGACACAACACCACACAAAACACTATAAATAATGTCAGGCTAAACTCTCCTAATCTTCTCCATAAAGAAGCCTCAAGGTCTAATCAGTCTAGGCTAGTTATGTACCAACGTCAAATTGTACCTTCGTTATAGCGATCGTCTCGTGAGCTTTCTCTCCCCTCGTCTCACAGATCGTGGCTACGACACAGGCGTGTGACTTTTTATATACAGTGCGCATGCGTCAAACTCCGCCCGCCCCTGACGATCTTTCTCGTCTATTCCCCACCCCTTCTCTTTACGGCGCAGTGGGGAGAGCACATGGCGGGGACACAGCAGGTGCCCGAAATATTGCAGCAACGAAGAGGAGGACGAGGAAAGGCCGGAGGCAGAAACGTCCCGATCCCGGAGCCTGAAATTCAAGGCCTCCAATATGTAATTTGGAGAAATGTTGGAGATGGTGGACATATTAAAGAGGAGCGACTATGATGGGAAGTATGGGCCTTACCTCAACCCCAATGTCCGCAAGGCCAAGATCATGTCTAAAGTTGTGAGGAGGCTGTACAATCATTTTGGGGTACAACGATCCAAGGAGCAACTGAGGAAAACGCTGGTCAGACCTGAAACTGAGGGAGCCCGATCAGTACAGAAAGATCAAGCGAGTTCTTCAAAAAAGTAAGTAGTTGTGTCTTGTGTTTGATTTTTGGCTTGCATACTGCTCCATGTGTTTGTATTTTTACAAAGTTGTACATTAGAAAATGGCCACTTTCATGTTAGTCTGTGCATTCGATCGTACTCAACCTCGATCTTTCTGCCACTGTCATGTTCGTGTGTGTGTCCATTCGATCGTACTCAACCTCGATCGTTCGGCCACTTATAATACGATGTTTGGTGTTTTTTTTGGGGAAAAGAAGTTTGTTCTCACTAGAAATGTCATCAAGAATGTAAAGCCAATTTATTCAATGTAAAGGAGAGGTCACCCAGTAGCTGTTTACCCATCTGGACTCTAGAGCACTAGTGCTGGGACACCCAAACCCACTTTTTAGTAGGCTTTTCCACACATGTGCTCCAGTGGATACTAGAGGGGGGTCTCCATCAGACAAACTTCTACCAAAAAGCTAGTACGTTTAGCACCTTTACAAAGTGACTACATTCATGTTGTTGTCATTTGTAACTGGCCAAACAAAAATATTGTCCCTCACTTTCAAGCAATGTTTGTCATTTCCTATTTCTGCCCTCAATAGATTGTGTTGCTAAATCTATCTTTTGTACATTCTCATAGGGGAGCGAAAACTCGGTACGTCTGAGGAAACCACAAAACCAACACCTCCCAAAGAAGGGGAAAGACCAGAAGCAGAGGAGGAGGAAGGAGAGATCATAGAAATTGGAGAACTTGTCACCACAACAGGTGAGTGTGGGAGAACACAGCTACTGGTAAGCTAATCAATGTATGCCTGCCTCATTTCCAAAACACATTTTTGTTTTTTTGGTTGTTTTTTAGGTGACGTGGATGTTGTGGAAGAAGAATCGCACTTTACCACAGAGAGTGCCTACGTACTCATTGGGGAGATAATGGTCTGCAATCGAGATCTAGATGACATAAAGCAATACATCAATGATGTTCAACAAAAATTGAAGAACATCATTGATGTTTTAGGAAAAATCTGAAAACGCACCAAGTAATTAACACACATTTGTGTCTGTTTCTGAACACATTTGCAACTTAAGAACTGTGTGAAATTTGGAACATGCACACATTGTGTCCACATGTGCTAGCTCCCATCATGGTGGATGAATGACAATGTTTTTTTGGGGGTGCAACCACTTTACGAACTACTAAAGTGGTTGTGGTGAAGGGGTTGCACCCCCAAAAAACGTCCATTCATCCCCATGATGGAAAAATGGCACTTTTGAAGATTCTAGGCATGTGTTTTACCATCTAATGAACATTTTCAGACCCAAATTGTGTGCATGTTCTAAATTTCCAGTTTCCAGGGGTGACCCCCCATGTGATGAAGGCAAGATCAAACACACTTTGAACATATAGTCATGTCTGATCTTGTCTTCACTTTAGAAAGTTGAACTTTCCTAGTTCCTATGTTTTGATCCATGCCTGGTTTTACCAAATGCGGAATGTTTGTAAACAATGTTGTAAAGAACCAAGATCTTGTCAGTTTTGGCAAGAAGTTTGTAAACGCACTTGTGAATGTGTTGCAAGTAAACTTTTTTAATTTTCTAAATGTGTGGCTTCCTTATTGAAAAACACAAAAGCATTATGTATGTCAAATGTCAAGGGTTTTGGGGGCAATGGGTGTTATTTACTAAAGGCAAGTCCAGTTTGCACTGCAAGTGTATTTTCCAGGGCACTTTTGCACTGCACTTGTAGAGCATAGTGGATTTGACTTATGTAAATGACACCCACAGTGATTTGTACGAAAACACGTAACACACCATTTTTGGGCATACACACATTTCTGTCATGGTGAGGAAAAGGAGTATTTTGGGTGTCAGTTATGCACTACAAACCTTCTGTAGACAAAAGATTAGGTATCAAACACACAACATGAGAAGAATCTTTTGGGGAAGAAGAGACTGTTACCTCCTTTTGCCCAGAAAGTGCATTCCCACTATTGAAGCTAAAGGGCAAAAATGTATATCTCAAATAAGCTAGAATATGGAAATGACAAGAAATCATAGGTTTGTTTAAAAAATATATTTATTTAAAAATGCCTCTCACACATCGTCAGGCAGAGCAATGGCCCCCCTACCCACAAAGTACTCCATATATTGCTTGCGGACCTCGCGGGCATTTAGAGGGGGCAAGCCTGGACGTGCCACTTGAAGGGCTGTGAGGTCGGCATTGGAAGGGCCCTCCACATCTGGGCCAACGGTCACCACATAGTTGGTGTTGTGTCTTTTCAAAAAGTTGTGCAATATGCAACAGGCAAGAACTATGTGGTTCAGTTTGTATTCCGCCAAGTTAATAGCTGTCAAAAACAGGTGGAAGCGGCTGGCCAGGATCCCGAAGGTGTTCTCCACCACTCTGCGGGCTCTCGACAGCCTGTAATTGAAGACCCTTTGGTCTGGGGTGAGGGTCCTCATCGGGAAGGGCCTCATCAGATGGGGAGTCAACGCAAACGCTTCATCTGCGACAAAGACGAAGGGGAGTCCTTCAGCATTCTCCTCCGGAGGTGGCAAACACAGACTGCCACTTTGGAGACGCCAGTAGAACTCCGTGTGCGCAATGGCACCACCATCCGAGATCCGGCCGTTCATCCCCACGTCCACATACAAAAAACTCGTATGTCGCCGACACCACCGCCAACATCACTACACTATTAAACCCCTTGTAATTATAAAAGTAGGACCCCGAGTTGGGGGGTGGGACGATGCGGACGTGTTTCCCATCAATTGCACCTCCGCAGTTAGGAAAGTCCCAACGGCTGGCAAAGTGGGAGGCCACAGTCTGCCATTCCTGTGGCGTGGAAGGGAACTGTGGAGTGAAACAAGAAAAAAAAAAATTAGTCACTTTGCACATAAACATTGCAAGCAGATTAGACACTAAACATCTGGGAACAAGATCAGACTTTTACATTTTAAGCTGGAAAGTATTTGCAACGCAAAGTAGAGGGTCCCCCTAGCAGATTACTCACCCCCCATCAATCCCCCCACTTCTGATGGGCCTTTGACAATAACTAGGGGTTTGGGGGGGGTTTGGACAGGTAACCCTCTCCACTTCATTGATTGCCAAATGGCTCAATAATGTGTGCTAGTTTGGCCAGACCCTCCTTACTTAACACTATTGGCAGCCCACAGGAAAGATAAAATAACATTCCAAATCCCCCCCCCCCCCCAAAAAAGGAAAGCACATTTGTACATTCTGAAATTACCTAGCAAGCTAATAGGAGGGAAAGAACACAAAAAAAGAGGAAATGGAAAGTATGGAGCCAGCCCCTTGCACTACATTTTGCTGAATTCATCCCTAAAGATGCCCACTATAAAGAGGTAGGTATATAGTGTCTATTGGGCCAGAAGAGCATGCTGGTGAGGTAAGTGAAGGGAAAAAATGCATGAAGGAGAAAAGGGGCACAGCATATTAGAGCATATTGCAATCATGGTAATTAGGGAAGGAGGTCAAAAATACAAGACATAGCAAACAGAGCATACATAGAAGGGAATAGTAAAGTAGAAATGTTACTTAATATAGTCCTCCTGCAGGACCTGGATGATGGCAGAACAGGTCTCTGGAATAATGATTCCCAGGGCCTGGGGAGAGATACCTGAAGAGAACTTCAAATCCTGAAGGCTTCTCCCTGTCGCCAAGTACCTCAACGTAGCAATAAGCCTCTGCTCCGGAGTGATGGCTTGTCTCATGCAGGTATCCTGCCGGCTGATAAAGGGGTCAGCAAAGCCAAAAGACGGTAAAAAACGGGGTCCGTCATCCGGAGAAAGTTCCTGAAATCATCAGATTATTCTCCCGGATCTCACAAAGGGCATATTCACACTTGTACGAACTCGGCGACGAGTACGTACGGGAAACATCGCTCACAAACGGTCGGCTGGTCAGAACGGACAAACAGAAAGCACCAATAAACAGCAAGGCCTGAAAGAACGAAATGAATACCAGAAACGAGCAGACAATAAGCAGTGAAAGTCAAAGCGTTCTATATCAAGATATAGGCCACAATGACCAACAAATGCGAACACAAAATCCGAGCGTGTGTATGGGGCTTTAGTGTGGTAACACCGGTATCAATTATGTGCTATGCAGACACAATTTTGTGCTCCCATCTTGTGCCTACACTTACCAGAAGGTATGTAACCCATGCATAAGCATGCGAGTCAGATGCACCTTATATGCATATATACAGATTTATGCTCATCGCAGTGTACTTTCTTCTCCTCCCAGTCTCCTGGGAGGTAGGTTCAGGTTGTGGGGAAGCCCCTGTGTCGCTCATAGGTAGGTTCAGGTTGTGGGGACAAACAAGCTTGAGGTGATTGTAGCCAATGCTCCCAAAGTGTAAATCCACTTTATTTAAAACAATTATTAAAAATAAATTGCACTCACGTGTAAAAGGTCTTTTAACACACAAAGCATAAACAACCCGGAAGCGTCATGCCGGCGTGCCCCTCATTTGTGTGGTATGTTGTCACCGGTATAGACCCCATCTAGTAGACTTTGAGAACAGCCTAAAAATATTGTGAACTAAATATGTCACTACATCTATATGATATATGCATGTTTGAAGGAGTAACAGTATTGGATGCGGCACTTAAAGTAGTATTGTGATAACAAATTAATTGATATTAGCTAGACATAATAACTTAAAGTAATTGTAAACTCTTGTTTATTTTTTCTATAAAAATAAACAAACATGTTATACTTACCTGCTCTGTTGCAGTGGATTTGCACAGAGCAGCCCAAATCCTCCTCTTCTCTGGTCCCCCTTCTGTGTTCCTGGCTCCTCCCTCCTGTTGAGTGCTCCCACAGCAAGCAGCTTGCTATGGGGGCACCCGAGCAGAGTCACAGCTCCCTGTGTCCATTCAGACACGGGGCCACGGCCCGGTCCCAACCCTCTCTATCCTGAGTGGCTAGCTGACTTTGATTGACAGCAGCGGGAGCCAATGGCGCCGCTGCTGTGTCTCAGCCAATCAGGAAGGAGAGTCTCGGATGGCCGAGACACTCGTGGACATTGCTGGACAGAGAAGGACCTCAGCTAAGTATTATGGAGCTCAAGGGGGGTTGCTGCACACAGAAGGCTTTTTATCTTAATGAATAGAATGCATTAAGATAAAAAAAAGAAAAAAAAACCTTCTGACTTTATAACCCCTTTAATCACTTAAGCCCCGGACCAATTTGCAGCCAAAGGACCAGGCCCTTTTTTGCGATTCGGCACTGTTTTGCTTTAACTGATAATTGCGCGGCCATGCGACGTGGCTCTCAAACAAAATTGGCGTCCTTCTTTACCCACAAATAGAGCTTTTTTTTGGTGGTATTTGATCACCTATGCGGTTTTTATTTTTTGCGCTATAAAAACAAAAATACAAAAATTCAATATTTTTTACTTTTTGCTATAATAAATATCCCCAAAAAATATATAAAAAAAAATTTTTTTCCTCAGTTTAGGCTGATACGTATTCTTCTACATATTTTTGGTAAAAAAAAAAATCGCAATTAGCGATTATTGATTGGTTTGCGCAAAAGTTATAGCGTTTACAAAATAGGGGATAGTTTTAGAGCATTTTTATTAATATTTTTTTTTTAACCAGTAATGGCGGCGATCAGTGATTTTTATTGTGACTGCCACATTATGGCGGACACATCGGACATTTTTGACACATTTTTGGGACCATTGTCATTTATACAGCAATCAGTGCGGTTTAAATGCACTGATTCCTGTGTAAATGACACTGGCAGTGAAGGAGTTTACCACTAGGGGGCGGGGAGGTGTTAAGTGTGACGTGTGTGTTTTTTTACTGTAGAGGGCGTGGCTTGGCGTTTGACATCACTGATCGTCTTTCCCGATGACAGGGAACAGACGGTCAGTGTCAGTCTCACTAGGAAGCACGGGGAGAGGTTTGTTTACACTTACCTCTCCCCGTTCTTCAGCTCTGTGACCCGATTGCGGGACACCAGCGGCGATCGGGTCCGCGGGTCCCGCGGCCACGGTCACGGAGCTCAGGACTGGGTCGTGAGCGCGGCACCAGCGGCGTGCTCACGACCTACGGCTGGGCACTTAAAGAGCAACGTACCTGTATGTTGTGCTCAGCCGTGCCATTCTGCCGACGTAAATGTGCAGGAGGCGGTCCTTAAGCGGTTAAATGGGTAGCGCTGTGATGTTTTAAATAGTTTGAGGTTTGTGCCTTAGCAACAGCAGCTTAAAAATAATCTCTCCATCCATCCTACTGTACAATGCCTATTGGTATCTGTAGTGTAAGGAGTCCATTGACCCCACTATATGGCTGCCGTCTCAAACTACAGCTCTCAAGATTCTCAACACTCTGCACAGAGTCTATGTTTATGAGCTTGCTTTGCTTTAGTTTTCCCCCTGCTGGCTGGAGTAGAATGGTGCAGCATAACATCAGTATCTCAGTAGAGGTAAAGAAGAATAAAAGGCAATATCACCTTCTCCATATTGCTGTAGCCCAGCTCCTGGCAACAATAGGTTGCCAATTAGCTTTGGAAAGGGGCAGGATTAAATGCATACTCTAAGAAGAAA
This sequence comes from Lithobates sylvaticus, assembly GCA_028564925.1. Taxonomy (NCBI): domain Eukaryota; kingdom Metazoa; phylum Chordata; class Amphibia; order Anura; family Ranidae; genus Lithobates; species Lithobates sylvaticus. The sequence goes on from CM053026.1 coordinate 596,821,859, forward strand.
ATTGAGTTCATTGGACTTCTTTGTCTTTTGGAGAGCTTAGCTGTCTGTAGATTGTGCTGAATCAGCAGGTGACCATACTTTCAGGACAGGTCAAGATCTATGGAGGTATGTGGATGTATGAAGCAGCATTACTGAACTGAACATAATTGTTCACTTTGCATGTAAATTTGCATTTAGCTTAGTAAGTAGATTTACTTTGAATATCCAATCATGTGCAAGGGACAAAAAACTACTTTTGCTTGCATGTGTTTTCAAAAATTGAAATTAACACAACTTCACCTTATTTGCTAAACTAAATGAAATTTCATTTTGAGAGAACATTCTCTGCTCTTAAATGAGCTCATTGGGGTGAATATACTGAAGACAAATAGATTGTGAACTTTGCAAGTGCAAGTGCGCTCATTTTCTTTAGTAAATGTGAATGTGCTAAAGATTCACTTTGTAAAGAATACCCAATCATGTGCAAGGGAAAAAAAAAAGTTTTTTGCTTACACATGATTGGATATTGAAAATCAGCAGAGCTTTACCACATTTACTAAGCTCTGGGGGAAATTAGTACAGCATGCTCTTCCAAACTGCACAGTCTATTTGTGTTTAGTAAATCCACCCCATTGAGTAGCTGCAGATGAATGACAATTGTCAGAATCTCCATTGGGCATGTTAAAAATTCTAAAAGGTTCTTGCTTGTTTACTTATGACAGTGCAGAGATAACTGTCACCTATGGTTTTCTGAACATAAATTGAACTCCTACCATGAGACATATGTAGTTGCCATCATACCTGATACTAGAACATGAAAAGAAACCTCTAAGAATGGGATGTTCAAGGCAACAAATAGTATTTTTGAAAAAATATATAAATTTATTGATACATCAGAAATTTTTCTTTAAAACATACCAAACATTGACCATACAAAAATTAAGTTTTAAAAACAAACATTGCAGATGATACAAAGAGACATAGTGATACTTAAATCCAACGCGTTTCAATAAGCCATAATTTTTGGAATCTTCATCAGGGAATTGTATCACTGTCTATAAGATAGGTCAAAAACAACATTTATTAAGAAGGTGTTTATACATGTTCTCCCCCATATTATCCCAAATTTTTAGGTTACAGTGGTGTGAAAAAGTGTTTGCTCCCTTCCTCATTTCCTGTTCCTTTGCATGTTTGTCACACTTAAGTGTTTCGGAACATCAAACCAATTTAAACAATAGTCAAGGACAACACAAGTAAACACAAAATGCAATTTATAAATGAAGGTGTTTATTATTAAAGGTGAAAAAAAATCCAAACCATCATGGCCCTGTGTGAAAAAGTGATTGCCCCCCTTGTTAAAACATACTATAACTGTGGTTGTCCACACCTGAGTTCAATTTCTCTAGCCACACCCAGGCCTGATTATTGCCACACCTGTTCACAATCAAGGCATCACTTAAATAGGAGCTGCTTGACACAGTAAGGTCCACCAGAAGATCCTTAAAAGCTACACATCATGCCGAGACCCAAAGAAATTCAGGAACAATTGAGAAAGAAAGTAATTGAGATCTATCAGTCTGGAAAGGGTTATAAAGCCATTTCCAAAGCTTTGGGAATCCAGCGAACCACAGTGAGAGCCATTATCCACAAATGGCGAAGACATGGAACAGTGGTGAACCTTCCCAGGAGTGGCCGGACGCCCAAAATTAGCCCAAGAGCGCAGCAACGACTCATCCAAGAGGTCACAAAAGACCCCACAACAACGTCCAAGGAACTGCAGGCCTCACTTGTCTCAGTTAAGGTCAGCGTTCATGCCTCCACCATCAGGAAAAGACTGGGCAAAAATGACCTGCATGGCAGAGTTCCAAGGAGAAAAACCACTGCTGAGCAAAAAGAACATCAAAGCTCGTCTCAATTTCTCAACAACACATCTTGATGATCCCCAAGACTTTTGGGACAACATTCTGTGGACCGATGAGACAAAAGTGGAACTCTTTGGAAGGTGTGTGTCCAAGTATATCTGGCGTAGAAGGAACACTGCATTTCAGAAAAAGAACATTATACCAACAGTAAAATATGGTGGTGGTAGTGTGATGGTCTGGGGCTGTTTTGCTGCTTCAGGACCTGGAAGACTTGCCCTGATAAAAGGAACTATGAATTCTGCTGTCTACCAAGAGATCCTGAAGGAGAATGTCCGACCATCTGTTCGTGTACTCAAGCTGAAACGAACTTGGGTTCTGCAGCAGGACAATGATCCTAAACACACCAGCAAGTCCACCACCGAATGGCTGAAGAAAAACAAAATGAAGACTTTGGAGTGGCCTAGCCAAAGTCCTACTGAATCCTATTGAGATGTTGTGGTATGACCTTAAAAAGGCCGTTCATGCTCGAAAACCCTCTAATGTAACTGAATTAGGACAATTCTGCAAAGATGAGTGGGCCAAAATTCCTCCAGGACGCTGTAAAAGCCTCATTGCACGTTATCGCAAACGCTTGGTTGCAGTTGTTGCTGCTAAGGGTGGCCCAACCAGTTATTAGGTTTAGGGGGCAATCACTTTTTCACACAGGGCCATGATGGTTTGGATTTTTTTTCACCTTTAATAATAAACACCTTCATTTACAAATTGCATTTTGTGTTTACTTGTGTTGTCCTTGACTATTGTTTAAATTGGTTTGATGTTCCGAAACACTTAAGTGTGACAAACATGCAAAGGAACAGGAAATGAGGAAGGGGGCAAACACTTTTTCACACCACTGTATATGTAGGAATCCAAAACAACCCTCATATAGCAAAAGAAAATCATTATAGATACTTACATCAACATAATAGTAAATGTGGTAATTGCATTCCCCATGGGTATCAGCCCTTGCCTTTAATCCATGTCTGAAAGTGGATCCCAACAATCTCTACAGGACGGTCTGGATATGAATATCCAAATGTATATTGGTGTTTCTAAGACATTATAAACACTAAACAATATAGTGTAGTGTTAAGTAGGGCCAAAGGAGCGCAAAAAAGGGGGAGATAACCAAATATCATAATCACCTTTATGTCTTTAATGGAATCGTCCAAGAGCTGGGTGTAATAACAAAGCCCCCAGGTCATCACAATGCCCCACTTCAAATTTAGACCTCCTTCAGCCATGTGCTGAGGAGGGTAAAAGACACCAAACACCGTCCTTGGTGTCCTATTTGTAGTGTGTACCGAGTTCCGTCCCGCCCAATCACATGACCCTGATAACGCGGAACGCAATAGCATACCGCATCATCGAAAGCGAGCCGCGCCTCAAGACATCCTGTGTCTCTGTGCGCCTCGTTACTAGGATACAGTGGACGCCAGTGGTGGCGACTAGTCATGTGACCATGATGACGTGGCACACAACCGCATATCGCGTCATCAAGGACGAGCTATGTATTGGACACAATGTGTCCGCACGTACCGTTGCCACAATGCTAAGGACGCTCAAGGGTCCCGCCCATCCCTGGTACAAGACCTGGTATGAGGCGGCGCCATCACTGGATGTCACACCGTATAGGGATTGTAATGCAACATAGATATAGGGCTAGTCCCATGATGTGTCCACCAAGGGTCAGGCCTACCCTCCTTCAAACAATTCCCATATCTGGATATAAAATCCACACAGTGGGGATGCTGATGGGAGGAAATGTAATATGCACAACAAACGGAAGGAAACCTATTGTTAGAAATATCACAGTGGAGTGACATGATAGATGGCTCTAATAGTAATGGCCACCAAAATTATCTGTGGTGCCCAACTATAGGCCATAATAGGGACTAAAACCACTGGCACATAGTGGAACTTCCACTTGAAGGAGAGTAAAAAGACCCCCTAAAGAGTCACAGAGGCTCTTTTTGTGCCAGGTAGAATACCTATGGTTTTCTTAAGTCTCTGCCTGAATACTGCCAGCCCAAGTCACATGAGGTTTTGGCACAGGTTATTCCCAAAACTTCAGCTCATTCATTTGATAGCACATTAGTTGTCACCAGTGGGGACTTTGAGCTAGGAGTACCATGCAGAAAACCTATAACTCCTTTTAGGCCTTGATACATTAAAAAAATGCAGTTTTCTAACCTATTATGAAGTAAGATGCAAGGCTAGCTATACTGTATATTTTTGGTGTGTTAAAAAAAAACTGTAGTAGCTTATACAACAGTTCTTTAAATGTGATCACCACCAGCAGTTATTTGTACTTGGATTTTTTAACTGTGATGACAGGGAAGCATTATACACACATGACTGGTACCTAAGGGAAGTTTTTAAAAAGATGAATTTTCCTCTGCTTAGCATGTATGTCAAGTTAAACTTCACTGAGGGACTGATAGACAAGAAGTCATATAAAACTGGGTAAATTTATTTCTTCTTTCTTTATATTAGCCAGCATGGCCTTGAAAAGTATAGTCTGTGCATGCTGTGTTCTAAAAAAAAACCCTAACATTTAAATAAACACATATCTAGCTATACTTATGGGATAGAATAAAGGAACTAAAAAAAATAAAATTATGCAGTGTAGATATGTTTTTCACTTTTTATTATAAACTTATTGCACATTGTGGTATCCTGTGTTATATTGTATTGTACCCTTGATGTATATTATTCAATCAATTTGATTAGGTCAACAAAGGGTAAGGCATCCAAAATGCAACATGCTGAATTTTTTTCCAATGTTCTACAGTGCAGCCCAGTCGTGCAGGAAACGCACTTAACGTTGGATTTTTGTTTGATCATGTAGTTGACTTGCCAATTGGGTGACAATGCCAGTGGTGTGCATGGTTAGGAAAGAGAAGCCACATGGGATACAGTATCTCATGGGCTTAATTTATTTAAATTGGGGGGTAGGTTAAGGTTATTCAACATTATTCTTTATATTTAGGATTGGTTACCTGTGTTGTGATAGACATGACTTTGGAAGAATATTCCAGCCACTCAGGTAACATCGATTGACCTCCAACTCTCTCCTGTACATACCACGAGGACTCTCCTACTGGCATTTGTGACAGTTCTGTTAGTTAGTATATTCTGTTAGATAAGCATCCAGCAGCTCTGATATTATCCAGATCATTTGACCACATCACCACAGAACTTCCCCTGACTAAGGATGAGCCCGGTGTTCGATTCGAACCCATGTTCGAATCGAGCACCGGGTGTTCGCTCGCTCGGCGAGCCCAGAACTATTTGGGCCGCTCGCATCAAATTCGTGTGATGCGAGCGGCCCCGCAATGCATTGCGGCCCGCGCAGTGCAATGCTGGCTGATGATTGGCCAAGCATGCACTGTGACCCCGCATGCTTGGCCAATCACAGCGCCGGCAGCGAGGAGAGCCATAATTGGCTACAGGCAGGATGCCTGTAGCCAATTATAGCTCAGGGGCTTTAATACACGCCCCACGGTATAAGAGGCCGCCGCGGCGGCGGCCTCGCATATTATGTTTCACTCACAGTGTCAGCGTGTCAGTGTGCTGCTGACTGCTGACAACAATATGTGCTTTATTTCTGGGGATATGTGTGTGCATGCTGTTAGAACAGCATTGCAGTATCACATCTGGGGGGTGTCTATAGGTAGCCTGTGAAGGAGGGCAGGTTTCCTGTGCTTAGAACTTTCCCTGCAAAAAAGTGTCATTTTTGCAGGAAGAAAGCTATTTAAATCACTCGCGGCTAATGAATTGATGGCTCCTGTAACACAGAGAGCTGTCATTCATTAATAAAAAACAAAAAAAAAAGCGTAGGGGTCCCCCCAAATTCAATAACCAGGCCCTTCAGGTCTGGGATGGATATTAAGGGGGATCCCAGCCAAAAAAAAAAAAAAAAAAAATGGCGTAGGGTCCCCCTCAAAATCCATACCAGACCCTTGAGGTCTGGTATGGATTTTAAGGGGAACCCTAGCCAAAAAAAATGGCGTGGGGTCCCCCTCAAAATCCATACCAGACCCTTATCCGAGCACGCAACCTGGCAGGCCGCAGGAAAAGAGGGGGGCGAGAGCGGCCCCCCCTCTCGCCTGAACCGTACCAGGCCACATGCCCTCAACATTGGGAGGATGCTTTGGGGGTCTAAGACCCCTAAAGCACCTTGTCCCCATGTTGATTAGGACAAGGGCCTCTTCCCCACAACCCTGGCCGGTGGTTGTGGGGGTCTGCGGGCGGGGGGCTTATCGGAATCTGGAAGCCCCCTTTAACAAGGGGACCCCCAGATCCCGGCCCCCCCCCTGTGTGAAATGGTAAGGGGGTACAAAAGTACCCCTACCATTTCACCAAAAAAGTGGCAAAAATGGTAAAAATGACAGGAGACAGTCTTTGACAATTCCTTTATTAAAATCTTCTTTCTTCTTTCTTCATCCTTCGGATTCTTCATCTTCTCCTTCCTTCATCTTCTTCCATCTTCTTCTTCCATTTTCTTCTTCCTCCGATCCGCTTCTTCTTGCGCTGGTCTTCTCGTCCTTCTCGTCCGGCATCTTCTTCCGTCGGCGTCGGTGTCTCTGTCTCTTCTTGGGCCGCTCCGCGCAATGGGAGGCTCCCGCTGTGTGAGGCTCCGCTCCGTCTGACAGGTCTTTTATAATGGAGGGCACCTGGTGACCCCGCCCCCTCTGACGCACAGGGACGTCATGGGGAATTCCATGATGGCTTTCCCCATGACGTCAGAGGGGGGCGGGGTCACCAGGTGCCCTCCGTTTTAAAAGACCTGTCAGATGGAGCGGAGCCTCACACAGCGGGAGCCTCCCATTGCGCGGAGCGGCCCAAGAAGACACCGACACCGACGCCGACGCCGACGGAAGAAGATGCCGGACGAGAAGGACGAGAAGACCAGCGCAAGAAGAAGCGGATCGGAGGAAGAAGAAAATGGAAGAAGAAGATGGAAGAAGATGAAGGAAGGAGAAGATGAAGAATCCGAAGGATGAAGAAAGAAGAAAGAAGATTTTAATAAAGGTATTGTCAAAGACTGTCTCCTGTCTTTTTTACCATTTTTGCCACTTTTTTGGTGAAATGGTAGGGGTACTTTTGTACCCCCTTACCATTTCACACAGGGGGGGGGCCGGGATCTGGGGGTCCCCTTGTTAAAGGGGGCTTCCAGATTCCGATAAGCCCCCCGCCCGCAGACCCCCACAACCACCAGCCAGGGTTGTGGGGAAGAGGCCCTTGTCCTAATCAACATGGGGACAAGGTGCTTTAGGGGTCTTAGACCCCCAAAGCATCCTCCCAATGTTGAGGGCATGTGGCCTGGTACGGTTCAGGCGAGAGGGGGGGCCGCTCTCGTCCCCCCCTCTTTTCCTGCGGCCTGCCAGGTTGCGTGCTCGGATAAGGGTCTGGTATGGATTTTGAGGGGGACCCCACGCCATTTTTTTTGGCTAGGGTTCCCCTTAAAATCCATACCAGACCTCAAGGGTCTGGTATGGATTTTGAGGGGGACCCTACGCCATTTTTTTTTTTTTTTTTTGGCTGGGATCCCCCTTAATATCCATCCCAGACCTGAAGGGCCTGGTTATTGAATTTGGGGGGACCCCTACGCTTTTTTTTTTTTTCATTTTTTTTTTTTTTTTTTTTATCAATGACTTTTTTTTATGAATGAGTTTCAATGAATCACTGTTCTCTGTGTTACGGGAGCCGTGAATTAACATTAGCCGCGAGTGATTTTAAATAGCTTTTTTACTTTCAAAAATGACACTTTGCGCAGAGACAGTTCTAAACACGGGAAACATGCGCCCCTTTACAGGCATACTATAGACACCCCCCAGGTACGAAATTTAAAGGAATATTACACTTTTATTGTTTCAATGTAAGCATTATTAAAATCACTGCTCCTGAAAAAACGGCCGTTTTTAAAAAAAAAATTTTGCATTGATACATGTCCCCTGGGGCAGGACCCAGGTCCCCAAACACTTTTTATGACATTAACATGCATATTAGCCTTTAAAATGAGCACTTTTAATTTCGAACGTTCGCATCCATTATAACTAATAGGGTTCTAAAGCTCGCACGGACTTTAGGTCCGTTCGCGGGTTCTGGTGCGAGCCGAACGGGGGGGTGTTCGGCTCATCCCTACCCCTGACCCATCTTTATTCTTATATAATTGGAGCAATAATTTTATTGGGGGACAGTTATTCTGCTTAGCCAACTAGTTTAAATTACATTTTTTCATTTGTTGGCCCTTATTGTAAATGCTAGGCCTAATATTTTAATATAATGTTATTTGGTTTAGATTGACTTAAGGGAGGATCCTGGTAAAGACTTTGACCTTTTCTATCTACAGGCAGTCTCTAGTCGCCATTTATTTGTAATAGTCACTGCTATAAATTTAAGTGTGTAGTCCTGTGTAACATCCCATGAGCCCATGATACAACAGCATCATTGAGTAATAGTTAAACAATAGTTAAAAGTCCAACTCAAACTACACTGTTTTCTTCTGGTGCACCCCTGATTAATTAGCAATGTAGAGGGCCCAAGCCTACAGGGAGAAGAGAATACAGAGAGACACTGATAAAAAGCAAGGCAATGTATTCCATTAAAATCAATATCCACACTTACATTTCAGTAAGGAGATAGCAGCTTAAATTCTAAATCCAGGGTTTGCTTTATCTTCGGAATCTTAAACTGGATCAGCTGCACTCATGAGAGGCTGATGCCTCACGGCCACAATATGTATTAGTGTAGCAAAAATGGATAGTTTACAAAGCTGCTGAGATGAAACAGTCTTACTTTCCAGTTTACTGCCTGGAGACAATAGACCAGTGCCAGGTTAGTTTGTAGCAGTTGTCCCTCACTTTAGCAAGGCAACTGCATATCTTCCCTAAGACAGAAGGGGCTAAGAACAACTGCCAGGTTTTAATTAAAATAGTTTTAGCTTATCCAATGCTGGAGGGGCTACTTGACTAGAAGATGGCTAGTAGCCGAAGAATCTTAAAATGCTCGCAAAGATGATTAATAGGTTTCTGTTTTCCAGTAGAATTTTTTGAATGTTCTAAATGTTCCTTTTAGAACTTTACACAGTAAGTATATATGTTTACCAAGTCAGTAAACTACACACCAAAAATGCAATTCATTCAAACCATGTGTGAAGTAAACTTTTTACAAAGAACAACAAAGTGTCAGATTTTTTTTTTTTTTTATAAATCTTTATTTAACAAAACATTTTTAAAATTATTATTATCCAACATTTACAAATCCATTCTTATCTAGCAGGCCTACTGCACTGACTCGGGCTCCGCAATAAAGCTACAACCGGCCTTCCTCATTAGACTGCATGGCCAAATCGGCGCCAGACTTTGGCTGCTTCAGAGTTGCCTAAGAATGTATACCTGATGTTCCTTTTCATGTTCCTCTTATGCGTTTTCTTTTTACAAATGAATATGTAAACATGTTGATTGTATTGAGCGATTGCGCTCTTGAAGATTTGAAATTCTTTGTAAAATGTTGTTTCTCAATAAAAACGTTTAATTGAAAAAAAAAAAAAAAAAAAAAAAAAAAAATTATTATTATCCAACATTTACAAATCCATTCTTATCTAGCAGTATATTTGGATTACATTCTGCTTTCGCATAAACACATAAAATCAATTCCTGTTCATAGCACTGCTATCTTAAATCTCCCCATTTTTTCATACAACACCCCTCCCCTTGCTTCCACACATACACAGTTGCATACACCACCCCCACAAAGTGTCAGATTTGAGACAATGTACTATAAAAAATATATAACATTTATTAAATACATTTACATTCAAAACCTTATTTGAGTAAAATACATAACATTCAATATGTCAAGTTTTGCATTTTCATTTATACACAGAACAGAAACTATAACTATGCTACTCATCACACTGTGGGGTCGATTTACTAAAATTGGAGAGTGCAAAATCTGCTGCAGCTCTGAATAGAAACGAATCAGCTTCCAGGTTTTCTTGCCAAAGCTTAACTGAACAAGCTGAAGTAAGAAGCTGATTGGCTACCATGCCAAGCTACACCAGAATTTGCACTCTCCAGTTTTAGTAAATCAACCCCTTGTGTATCTTTAAACTGCTGTGTATAGACAAATGCAAATTTTAAATAATGGATGTCAGTCAGTCTTTTCCCATTTTCCTTCCCTCTTCCACCTTATCCTACCCCTACCCTTAAATTGTCTTCCATTTTTCCCACTCCTTTCCCCCTTCTTTCTTCATTTTCTTTTTCTTTTCCCCCATGAATTTTTTTCTTACAAACAGCGCCAGCATGCAGATGAGGGAGAGGGAAAAATCTTCATGTAAATTGTGGGGAGTGAGGTAGGCTCTATAAAGAATTTTAAATTGTAGTAATCTATCCCTGACTGAAACCAGGTGCTGCATGGAATATTCCCAAACATCCTCCTAGTAAGTTTTTACATGTATTTTGTGAATGTCCGGGTATTAGACTTTTTTTTTATTTTTTTTTTGGTATTAGACTTTTTGTACTAAAAATTTCTCAATGCATTTGTTCTGTTGCTACTATTTTGAAACCCTTATACCTTGATGTTTGTATTTTAGGTCTGGTCCATCTACTGGCAACTTCCAGGGTCGTGAGAACTTTGATACTCTGTTATTATTCTATGCTCGTAAATCTATACGACTTAAATGGAAATCCCCCTCAAGCCCCTACTTTAGACTTCTGGAAGTCCGTTGTTAATAAAATGATACCATTGTACAAATTTACATATGAATCTAAAGGATGCCCCAATACATTTTCTAAGGTATAGGCCACCTGGACTGAGTCAGGGGATACTGTTTTGTCAATAGTAATGCACCCTTGATTGGTTCTGACTTAGGTCACGTCAGTCCACACCACAGCCTGCATTTTATGAGTGTAAAATACAGGCATGGTGTTGAGTAAAGGATAGCAGTATCTGCTAAGTGGGCCACCATGTGCTTTTAAAGTGCCATCTGCCCCCCAAGCAGGCGTTATTCCCAATCCCTCCCTCCCTCCCAGATAAAATTGCAGCCTATGTTCTGTTTTTCAAAACAGGGGAGTTGCTTTAAGATGCATCTGAGTTGCACCAAGCTGTTTCAGCTGCTTATGCAATCACATTAACTTGTATGATGAAGGAAAAGAAGGAGCGACTGGGCATGCTCCGAAACATATACTGCCCACTCTGACGACACTTCCGGTTGCCTGGATTCCATGTTGGTCCTGACAGCATGGCTCTCCATCTTGGATCAGAGAGACAGTATTTAACACCGCTGGTTGGCTGCAACTTCCACCTGCAGCTGTCTTTACTACCAGAAGGCATCCTGCTGGACGTTTTGGATTCATTGATATGCCTGTTTTTCACTTCCATCTTGTAAGTGTTTTTAACCCTTCCCTGTAATTAAAGTGTTTTATTACTGCACTTAGAAGTGCCTTCTTCTCTGCTTTGCTTTTCCTATAGAGTGTGCTTCCCGCGTCTGAAGTGCTGCTGTTGTTCATTGGTCACATCTCAAGAGCCAGTCATGTACTGTTTGTTAAAGTCTCCTTGTTATCCAGAGCGCCAAATTCTCCACACTCCTAGAGAAAAAAACAAAACCTGTGCATATGGCTAAAAAGACAAATAACAAAGGAACACTGACAAGTAAAATGTTCCTTTATCTTAAACTGACAAGCTATATGGGTATGATATAATGGTCCTTTAAAGAGGATCTTTTGGTCAAATTTAAAAGTGGAAGATTCCTTTGCCTTCTTTTTGCCTTCTAATGTTTACCTTCTCTGTGTTCATCCATTAGCCTGTTGCTTTTCCAGACCCGTTTTCCAGGCATGGGGGCCCATATACATTTCTCCCAGGATGCAGTGTTTTGGTCTATGTAGCCAATTACAAGGTTCAACTACTGTAACATGTAGAAGGGGAAGAAATCATTAACCTCGCGTAAGCTCAGACACCATCCAACATGGAGCTTGCAAGATCTTTGAAAGATGCAGGTGCAGCAACTTCACATTTGTGTCAGACAACAATTAATCAAGTGCATTAATATGATGTTTTTTTTTTTAATTCCTTTTCTTTTGAAAACAATCATGAGCAGAAAAGATGCCAAATTTAATTTTCATCAACAGGGGGTCCCTACTTTTCAGCTAGCCAGCAAAATAAAAATTACGTACTGAACCTAGAGGCTGGCAAGCTACATCAGTTAGGTCTACACCTAATAGGAGACCATATTGTCTGTTATAAACACAAAAACCTTCTCTTGTACAAGCAAAGAATCATATTTTTTAGATAGAGTTTGACTGCAGTGTTCAGTAGGTGAACATAAAAGTAAAGGGTTAACAGCTGGTCACACCTTCTGGTAACTACAATATGAGAGAGATGTAGTTTAGTGAGGAGCAAGTTAAGGCTCTCTGTGACTATGAACAAAGTACAAAAGGCTGAACCAGGGCTGAAAGTTGTGTGTACTTCAGCAAGCAGTCTTTATTATTACCTTTTGGACCAGTATAAGAAGCCCTTAAACAGACTTTGCCTGTGGACTGGTATTTTGTGATGTACACTATATTACCAAAAGTATTGGTACACCTGCCTTTACATGCACATGAACTTTAATGACATCCCAGTCCTAATCCGTGGGGTTCAATAAAGAGCTGGCCCACCCTCTTTGTAGCTATAACAGCTTCAACTCTTCTGGGAAGGCTGTCCACAAGGTTTAGGAGTGTGTCTATATGAATGTTTGACCATTCTTCCAAAAGCCCATTTGAGAGGTCAGGCACTGATGTGGACAAGAAAACCTGGCTTGCAGTCTCCGCTCTAATTCATCCCAAAGGTATTTGATCAGGCTGAGGACAGGACTCTGTGCAGGTCAGTTAAGTTCCTGCACCCCAAACTCGCTCATCCATGTCTTTATGGACCTTGCTTTGTGCACTGGTGTACAGTCATGTTGGAACAGGAAAGGGCCATCCCCAAACTGTTCCCACAAAGTTGGGAGCATGAAATTGTCCAAAATGTCTTGTATTCGGACTCCTTAAGAGTTCCCTTCACTGGAAAACAGCCTCACATCATAATCCTCCCTCCACCAAATGATGTGGACCTTTTCACAAAGCAGGGTCCATAACGTTTGAGGTGGAGGAACTTGACTGGCCTGCACAGAGTCCTGACCTCAACCCGATAGAACACCTTTGGGTGTTAAATTAGAGTGGAGACTGCAAGCCAGGCCTTCTCATCCACATCAGTGCCTGACCTCTCAAATGGGCTTTTGGAAGAATGGTCAAACATTCCCATAGACGCACTCCTAAACCTTGTGGACAGCCTTCCGAGAGGAGTTGAAACTGTTATAGTTGCAAAGGGTGGGCCAACTCAATATTGAACCCTATGGACTAAGACTGGGATGTCATTTAAGTTCATGTGTGTGTAAAGGCAGACGTCTGAATAATTTTTTTAATATAGTGTACATCTGTTCTATTGTCTATTCTGAAATGTTGCATATAAATATGTTATATTTATGATTTCCAGTCAAAAAAGTGCAGCTCTAGGTTCCTTTTCACATATTTACCGAATTGATCTACCCGCTTTGTTAAAATATAAAGCTTAATTTTAGACCTCAATGGCTAAAATTCAAACTACATCCCCAGCAAAATGACTCAAATAAGTGACTTAACCCCTTTCTTGTTTTTTCCACTGTAATATACAGTATGACTCCATACACACTTTCTGTTAAATAGAGATCTATATCTAAAATTCAACAATAACTGCTGTGCTTTCTGTGCAGAAAATCAACAATGCTCTGTATAACCTTTATTTTTTTTTCAATTAACCTTTATAACCTTTATATATATTATTTGTAATAAAATTATTCTGTGGTTTTCTGTAAAAACACCTTTAGTACCTGGAAAATTAGAAAGTATGTGAATGGCTGACTCAAGTAGTTGAGAATGTTCATTCAAAAATTGTGTGAATGTTCACTTCCTTTATTCACTTATGTGAAAAGCATCTGCAGATGATTGAGTTTTCAAAGTCAACTAGAATTTGCTTTTCATAATTTGGAATAATTCAAGTGAATATTCACACATATTTGCATACAAAATTTATATCATACATTTCATGATCAAAAAATAAATAAATAAAAATATTCTAAATTAAAAATGTCAAAAAATTTGAAAAAAAATGTTCATCTGTGTCAATGCTTCAAAAACAATCACCGCTGTGTGTGTTCGTCCTTAACCGCTTCCCGACCGGCCACTGCATATATACATCAGCAGAATGGCACGGGCAGGCAGAATCACGTACCTGTACGTGATCGTGCATGTGCCTGCCCGTGGGTCGCGCGAGCGCCGCTCGCGACCCGGTCGGGAGCTCCGTGACCCCGGCCGTGGGACCAGCGGACCCGATCGCCGCTGGTATCCCGCGATCGGGTTACGGAGCTGAAGAACGGGGAGAGGTCTATGTAAACAAACCTCTCCCCGCGCTTCCTACACTGACTGTCAGTGATCGGCGGTTCCCTGTCATCGGGAACGCCGATCAATGACGTCAGACGTACAGCCACGCCCCCCTACTGTAAAAAAAAACACAACACGTCACACTGCTATAAAACTATCCCCTATTTTGTAAACGCTATAACTTTTGCGCAAACTATCAATAATCGCTAATTGCGATTTTTTTTACCAAAAATATGTAGAAGAATACGTATCGGCCTAAACTGAGGAAAAAAAATGTTTTTTTATATATTTTTTGGGGATATTTATTATAGCAAAAAGTAAAAAATATTGCATTTTTTTCAAAATTGTCGCTCTATTTTTGTTTATAGCGCAAAAAATAAAAACCGCAGGGGCGATCAAATACCACCAAAAGAAAGCTCTATTTGTGGGAAAAAAAGGACGCCAATTTTGTTTTGGAGCCACGTCGCATGACCGCGCAATTGTTAGTTAAAGCGACGCAGTGCCGAATTGCAAAAAGGGGCCTGGTCCTTTGGCTGCCAATTGGTCCGGGGCTGAAGTGGTTAAAAGGACCAATATCCAGCGCACACCTCCACCAGCTAAAGTGCCTGCTCACCTCAAAGATGAATGTAAAAGCATAGACAAATCACTCCTCGTGTCCACCACAATGGATCAACTTTCACTCTCCAATGGTAATGCTGCAGTCTCCAGACTGCTCTTCTGTGTGGGTCATTTATTTTGGCGCTGATTGTTTTTTTTCACAATTCACACATATTTGACAGACGATTTTCAACTCCTTTAGCAAATCAGCCTCATTCACTCATCTCTAAAAGACACACTGTGTGCAATTTTTTCCATGGAAAAGCAGATGCCTCACTCACTGTATTTTGTATGTCTCAGCTATAGACTCAGAATACTCACCAGTAGACAGAATTATTGCCTTATGTAAAGGCTTGCCAGGAAAAACTTGTACTGTATGTATCCCAACATCATTCCAGGAAGCTTATCCTAAGGAACTATTAATATATGTTCAGTCAGCGCTACCTGCAATAATATGTTCCTATTAACAAAATATAATTAATAATTATTAACTAAGATTACACAGATTACAAATAACACCACTATGTGCAAATATATTCAAAAGGCACTGTACACTGATTAGTGATTCGACCCACTAAGTAAATATACTGTTAAATATAGTGATGCGCTATTGAGCCAAACCAATACTATGTCCAGTGTGACACAAACAATATTTGTTGGGAATAATACATTTTTGTAGAAAAAATATATAATGTCTTTCAATAAAATAATGTCTTTCAATAAACAATCCACCACAGTGCTCCAGTATTCCACCTGCTCCACGAAAGTGAACAACCACCACCGGGTGAATTCACCACTCACCTCACAGCAAATAATCTGATCTTAGGTAACCTCCTTTCCCTCCTGGGATAGAGATCTCCTCACAGCCGGTAATCCAGGCTTCTCCTATGACTCTCCTTTCATACTAGCAATAGTATTTCCTCCTTTTCCTCCTAGGCAAAGTGCTCCTGGTACACACTCCTGATACACAGCCCTTTCTCACTCGAACCACATGCAACAAAAAACATCTACATAGTGTTTTCTGTTACAATTATTTTATTAAGATAGCCCCATTAAAAACACACCTACAGGAAATGCAAAATAAAATGCTTATAATTGCCTCATCATCTGGCTCACTACTCGGCTCGGATCACGGTGGCATTGTGACGCTATGAGCTGGGATCCTGTGTTGCAACCTGATTTGGCTTCTTCAGTAGGATAAAGTAGCCTTCACGCCCCAGCCCTTATAACAATTCCCGTTATCATAGTGAACTACCAAGCTATTCCGGAACTGTCCTGAGACTATGAGCTTCCAATCTCCTAGATCAAACTAAAGGTGTCTGCACTCAATCGACCCCCTACTAAACCCCACTTTAATGGTCACTAATCCCGCTCACATAGCTCAGTTCGGAACATCTTGACAGGCACATTCTAAAATATATGCAGCCATAAAATCATCTAATTTATATATATATATATATATATATACGTGATAACTTCCTACCTTCTTCTTATTATCTATTTAATCAACCTTATTATATATTCCCTATACATCTACTAAAATACATGTACTCTTACTAATATTCGGACACATTAATACTATATGTAAAAAACAAAGTGTAGCGCTGGATATACTCATAAAACAATATAACAGTGGTAAACTGCAAATATTGAAATATTAAAAATAGAGTATAAACATGTAATATATAAGTATTAAAATATGAACATTATGTGACTTCTGAAAGTAATTGGTTGCACCAGAGCTTTTTATGGGCTTCATAACAAAGGGGGTCAATACATACACACATGCCAATTATAATTTTTTTGTTTCTGAAAAATAGTTTTATGTATACATTTTTCTAATTTGACTTCACCAACTTAGACTATTGTGTTCTGATTCATCACATGTAATTCAGAATAAAAAAACATTAAG
Source organism: Lithobates sylvaticus (assembly GCA_028564925.1). Taxonomy (NCBI): domain Eukaryota; kingdom Metazoa; phylum Chordata; class Amphibia; order Anura; family Ranidae; genus Lithobates; species Lithobates sylvaticus. The sequence goes on from CM053026.1 coordinate 596,838,691, forward strand.
CACTAAAGGCTGTAATGTAACAAAATAGGTAAAAAGTCAAGTGGGTGAATACTTTTGCAAGGCACTGTATGTTCTTTAGAGTATTGTTCGAGGAACACAATATCCCATTGGAGGTGTAACTCTGTCACCATCAGGTTTTTTTAGCCTGAGTCCACTTAAAACAGTATCTGTGTTTCTAGTAACAAAGACTGCATCTGTGCTCCAAACACAGTGGATCCACTTGTCAGCAGGAATGGATCAGTGGAATGAGTTTTAGCCAGAAGCCCAGGGCTCAGGCAATTCTCCAAACCAAATAGGACTATAACCCAATGAAAGATCCGTCTGAAGACCGGTGGTTGGTAAGGAAGTATTCTCAGTCAGGCCAAGATAAAAATGAGGAGAAAATAGAAATGCTCCATATGGTGCAGGTCAAAAAGGGAATTTATTCTTAAAAGGTACAAGCATTGGTTACAAATGAGTACAAATAATTGTGATCACAGGATAAAAAGGTTAAGAGCAATGTTGGGAGCGAGTGAAGCAAGCCCGACACAATTTGTCCCAGCGGACTTCAACTGGGACATAACACTGCTCCCCCACATAACACTGCTCGTATTTATAACATATCATATTAATCAAACATGTGACAGTGGGAAGTGTGGCTCCACCCTCTGTATTAAAACCGGAAGTGGTGGCCTCCGGCGTGAGTTCCACGCCTCATTATGAGATCCTATAAGATGCAATCCCACACATAAGGATGGGGGCATTGTTTCGCGCACTGCATCAAGAATACGGAAACTATGGCCATCGGCGCGAATTCCATGCCTCATTCCAAGATTCCAGAGTCATGGTCCCACCATACAGTTCCATATAAACAAGGGTCGGCCTGCAGAGGAAACACGGCATGGCCGATACGTAGCAATGTAACCACAACGGTAAGAGCGCAATCCCCGCACAGCCCATCTATAGAAAGCTTCTGAACGGGTCACGTGATTAAACCCGTGGCTCACCGTAAGTGCCGTGGGCTTCGTTGTCATGGCGGAATTCCGTCAACCGATGCCATGTGACTTTGCCTTAGTCACACAGCCATCACTACCGTCATAGCGCAACAATGTACTGGCGTCAACAAGTAAATTGCGCTCCAAATTCCACCTGGAGGCCCATTCGAGTCTCACTGTGGAAAATAAGCCGACGTGACTACGGAAGAAAAAAGGATAATAACATCAATGGGGCCAATGACTTAACTGGAACCAAAATCTAAAATAACACAGTAATATATAATTAGTATGCATAAGTACCATGATATCGAAACTGGTGCAAATATCTATAAAACAATAGCACAAATAAAATGTAAAATCTAGTACTTATAACACTAGAATTAATAGTCATGTATCCAAAATGTGCATTGGCAATATAGCAGACTGGACACGAAAACAACTGGATTAGGCTTAATAAAACTATTTATGTCCCAAGCGACGTTCATACTGAACGGCGAATAGGACTTTAAATTCATGTATCCAGTAGGTCTCAACACGGAATATTCCATGTAAGCAGGAGGAGCCCCTGCAATGTGAAACAAATTTGTCTATTATTTGAAATTGGGTGCCCAAATGGTTTTTGTCATGATGTTTCAGGTAATGACGAGACACGATGTGATTAATACGACCCTTCCCGATGCTGGCCAGATGTTCATTGGCCCTCACAGAGAAGGTCCTATTAGTGCGTCCTACGTATTGTTTTTTTCAAGGACAGGTAAGAAGGTATACTATATATCTAATGGCACAGGTTATAAAGTGTTTCATCTTATAGCTACGTAGAGTGCAGGTGGATAAAAAAAAGTGTCAGTTTTAGGTTCTCCACATGTAATGTGGAGATATACATTACACTTATGACAGGGGTAATATCCCTTGCAATGTTGGAAAAAAGTTACCAATCGATAACATTGGGAGTAATTTGTTTGTGCGGTATGGAAAAAGCGGTATAAAAAGACCATTTAAAACTATTTTATTAATGTCTCTATCCAAATCTGCAGGTCCATATCCCTTTTCCAAAAATTTCATTTTTAGAATCTCTGCTTGGTATTGAAAATCAGCAGTGTTTTTACAGTTTTGTCGCAATTGAAGAAATTGACTGTGTGGGATAGATGTTAGCCATTGACTGTGATGACAACTATCGATCTGAATATAACCATTCTGGTCGGTGGGCTTAAAGTAAGTTTTAAATTCTAAACAGTTATTGTCATTGTTAACTGAGATCTCTAAGTCCAAAAAGTGAATGGTGGTCTGACTCGCCTCATAACTCAAAGAGATGCCCCTATCATTGTCATTGAGTGTGGTCATAAAGACATGTAGAGAAGTCGCCCTTCCAGAAAAGGAGGATTTTGTCTATATAGCTGGCCCACAGGACCAACTCGGGTCTCCGAAGGGCATAGACGACATCCTCCTCCCACTGTGCCATGAATAAATTGGCCAGGCTTGGCACATATTTAGCCCCCATAGCCACACCCTGTTTCTGTGTATAGAATTGACTCTGAAACCAGAAATAATTGTGCTGGGTTGCAAATCTCAGTAGTTCCATAATGAAATTCTGTTGTACAATAAGGAGAGTTGAATTCCTTGATAAAAAGTATTCCACCGCTGCAATCCCCAAATCTTGGGGAATGCAGGTGTACAGAGCGGCGACGTCTGCTGTCACCAAGATCATGTCTTTTTGATATTCTACAGTTTCCAAAAGCACAATGGTATCCTGAGTATCCTTGAGGTAAGAGGGGACCAATTTGACCAATGGTTGGAAATAGAAATCTATGTATCATCCTATTCTAGACGTAACAGAGTCTATCCCACTGACGTTTGGACATCCAGGGGGATTGACTGCATTTTTATGTACCTTGGGAAGGTAATATATCACTGGGATTCTTGGAGCCAGATGTATAACCATTCCACAGACCGGAATGGTTATATAGATAGATAGTTCTCATCACAGTCAATGGCTGACATCTATCCCACACAGTCAATTTCTTTGATTGCGACAAAACTGTACAAACACGGCTGATTTTCAATACCAAGCAGAGATTCTAAAAATGAATTTTTTTGGAAAAGGGATATAGACCTGCAGATTTGGATAGAGGCATTAAGAAAGTTATACGAGTAGACAGAAGCACCTTATTGAAAGACAACCCAAAATCCATCCAAGAAAATAGGCTTAAATGGTCTTTTTATACCGCTTTTTCCATACAGCACAAACAAATTAAAAAGATCATTAATAAACATTGGAGGGTCCTACAGAACAACAGGTTTTTGGGACCGGCTCTTCACGAACGAACGGGTGTCATATTCAGAGGTGCTAGATCCATACAAGGAGAGATTGCTCCCAATGTTATTGATCCACCAAAGACGGTAACTTTTTTCCAACAATGCAAGGGATATTACCCCTGTGGTAAGTGTAATGTATGTCTCCACAATACATGTGGAAAACATAAAACTGACACTTTTTTATCCACCGCCACTCTACGTACCTATAAGATGAAACACTTTACAACCTGTGCCACTAGATATATAGTAAACCTTCTCACCTGTCCTTGCAAAAAAACAATACGTAGTACGCACTATTAGGACCTTCTCGGTGAGGGTCAATGAACATCTAGCCAGCATTCGGATGGGTCATATTAATCACAGTGTGCCTCATCATTACCTGAAACATCATGACAAAAACCCTATGGGCACCCAATTTCAAATAATGGACAAATTTGTTCCACATTGGAGGGGCGACACCTGCTTACGTGGAGTATCCCGTTTTGAGACCTACTGGATACATGAATTAAAGTTCTATTCGCCGTTCGGTATGAACATCAAATGGAACATACATTTTTTTATTAATCAGGTCTAATCCAGTTGTTTTTGTTTTCGGTCTGCTGTATTGCTCATGCACATTTTGGATACATGACTATTAATTCTAGTGTTATTTGTACTAGATTTTACATTTTATTTGTGCTATTGTTTTATAGATATTCGCACCAGTTTCGATATCATGGTACTTATGCATACTAATTATATATTATATGTTATTTTAGATTATGGTTCCAGTTAAGTCATTGGCCCCATTGATGTTCTTATACTTGTTTCTTCTGTAGTCACGTCGGCTTATTTTCCATAGTGAGACTCAAAGGGGCCTACAGGTGGTAATTTGGAGTGCAATTTACTTGCTGACACCAGTACATTGTTGCCCCATGACGGTAGTGATGCCTGTGTGGCTTAGGCAAAGTCACATGGTGAGCCATGTGATCGACCCATTTAGCTTAGGCAAAGTCACATGGTGAGCCATGTGATCGACCCATTCAGGAAGCTCCGGGCAATCACGCTTGCCCAATATTCAAAGCATTCTCTAGCTCACATCTGGAGCGCAAGGCATCAGGTGACGTCATTGCACCATGACAACAACGAAGTCCACGTGACTTACGGTGAGTCACGTGTATAATCATGTGACCTGTTCAGAAGCTTTCTATAGATGGGCAGTGCAGGGATTGCGCCCTTGCCGTTGTGATTACGCTGCTACATAGTGGCCATGGCGTGTTTCCTTGTTTATATAGAACTGTATGGTGGGACCATGACCCCAGTTCTTGGTGCAGTGGGCGTAACCACGCCCCCTATACTTATGTATGGGATTGCATCTTATGGGATCTCATAATGAGGTGTGAAACTCACGCCGGAGGCCACCACTTCCGGTTTCAATACGGAGGGCAAAGCCACACTTCCCACTGTCACATGTTTGATTAATATATTTTATAAATACGAGCAATGTGGGGGAGCAGTGTTATGCCCCAGTTGAAGTCCGTTGGGACAAAATGTGTCGGGCTTGCTTCACTGCTCCCCACATTGCTTTTAACCTTTTTATCCTGTGATCACAATTTTTTGTACTCATCTGTAACCGATGTTTGTACCTTTTAAGAATAAAGCCCCTTTTTGACCTGGACCATATGGAACATGGTTTCTCCTCACTTTCATCTTGGCCTGACTGAGAATACTTCCTCACCCACCCAATAGTCTTTAGGATGATCTTTCATTGGCTTATAGTCCCATTTGGTTTGGAGAACTGCCTGAGTCCTGGACTTCCGGCTAAAACGCATTCCACTGATCCATTCCTGCTGACAAGTGGACCCATCATGTTTGGAGTGACTTCCTTTGGGGTTCCAGTCATATTTGAGTTGGTACAACATCTGACTTCAAGGCTTTTGACCAATGGGAGCTTGATTGACCCACTGCGGTAGAAAGTGGGTCCACCTTGTCTGGTAAGAGTATACATCTACATCTTTCTAATAGAAGTCTTTCCAGTTTTAACAGCTTTACAGCCAGCGTCAATTCATCCTGCTGCATCATTACTATTCCTATAGAAGATCTTAAAATCAGCTATTTGATGGACACATTTCTTAGGAAGTTCACTATTTTGGTGTTTACATTTTGTCTCTCACTTTTTGGACTTCATCTTCACTGATTGCTTTTCTTGTACATTGTACTCATACATCACATGTTCATATTTTAATAACCATATATTACATGTTCATATTCTATGTTTCATATACCAATATTTTCAGATTACCACCGTTATATTGTTTTATGAATATATCCAGCGCTACACTTTGTTTTGGACTCGGTTTGTTTTAGTGTTAGCAGCTTCACCCTTACTGGTTTAGCACAGTCATTTCTCCAATTTTTTCCACATTAATACTATAGACTTACTAAAATCTATTAATAATACTAGAACATATATAAATGTCTCCCCAATGTTACCAATATAGTCTGTTCATTAACGTATTGCACATCCACTGGTATACCATCCTAAGTTATGTAATATTTTAAAATACTATAAATTCTTTCTTAATACTCAAACTTTATTGTATTTATCAAGCAGGACCAAACTATATTTAAATGTATTTCATCTACAAAAAATATCTAAATCTAATAAATCATCTAGACCAGGGGTCTCAAACTGGCTGCCCTCCAGCTGTTTCGAAACTACAAGTCCCATCATGCTCTTGCCTGTGGGAGTCATGCTTGTAACTGTCAGCCTTGCAATGCCTCATGGGACTTGTAGTTTTGCAACAGCTGGAGGGCCACCAGTTTGAGACCCCTGATCTAGACACTCAATCTATTACTAATGAAGCAGTTTTAGTCAATGTTGAGACCTCCAGAGGGACTCACACTGACTAAGAAAACACACAAATTTGCTACCTCTTCAATGTTGGTTCACCCTTTCCACTCCCCAAAATTTTAGGACATTAGGATTCTTATCAATGACTTCTCTAAAATGTTTGGATACACTATTATCCTAAGGAACCTCTTAAAAAATAAAAACAACATGTTCTGTTTTACCAGTGAATCAAAATACTTCTGTTCATATAATGTATATTCTATTATCTTCCTATATATGCAACAGTTTTATATATTGGTAGCACAGTTAAAATGGTGTATGGGGGGATGCCCTAATAGCTAATCCAGCTAAATACCAAGAGACCAGTAACCCAATAATGTGTAATCAACTATAGAAGGGTAAGGAATAATGGGTGTTTAGAGACCTAATATCACCAAACACAAAAGTTTATATATTGTTTAACCAGAATATGACCAGTTATGACAATGGCTGCAGCTTGCATTAGGGGACAAATACAAGTTTACTAATTTATTGTATTTAATGCATTCTCTGTGAAATTAAATCTTCTCTTGAACCTTCTAACATGATAGCAGAAGTATTTAACACATTAATTTGTTTTATACTGGTAAAACAGCATGTAGCAAGTACAGGAAGCAATGTCTGGCTTTGGAAACTGAGGTGTTGCCTCATGAATAAATCTTGTGGTGATGGAAAATTCTGGCCTTCAAAGCAGTGAGTCACACAAGCTCATGTCATTGTGCACTGCACCTTTCTTTCAAGCACCCTTGTATTTTATAACAAAGTGTTGGAAATAATTGCTTATACTTTTTTTTTATGGAATACAGAAGGATTTAATCAGTGATAAGAATGACTAATTCATCATCTTCTCAATATCTCATGGGGTCAGTGTTTAAAATTCAATTTAGTTAAATTCTTGAATCAAACTCAGCAATGCAGAATGCCAATGTATTCACTGTGCCCATTCATCTGCCCTCAGCAGGTAGCGTTCTACATGATATTAAATGAAACATATAAAAAAACTTTATTTCAAAAATATGTAGTTTAAATGTTGTTCCAGATGTTGTGCACAAAATATCTAGCTATGTAATGAATTTGATATATTAATTTGATATTTTAAACCAGGAATTAATAATTGATTAATTGGTTTGACAATGGGCCCTGCTGTATTTGTGCAACAAGAGGACATTAAAAAACCTTTGTAGTATAACAGTGTATATCTATGTATTTGTGCATATGGTAGATCCATCATATGACACTTTTACATATACTCTTATGCCCCGTACACACGGTTGGATATTCCGATGGAAAAAGTGCGATCGGATTATGTTGTCGGAAAATCCGATCGTGTGTGGGCTCTAGCGGGCTTTGTCCATCGGAATTTCTGACGGAAAAAATTTGAGAGCAGGATCTCAAATTTTCCGGCAACAAAATCTGATCGGACTTTTTCCGATCGTGTGTAGAGAATTCCGACGGACAATGTGCCACGCATGCTCAGATCAAATTACAAGACCAAAGCTATTGGCTACTAGCATCTATGTAGTTCCGTCGTACGCAACGAACGTCACCATGTTCGGAACGATCGGATTTTCCGACAACTTTGTCCGACCACGTGTATGCAACACCAGTTTCGGACAAAATCCGTCAGAAAAAAATCTGACAGATTTTGTGGTAGGAATGTGCGACCGTGTGTACAAAGCATAAGTCTATAATCAGACATGCTGCCCATATCACTTGAAGAAAAGATTTCAATAACAAGTACATACTCCCAGGAGTATTTTATTAAGATTTGACATTATTAGACTCTACAACCAACCTTACCTTTGAAGAGTTTACACTATTTTGGTTTCACTTCTCCATACTGTCACTTTGCTGTGTATATCATATACTATTGTCTGCCAAGGTGACTTTTCTGCTAATGAAATTACTTCTCAGCCAAGGTTCAAGTCTCTTACATCACAGAAACTGATTTGGTACTGCTAAAAAAAACTGAGATCTCAGATACGAGTTGGTCCACTACTTTAAACTTCCCTGCCCCAAATCTCTGACTTTTGGACCATGTGGGCTTGATGGCTGTTGTGAAATCTTAAAATATACATTCTAACCAAAGGGCTGAGTTAGATATTTGTATGACAATTGTTTTAATCATTTTACCCAATTAATATATACAAGCATCTTAATCTGAGAACGGAAGATCCAGCGTTTTAATTTTACCCACATCTTTACCTCCAAGGTGAATGATTAGAACATCCGTAACCGGCCACATTTTCAATAACCTGGAGAGATAAAAGCATAAATTAAACCATTGAAGGCCACAAATTCCTTTCCATACAACTCGAAATTCCTCAGAATCCAACGATAGATTGGGTGTATAGCACCATTTCCTGGCTCTTTTGTTAGCCCCCCAAAAAAAGAGTGACCCAGGATCCAAATGCATCTTCTACCACTTAGAAAATTAAAGAGAATTTAAATTAAAGAAAGAGATCAGGTCTGACATTCAATTAAAATCGGTGAGCATCCCACCTGCCCAGTTTTTTAATAATGGCATCTTCAAGGCCCATCCTTGCAGATGCACCAATTCTAAAGGAATGGGAGGTAAAATTAAGTAGATGTAGACCTTCCTCAAGAATTTTTTCAGGACACTGTTAAATTGGAATATAGTGAGGGGGGATTAGTCTAAATGAACCAAAAAGGGGCCCTCACAAAACGGCCTTATTAACATGTAATCGTTTACTATCCGTAATGGACAAACATCCACATCTCCATAATTATAAAGGGAGATCCACACCTCTTTACCTGCTGTATCTGTTTTAGAACTAGGACTAAATATATTTATTCCTGATCTATAAACCAAAACATGGTATTTCAATAAACCCGAACTAGGCCTCTTATTTTTTGGTAACATTTCTGAAATTCTCATTGCTCCAAAAAAATGCTAACACAAATGCAGTTTTAAATAAAACAAACTCAAATTCTGAGAAACAAATAAAATTGATAACTCTTCAGGTTTCTTTGAGTAATGGGATAGAAATAGACCTCCTAGTATCCGAAAACAAATTATTCTTTCTATAATCTTTAAGGGCATGTTGAATTGAGAAGAAGGATGAACAAGGAGGAAAGCCTTGCAAACTATTAACTGCATAAATGACTCCCTTTTTGTCAGAGTTAATTAATATTCTTTTATTAGCGAATTTCTCACCCCATATCTCCAATGCGACTACTAAGGGGAATAATTCTAGTAGAACTATGCTCTTAGAAGCTTTAAAGTGATTGTAAAGCTTTGTTTATTTAAAAAAAAATAACAAACATGTCATACTTACCTCCACTGTGCAGCTCGTTTTGCACAGATTGGCCCCTAACACCTTCTTCTGGGGTCCCGGCTTCTCGCGGCTCCTCCCCACATCAGATAACCCCCTAGGAGAAGAACTCTCCCAGGCGGTTACCTTGCGGGCACGGCTCCAGGGTCCATCATTCATCCATAGGATGCATTAAGGTGAAAAAACATGAGGGTTTTGCAACCCCTTTAAGTTGTAACCATCTATTGCAGAAAAGCCACAAGACCCAGCTGCGCTTGTATACAAGTCCAGGTCAGATGTAATTAAAAATTCCTCCTGGAAAAATTAATGCCCGTTGTATAAGTCAAAGATTTTCATCCACACCAGAAAGTCTTCCTTAAGCTTTAATGATAATCTGATGTGGGTAAATTGAGATTTCAATCCAGACATGGATAAATATAGGCAACAGGAGAATATCTTGCCCACTGGCATAACTTTGTTCCCGAATGCCAATAGTCCTAATAACTTTGGTCCCGAATACCAAGAGTCCTAATAATGACTGAAGTTCTTTTAATAATACAGTATTTTCTTACGTCTTACAAACCAGGAAATCATGGCTTTGATTTTTTCAATTTTATTCAAGGGCAATTGAAATTCTAATAATTCTGTATCTATTTTTATCCCTAAAAATGTGATAGATGTAGATAGGAACATGTTTTTTTCTGAAGCTAGAGGAACCTCAAACTTTCTAGTGATAACCCCAAACAATTTCAGCATAAGGAGGCAAATAGGGGAACGGGCAAGACCAATGAACAAAAAGTAATCAAGGTAGTGCAATATACCTTCATGACCTGATTCAAAAGAGACCACCCATTGCAGAAATGAAGCAAATTTCTCAAAGTATGCACATGATACTGAACACCCCATAAGGAGACACATGTTGTAATAAAATAGACTCTCAACAAACATACCTAATGAATTATATGAAGCCGGGTTAATTGGAAGTAGTCTGAATGCTAATTTAATATCTGCTTTAGCAAGTATTGCAGCAAATTTCCTAATATGATAGATGGCATCGTCAAAAGTGCAATAAGAGACAGATGATAGACATTCATCAATCTCGTCATTCAATGATGAACCATTAGGGAATGAGAGATGATGGATCAAACAAAATAAGTTTGGCGCTTTTTTGGGAACAATCCCCAAGGGGGATATTCTGAAATTTGGAAATAGCGGGGTAATAAATGGTCCAGCAATTCTCCCTACCCTAATTTCTCCATGCAATTTTTCCCTGACAATATGAGAAAAGTTCATTACTGATTTTAAATTGTTCACTAATACACATCCATTGCCTTTAAATACAGGTAAAGGGAAACCCCTAGAAAAGCCATGAGTTAAAAACTTGGCTGCATGCTTGGCAGATTCACCAGAGTTTTTTTAGCTTTTAGACAGGATATCTCTTTGACCATGAAAAATGCCCTTTCTTTTAAAATATTTAAGTAAGGGATGAGGTCCTGAGCAGTGAGAGCATTCATGCTTATATTTGCATGAACCCTGTTCTTCTTCCATTCCTCCCATCTCTAGGCAACGGCTGCAGCCATTCCCCTCCACTCCTCTCCCTCTATTCCTGGCCCGCTCCATCACACTCCTTATAAGTGTCTTCATGGTCAGGTCAGCAGCAGCTCTAGTAACACAGCCTCTCTGAGCTTGTTGCTGACTCTGACCAACTGGTGAATAAATTCTCATGGGCCAGCTTTATATAATGAGACCCTTTCTGGAATGTTCTAACGCGTCATGTGACCCACTAAAACATTCCCAGTGATCATGTGACGTTCCCATGACCCCATTTTATCTTCTTTAAAACATTTTTTTATTTAAAACTACACATGTGGAAAGGGGGGGCAGCCACATGCCTATGCTGACGGGCTAAAATCATTAAGCCTTTTCAGTCCATTCTAAGTTTAGTCTATAACTTATAATGATTTAGTTACTCTACAATCAATATATTTTTCTGAACAGCCTATTCTACTTTTATTTATCTCTGTTGTTGTTGATGGTTTTACAACCACCAGATAAAATGTTTAAAACTTTTTTTGAAGAAATTGTTTAAAGCCCCCCTCTGGGGTATATTTGGATTGATGGTCAGTGATCAGACATATTTAAATGACACAGGATAAAGTTTTGCTCATAGAATTTGTTTGTTATTCAGTGAAGTTAGTGGGCACCAAAGTAGCCAAGTGGTTGGCACTTCTGCCTAGCAGAACTAGGGTTGCCGGTTCAAATTCCAACCACGACACTACCTGCCTGGAGTTTGCATGTTCTCCCTGTGTGTGCATGGGTTTCCTCCCACACACATGCTGGTAGGTTAATTGGCTCCTGTCTAAATTGGCCCTAGTATATTTATGTATGTTAGGGACCCTCAGATTGTAAGCTCCTTAAATGCAGGCAGTGGCGGCTGGTGCTCAAAATTTTTGGGGGGGCGCAAACAAACAGCCTCACTGTGCCATCAAACGCTGCCACTGTGCCCATTAAACGCTGCCACTGTGCCCATCAAACGCTGCCACTGTGCCCCAAGTGCTGCCACTGTGCCCAAACGCTGCCACTGTGCCCATCAAACGCTGCCACTGTGCCCCAAGTTCTGCCACTGTGCCCCAAGTTCAGCCACTGTGCCCCAAGTTCTGCCACTGTGCCCCTTAAGTGCTGCCACTGTGCCCCAAGTTCTGCCATTGTGCCCCAAGTTCTGCCATTGTGCCCCTTAAGTGCTGCCATTGTGCCCCTTAAGTGCTGCCATTGTGCCCCTTAAGTGCTGCCACTGTGCCCCTTAAGTGCTGCCATTGTGCCCCAAGTTCTGCCATTGTGCCCCTTAAGTGCTGCCATTGTGCCCCTTAAGTGCTGCCATTGTGCCCCTTAAGTGCTGCCATTGTGCCCCAAGTTCTGCCCCAAGTTCTGCCATTGTGCCCCTTAAGTGCTGCCATTGTGCCCCTTAAGTGCTGCCATTGTGCCCCAAGTTCTGCCACTGTGCCCCTTAAGTTCTGCCACTGTGCCCCTTAAGTGCTGCCATTGTGCCCCTTAAGTGCTGCCATTGTGCCCCTTAAGTGCTGCCATTGTGCCCCTTAAGTGCTGCCATTGTGCCCCTTAAGTGCTTCCATTGTGCCCCAAGTTCTGCCACTGTGCCCCTTAAGTGCTGCCACTGTGCCCCCTGCCTGCCCTCTGCACTTACCTTGTCCCGGTGTGCAGCTGGTGACGGCGTCAGGCGACGAGCGGTGTCTCCGTCGGATGTCTCCGTCGGATGTCTTCTCCCGCGCTCCTCCTGTCTTCTTCTGCTGTGATTGGACGCTAGGTGATTGGACGCCTAGCGTCCAATCACAGCGCCTGTGACTTCAGCCAATCAGGTGACAGGTAACAGACCTGGCAACCTGATTGGCTGAGAGGCGGGTCTGTGTTAGGGAAGCGATGTATTCGCTTCCCTAACACAGTACTGTGTAATCAGCGAACGCACAGCCGTGCGTCCGCTGTTTACACTTAGGGAAGCCTATTAGAGCACACCGCTCTAATAGGGTCCCCTATTAGAGCTTACAGCTCTAATAGGGGCGCTTCCAGCAACACCCCCCCCACTGTAATTCAGATGCCCGGCGCCCGATCAGGGGCCGGACACCTGAATAGGGGGCGGCAGCGGTGACAATAGATAGATTCATGCAATGCATGAATCTATCTATTGGTGATAGAGCGGTGCAGGAGAGGGGGGGGCGGCGCTCCTGCGCCCTCTATGCACGCACCGCCACTGAATGCAGGGACTGATGTGAATGTGATGTGAATATAGTGTATATGTATAGTGTATATGTAAAACACTGCTTAAATTGACGGTGCTCTAAGTACCTGTAATAAATAAAGTTAGAAAATCGGTCAAGGGTTGAAATACTGTGCGAGTGCTGTAAGTGAAAAGGCCACAACTTTAAAATGAAGACAAATAACTGATATATAAGTTTCACAACTTTATAAATGTTCAATATCTTAAAAAGGGAAGTGTATCAACATGTATCATACTATTTCCATAAGCAAAATAAGTATACTTTGTGACTAACAAGTAAAAACAGCAAAGGAGTTAAAATAGTTTGTAACAAAAAATAAACTGCCTCTCTCAACAAATAGATTACCTTGATAGAACTGCCACCCACACAACAAGATGCATAAAGAAAGCCTTTTGTTAACAGATGGTAAGAGGTGTTGTTAAAATAAAATTTCAGGAGATCATATGTCACTATTAATTCAAGAATATGAAAATAAGCAAACAAAACTGCGGCATAAAATTCATATAAAACTCTTTGGATACATTTACCAGTGGAAAAATGGAACAATGATTAAACAAAGTTAAAACACATAATATTTAATTGACGAGTCATTTAACATAATATTTTAAAAACAGGAACGAAGTAGCATTACATGTTTGTAAAGTATGATTTTGGAAACCTAGCATGGAACATTATAGTATACAGATTTATTTTTTTTGTAAAATGAGCTTGCAAAATATCATGGAGAAAAAGCTAGGACAGAGGTTTTATGTATCCACAATGAGTCATCTCATGGGTTACTTATAGCCAAACCATCACGGTAATTGGAAAATAGCATCTTGCGTGTTTTTCACAGTAAGACACATGCACAAATTTGCAGCCCACTGGGTGAAAATGCAGTATCTCTGCAAGGAATGGGGATGGGTATTACATATACTTTAAAAACTGCATGCATTTATAAGGATTAGAAGGTTTGCTCTCTTGGCTTAGTAGTAGTGAGAATGTCATTCATGTATCCAAGAAAGAGTGGATCCTTCATAGTGAAACATTTTGATTAGTATACCCAGCCTAATTAGCCGAACATGAAATTATTTTTATTTACAACTGTACAGTTTCCCATGCTGGAAAATTCATTTTATAACTAACATCTCAGTTCTTCTTCAAAATGATTGGTACCCCCCCCCCCCTTTTTTGAGGGAATTTTTGGGGAATTTCAGAATTTCTTCATTTCTAAAATGCATTACGTTTGGCATTTAAGTGTTACCATTTATTGGCTAACTTGAACTAAGCCTGCCAATACTTTACAGCCAAGGAAGCTGCCATCTTAGCCTATGTATGATCTGCAGTTGTCATGTGTTGGACTTGTGATCAGCTGTAACACTAATCATTTGATGGCATTACAGTTCAGTTGAGAGCTAACATAAGCACAATAGCAACTGTGACAGTTATTATGCAAGGTAGGCCTTGAATGCAACTGTTTTTGTTTAAGAGTTTAATTGGTGGCTTTAGTTCTGCTTTGATTTAATAAAGATGCCAGCTTGTATAACCTATTAGATTTCCTCCTCAGGGGTTTTATATAGGGATGGAATTGTAGTATGTTAGCTTTTTTCCCCGTGGTGCCCCCCTTACAATTTCTATAAGATCCTCATCTAAGATAATGGTCTGGTATAGATTACTTGTACGTTCTTCAACAACTTAAAGTAATTGTAAACCTCAGGCATGAAATATGAACAAAGCATATCCTTCTATAGTGTTTACTTTTGACAAGTTTTCCTGACACCAAGAGAAAAATGGTGATGGGGAGGAATCTCCAGCTGGTTGACAGCCTCAGCTCCGTTCCTGTATCATGTGAAGAGAGCCTCCAATCAGCTCTCAGAGGTCTCTTCACTGAGCTCTGCAGAGTGTGATTTCAGTTCTCCACCCCTTTATGACAGCTTAGCTGTATACATTCTGAACTTTGAACAGATGTAGAGAAGAGAAGACCGTAGATAAACAGGTACAACTTATGTAGGGGGATTTGTTTCATCTCTGTGTATCACCTGAGGCCAGTCACTTCACTGCGTATATGTAAGTGTTTAAAACCACTTTAGGCCTAATAAAAGACTTTCTAATACATCGTCAACTGGAAGCCATTTCTGACACTTCGCTCCTAACATGTAAAAAATCTACTTTTTTGTTGCTAAAAAATTACTTAGAACCCCTCAATATTAGACACATTTTTTTTAGCAGAGACCATATAGAATAAAATGGTGGGTGTTGCAATTTTTCATGTAAAACAAATTCTCCTGCGCTCTGGTGTCAAGTCTCTCAATCCGTGTTGCAATCAATTTCACAAGGTAATGCCTGGTGTCTTGCAGCCCTCCTCAGAATAATGGGTATTCATAGACTACAGAAAAAAAAGAAAAACAGGAGGGCGCACCGACCTTGTGCATTACCACTAGAAAAGCTTTATTAAAATATAAAACAGCAAAATTTATACTCACAAACGAGTATTGATAGAAGGCATAAACAGTAAAGTCAGTCCTCTGACCTGGTCTCTCAGAGAGACCAGGTCAGTGGACGGACTTTACTGTTAATGACAAACACACGGTTTTTCAAATGCAATTTTTTGGGAAAAAAAACCTTTCATGAATTAAAAAAAACACTAAAGTTAGCCCAATTGTTTTGTATAATGTGAAAGATGATGTTAGACAGGGTAAATAAATACCTAACATGTCATGCTTTAAAATTGCGTCTGCCTACAGTGCTTAAAATTCTCCAACTTTATTGCTAACGCAAGGGATTAACAACATCCCTTGTGAAAGCATGGGTCATGACAGGTCCTCCTTACAGAGAGATTTGGGGATATTAGACCCCAAATCTCTCCTCTGGCCTCCCATGCAGCCGATCAGACAAAGACTGGTCTGATCAGATGCTTTCCTTGCCGCTGGTGGCCAGGTAAACAGAGGGGTGGAACTGGAAGTGATGAACTACCCCGGTGACCAGAGAGAGGGGAAGAACATCAGTCTTCTTTGCAAAAACACTCCAAATTTGTCAGATTGCAATGGCATCTCCTGTGCACAGCCCTCTTTAGATCACCTCACAGATTTTCAACCGAATTTAGGTCTGGGCTCTGCCTGGGTCATTCCAAAACGATCTTCTTCTGGTGAAGCCGTTTCTTTTGTTGATTTGGATGTATGCTTTGGGTCTTTGTCATGCTGAAAGATGAAGTTCCTCTTCATGTTCAGCTTTCTAGCAGAAGCCTGAAGGTTTTGTGCCGACATTGACTGGTATTTGGAACTGTTCATAGTTCCCTCCACCTTGACTAAGACCCCTGTTCCAGCTGAAGAAAAACAGTCCTAAAGCATGATGCTGCCACCACCATGCTTTACTGTGGGTATGGTGTTCTTTTGGATATGTGCAGTGTTGTTTTTTGCGCCAAACATATCTTTTGGAATTATGGCCAAAAAATTAAACCTTGGGTTCCTCAGACCATAACGCATTTTCCCACATGCTTTTGGAAGACTTCAGATGTGTTTTTGCAAAATTTTGCCCGGCTTGGATGTTTTTCTTCATAGGAAAAGGCTTCCAACTTGCCACTCTACCCCATAGCCCAGACATTTAAAGAATACAGGAGATTGTTGTCACATGTACCACACAGCCAGTACTTGCCAGATATTCCTGCAGCTCTTTTAATGTTGCTGTAGGCCTTTTGGCAGCCTCCCTGATCAGATATAAAAAGTCTACACTCATTAAACATTCACAGTGCTGGGCGGAAAAAGTAGGTGAACCCATTGACTAATGATTTCAACTAAAGCTATTTGTAGTCAGCAGTATGTCCACCTAGAGTCCAATTATTGAAATTAGTTTAGAGATCTGGTTTAGAGCT
This sequence comes from Lithobates sylvaticus, assembly GCA_028564925.1. Taxonomy (NCBI): domain Eukaryota; kingdom Metazoa; phylum Chordata; class Amphibia; order Anura; family Ranidae; genus Lithobates; species Lithobates sylvaticus. The sequence continues at coordinate 596,855,760 of CM053026.1, forward strand.
ACTTTGATTGATACAAGACACTCAAACTCAATTTAAGATAGCTATTTATAAGACGCATGTGATGCACCATCCCTCCAGCAAAAGGAGCTCTCTGAAGACCGATGATCAAGAGTAGTTGCATAAGTCTGGGAAGGGATACAAAGCAATGTTTAGACATCCATCAGTCAACAGTTAGATGAATTATCTATATAGACTGTTTAATACTGTGGCTGCTCTTCCTATAAGTGGGTGTCAAGCTAAGATGACTCTTGGGGCACAATGCAGAATCCTAAATAAACAAAAAAGAGTGCAAAGACGCTAGCGCAGTTAAACTTTTAACAATGGTAGAGCGCAATGCGCGGACGGCCGGGGTGTATGTCTCCCTGAGCCGTTCCGCACACTCCCAGCACTGATAGCTAAATACAGCAGCCCCCGCAGCACACCGGATCATTTCGTCCACCCGATCTGTTCCCTGAAGGGACGGACAACCTGCCGCATGCCTTCCCGACAAACGGGAAAGTCCCAGGGAGGCTACCGCAACTTGCCTTGGTCAGCAGGCAGGGGGAGCAAGATGGCGACCAACACCAGCTCCAGTGTGTCTCCAGCCCCCAGAGGTAGCAGACCTGCACAGCACTTGCAACAGAAAACAAAACTGCAACCCCCTGGACTGAGAGATCGAGACACAGACTTCTCCACAACCTCTCCAGCTGCAGGTGAGAATATGCCTAATCCCTGCATGTCACTAAGCCCAGCTAAATCTCCCTAACAGTCTCAGTCCCCTGGCCATGATTCCTGTGCCTCCTCAGCTATAGACAAGGAGATGGCAGACATTAACTTCAGTCAATCAAGCAACCAGGAACCTAATCTGGATTGCTCAGCTGATGCTCCTGATTCTCCACCAATCCAGCCACAATAGGAGATCCGATACTGCTTGCCCACTTTGCTGATTTACTACAGAGGGAATTGAGGAAAGCCACAGTTAAATTGTCATCTGAGATAAAACAGGACTTTCAAGAGCTGGGGAACCGTTTAGAGAGCATAGAATCGAAGGTGGACGATAGAGTTCACAGAGTATACCAAAACTCAAATATGATCACTGACCTACAAGACCGCCTTGAAGAAGCCTATACAAAAATTGATGACCTTGAAAACCGTGCCCGACGCTATAATTTTTGAATTAGAGGTCTTCCAGAGATGGAAAAGGACATTACCTCTATCGCCTATGCTCTTCTGCAATCTGCCATACCGGATATTGATGAAATTCATACGGAGATAGATCGTATACACAGGGCTCTTGTCCCTTTGAAACCTGAAGGACCACCCAGAGACGTGATCTTGAAGCCCCATTTCTTAATAATTAAGGAAGCGGTCATGCCAGAGAGAATCAAGATCTTGAGATTAATGGCTATAAAGTCCAAGTTTTTGCGGACATTTCCCAAGCCACTATTCAAAAACGAAGATCTTTCAAACCGTTGTTATCACCCTTAATCGATTGGAATATCCGCTATAGATGGAATTATCCTTTTCGGCTTCAGTTTAATTACAATGGCAAGTCTTACTCCTTTTCGACCTTCTCTGACAGAGAACATATCCTTCTGAAACTGGGATGTATCACGCACAGCCCACCCTCACGGAACCAGCAAAGATCCAGCGACCCTCCCCCACCGCTTTCGCCACTATCGTCTTCTCAGCCAACGAAGAAATCAATGAATTCTTGTCAAGTAACCTGAAGACCTAACATTTACCTAATTTTCTTACTTAGTTTAAGTTTCCCCAGCTGTGGCTTCTCAGTGGTCCGTCGGTGGACATTAGTCACTGCACTTACTTATTGCACTTCCTCCCCCTTTTCCTTTTTGGTGGGGACAAGGAAAACCTACTAGTTTTTCCAGTTCATTATGTACCTTATTTAGGGCTGTTTTGGTTGCCTAGGTACTGTTTTCACATTTAAACCAGACATTTTATAATTACTTGACATATAACCGTTTTTTTACAAGTTTTCTATTGATATTAAAGCTAGCCCTACTTAGGGCGCAAATGGGCACTTAATTTTCATAATACACTTTAGTGCCGGGAGATGTCTATGCACTCCCCCTACCTGAAGGACTCTCTCCATTATTTAGGTCTTGGAGACTCCTCCATACCCAGGATTTTGGTTCTGGGATATCGGTTTATTGGTTATTAGATGTTAATAACACCTTACATCTATATGATATACTGTACAGAGCCAGGAGGATCCTGGCCTGAACATTTTTTCTTCTCTCTTTTTTTCCTTTGCTCCTACTCTAACTCCTTCTACTTTTCCTTTCTGAGGGTCATCCAGAGTCTCCACTGGTCCCCTTGGATTTCTCAAAATTCAACTGGAGGGATAAGTCTAAATGGTGATATTTACACTATCTATTTATCATGTCTAAGGTAGCGAACATGGTCCGAATACTCTCTCACAACATTCAGGGCCTAGGGTCAGCTTCCAAACGAATTAAAGCCCTCACATATTATCGATCCTTGGGGGTTGATATAATAGCCTTACAAGAGACACACTTTCTTCCCTCATTCACCCCACGGTACATTCATAAGGACTATCCTGTTTGCTATTTTGCTAATGCCTCAGAAAAAAAGAGAGGGGTAGCTCTCTGTTTGTCTAGGCGGCTTTCGTGTGACCAAGACCACGCATGCTCAGAAATGAATACAATACAATACATTACATCACTTTTGAAGTTGTATTCTGTCATATGAGAATTTTTGTATGATAGTCTTATCGTGTCAACGAGGCTTAAGTTAAACAGGCAGCGAGAGATATTTGACATGAATAAGAGTTGGCAAACTGAAAGCATACCACTAATTTAGAAATAAATGAGTCGACTATGAAAGATCATTAGTGGATTATGAATGAGTATCATTGTGAGAAAGTATACAATGCTACTGTATAACATAATCAGGTTGAAGAAATGCACAGATGAAAAAGGAATGTAAAATGATTATGCCAAAGTATGTCAGCTGTATTTCATAATATTCGTGTGGTTTGTAATAATATGTTTTTTCTTGAGCTAAATATTTATTATGTAAAAAACTCATGTTCATAAGTTTATTTTTGATTTAGAATTTTCCTTGATAGCTAACCCTTTAATTTTCTAAAACGTATTGTGACCAGTTCTTGAGGATTTCCCTTTTTCGTAAAAGGGATGTTTGCACTATAACCTGAGTGTTATGTTCATGGAAAGGATAATCCCCTGGCAGCGATATCTTATATGCACAAGCACTTTCTGATTTCTCTGTAATAGAGAGTCATGCATTCTCTGGTAAACCTTTCTGTATACTGGGTGGAGAGGACACATAGTGGTGTTTCTAAGCCGTTTAACTAGGGCAGACATACATGTGTTTTTTATCCATTTCAATACCGGGCACTTTTACCCTCTTCCTGCCCAGGCCTATTTTCAGCTTTCAGCGCTGTGACACTTTGAATGACAATGTCATGCAACACTGTACCCATAAGAAATTTTTATCATTCTTTTTCACACAAATAGAGCTTTCTTTTGGTGGTATTTAATCACCCGCTGGGTTTTTTACTTTTTGCTAATTAAATGAAAAAAGACTGAACATTTTGAACAAAAAAAATTTTTTTTTTCCCTAATTTCTGTTATAAAATTTTGCAAATAAAAAATCTTTCTTCACAAATTTAGATCAAAATATATTCTGCTACATTTCTTTGGTAAAAATAACCCAAATCAGTGTTTATTATTTCGTTTGTAGGAACGTTATAGAGTTCACAAACTATGGTATTTACAGTGGGCATAGAAAAGAATCACCCACCTTTAAAATAATCAAATTTTGTTGCTTTGCAGCTTAAAATTAAGACATACACAGTTTTTGTTTTATACAGCTGTATTTACTAATGCAACTTCTAACATCCAAGTGAAAGATATAGCACCAACATGTCAGAAAAAAAAAATCAAAAACAGAATCACTGAGTTGGAAAAAGAACCACCCCCTATTTTGTTGGATCAGGGATTTATTTTTATTTTTTCTTAAATTATTTTTACTATTTTTATTTGTAAAACACTATGACCAGAGCAATACAGTGTTACCATAGTAACACTGTACTACTCTGGGGAAGTGATCAGATTTTTTTTTTTTACACATTATGATTGCTTATACCAGTGAAATTCCTTGTTTGAGCAACCATTAATTACTGAGAAAAACTGGTTACACATTTGTATACAATGGATGTCATGAAAGGAAGCCATCCATTGTTTACAATTGTCATGTGATCGACTGTGATTGGTCACAGTGATCACTGGCAGTGGGATGGTACAGTGATCAGTCATCGGCTGTGTCTGGTGGACACAGCAGGTGATAGATTGCACCACTGCACGGCCTTGCGAGAAACACGTTCTAGAACAGCAGTGCTCCCGCTCTGCCATAATTTTGCTATATGCTGGGTGGTAAGGTGTTAAGTAGTTGCAACAAATTACTGTGTGTTTTAGCTCTTTGTTATTAAAGCGGTGTTTCACCTAAAAAAAAAAAATTTTTTAAAAGTCAGCAGCAAAAAAAAAAGTAGCTGCTGACTTTTAATAAGTACACTTACCCTCCCAGGGCACCTGCGATGTCGGTCGTGGAGGCCGAGATGTCCCTCGGCGATCCGGTTCCAGCGCCGCCATCCTCAGTAAGGGAAACGAGCAGCGAGCGCTGCCCATTTCCTACTGTGCATGCGCGAGTCGGCGCGCGGCCGACTGCGAATGCGCGAGTCGAATTTGTGAATGGGGAACGCGATGTGTTGTGGGACATAGTCCCCATAACACACCGCGCCCCATTCACTAGAAGGCGGCGCTAGTAGCAGAAGACAGAAGATCACCGCGGAGCAAGAAGAGGCAGATTAGGACGATCTGCCTAGCAACAGCCATTTCTGGTAAGTAAAAAAAAAAATATTTATTTTTTTTCATTTTAATTTTGTACTAACATTTTTATCTAGTTTTGTTTTTCAGGGTGGCCCACCACTTTAACTGCTTTACTTTGTCTGGAAGTTGGAAGTTAGAATCTGCAATTTTTTATTTTCTTTGGGTTTAAAATTACTTAATACCGGACACTTTCACCCCCTTCCTGCCCAGGCCAATTTTCAGCTTTCAGTGCTGTCACACTTTGCATGATAATTGCGCAGTTATGCAACACTGTACCCAAATACAATTTCTATAATTTTTTTGAGACAGGTAGAGCTTTCTTTTGTTGATTTTTAATCCCCCTGAGGAAGCCATATGGCCCTGTGGTGTAGCGCATAGGGGAGGGGCAAGGAGGACAGTACTGTGAGTGCACCCAAACGGAGGAATTGCAGACGAGCGACTGGTGTCACGGAGGCAACATACTGCATTGATTTATCAAACGAGGTCAGAGTGGTGCACTACAAGCACCCTCAATATGTGAGTAGTGATTTGTTGACATTTTAAGGAAGTGTTTTGGTTTTAAATAATATAAGCACTATGGACGGCATTTTTTTTGCATACATGAATCCTATGGTAAGAGACATCGTCACAGCCAAAGAGGATTGTAGGGAGACAGAACATCCTTACTCATTGGTCCACTGGTGACTAAAAAGAAAGCACTGACCAAAATGAATTGTGAGGTCACTGGCATAGAGATGAGAGAACACCCAGAAGGGGAGCACGAGTGGTGCGTTATCACTTGTTGTAGTGGATAATCACTTTTAAGGATTGCACAGAAGGAGTGGTGACCACAAATTTTTAGTTTTTTGATATATTGCTTCTTTTGAGGATATACCATGTAACAAGGACTGTATGGTTCATATATACTCACTTGTTCCTTTATTTATTAACACTGATATTGGGTTGTGATTTAATGTGAGATAAGAAGTTGACAATATTGTATATATTTTTTAATATATTTAAAAAAATGTTGTTTTGTTATTTGCACACACGGATTTATTACATAAGCACTTGAAGTTATATGTGCATTATAGAGTGATATATAGTATCTGTTTAGAAGAAGGTTACTGCCTGGGTTCACATTGAATGTGTGTTTGAAAACGTGGGAGTTTAGCTAAACTCACACGATTTTAAACCTGCATTTCAGTCCGACTTTGGGGGACGATTTGAGAGACAAGTTTTTCTTTGCTTCTGTTATAAAATGTTGCTAATAAGTAATTTTTCCTCTTCACTTATGTGCACCGATGAGGCTGCCCTGATGGGTACTGATGGGCAGCACTGACGGGGGGCACTGATGGGCAGCACTGACGGGGTGGCACTGATGGGCAGCACTGATGGGGTGGCACTGACAGGGTGGCACTGATGGGGTGGCACTGATGGGCAGCACTGACTGGGTGGCACTGACGGGGTGGCACTGACAGGGTGGCACTGATGGGCAGCACTGACGGGGGGGCACTGATGGGCAGCACTGACGGGGTGGCACTGATGGGCAGCACTGACGAGGCGGCACTGATGGGCAGCACTGACGAGGCAGCACTGATAGGCACTGATGAGGTGGCAGTGATGGGCACTGACGAGAAGGCACTGATGAGGCTACACTGATAGGTGACACTGCTGGGCACGAATAGGTGGCACTGATGAGGAGGCACTGATAGGCAGCATTGATGGGCACTGATATGCGGCACTGGTGGGCACTAATAGGCTGCACTGATAATCAGTGCCCTGACTATTAGTGTAAACGATGTGCTCACAGGCTTGCAGGTTAACACCTCTCCCTTCTTACCACAGACACAGCGTAGGAGGAAAGGACTTCCAATAACCAGCAAGTCTGTTTACATGTGATCAGCTGTGATTTGACACAGCTGATCACATGGTAAAAAAGACCACTGTGAATGGCCCTTTACCGCCAAAGGACACGATGCACGATGTCTGTGGACGTCTTCCCAGAACTGGATGGGTGGGTTGCAGTCGCTTTTTGGCTATAGCATGGTCGCCAAGTGGTTAAAACCCACAAAAACATATTTATTTTCTTAAAGTAGAGGACATGTAAAATGACTTATGGTGGGGGAGGGGGGCAGTGGAATCCAGCTTACCTTAGAGCAGGGGTGTCCAAACTTTTTTCAAAGAGGGCAAGATTTGATGAAGTGAACATGCGTGGGGGCCAACCATTTTGCCTGACATTCTTTGAACCATTAAAATTTGGTCTAATGCCGCATACACACGATTGGACTTTACGGCGGGATTGTCCGCCGGACTAGAGTCCGCCGGACAAGCCGATCATGTGTGGGGCTCCCGCCCCCTTATGACGTCACAGTCCCGGAGGATGCTGGGACTGTGACATCATATGGGGGCGGGGTCACCATGTGACATGAGCCGGTGGCCCCCGCCCCTTGTCCCTATATAACTGACAGCGCAACACGTCTGAACCATTAGAAGAGGAGACAGCGATGAGTCAACATCTGAAGAAGAAAGAAGAACAAGAAGCAGAAGAAGAAGAAGCAGAAGGCGACAGCGACGGCGACAGAAGCCTGGGCCACCGCTAGTAAAAGAGCAGGAAGAAGAAAGCGGAGGCCCGGCAAGATGAACAGAAGAGCGGGACAAGACACCGAAGTCGGAACAAGACCCCCAGATGACTGCAGCGACGAAGGAGAAAGCTGGGCTCCTCCGCTAGTAAAAGAGCTAGCAGAAGATAGCGGAGGAGTCCGGCGAGAAGACCCCCAAGACGGAAGAAGACCCCCGGAGCTGTGCAATAAAGTATTTAAAAAAATTGTGTTGTTTTTTTTTTTATTTACACTTTTTTCCCTTAGGTAAATGGGTAGGGGTACATCGTACCCCATATTCATTCACATAGGGTGGGGGCCGGTATCTGGGGGCCCCCTTAGTAAAGGGGGCTCCTGGATTCCGATAAGCCCTCCTCCCGCAGACCCCAAGAACCAACCGCCAGGGTTGTCGAGAAGAGGCCCTTGTCCTCATCAACATGGGGACAAGGTGCTTTGGGGTGGGGGGCCGCAGGGCCCCCTTTCCCCAGGGCACCCCCCATGTTGAGGGCACGCGGCCTGGTACGGCTCAAGAGGGGGGACGCTCGCTCGTCCCCACCCCCTTTCCTGACCGGCCGGGCTACGTGCTCGAATAAAGGTCTGATATGGATTTGGGGGGGACCCCCACGCCGTTTTTTGGCGTAGGGATTCCCCTTTAAATCCATACCAGGTGACGGGGCTAGCGAGGTGTCAATCTCCCTGATCGAGGCGGCGGCATTGACTTCCTTCGCTAGTCCCGTCTACCTGGAGTCACGTTCTAAATGAACAGACTTTTCTCTGTGTGTGGGGCAAGTCCGTTCATTTCAAAAGTCCCACGGACTTCCGCCAAAACTCTGGCAGATTGTCCGCCGGAAAAGTCCGGGCGTGTGTGGGCAAGTCCACACGTTCTGAAAGTCCGGTGGACCTCCGCTGGAAAGTCCGGCGGACTGTCCGGCCGAAAAGTCAGATCGTGTGTACGTGGCTTAAGTGTGTTTGTCCGAACACTTATACATTGCCCAACAATAATTCTCTCGCCTTTGTGGCTGTGTGTGGTGAAGAGATGCGGGCATGATGTTTGGATATACCGTATTTATCGGCATATAACACGCACCTTCACTTTAAGAGGGAAGTTTCAGGAAAAAAATCCTACATTTTAAGTAAAGAACTGTGAAGTAAAATAAGTGTCAGTGCCCATCAATGCAGCCTAATCAGTGCCCATCTGCAGACTCACAAGTGCCATGAATGCAGCCTCACAAGTGCCATGAATGCAGCCCTACCACTGCCATGAATGCAACCCCACCACTGCCATGAATGCAGCCCCACCACTTCCATGAATGCAGCCCCACTATTGCCATGAATGCAGCCCCACCATTTCCATGGATGCAGCCCCACCACTGCTATAAACGCAGACTCACCATTGCCTTGAATGCAGACTCATCATTGCCATGAATGCAGCCCCACTATTACCATGAATGCAGCCCCACCATTGTCATGAATGCAGTACCACCATTGTCATGAATGCAGCACCCCATTGCCATGAATGCAGCACCCCCATTGCCATGAATGCAGCACCCCCATTGACATGAATGCAGCACACCCATTGCCATGAATGCAGACTCACCATTGCCATGAGTGCAGTCTGAGCCATACCCATCTGCAGCCTCGGAGGGGACAGGGAGGGGCGGGACGAGCGCCAACAGATTACATACAGTAGAATCTGTTTTCTCCATGACCTCTTTAATACAAAGTCACGCCTCCTATGCTGGACAGAACAGTCATCCAATGACAGCGCAGGAGATGGGACTTCCTATTACAGAGGCCACCGTGTGAACAGGAAGTTCTCCTGTATGTACGGCACTCGTCCCGCCCCCTCCCTGTCTCCTCCAAGCAGCCAGAATATATATCTTTTGTGGCCCCTAGCGCTCTGGGATTCGTTGGGACCACAAAAGATATACATGTCCAAATTACCAGGTGGGCCAGTCGAAACCAGGACCAGCCAGACTTTGGACATGCCTGCCTTAAAGAGATCGGGAAACTAGTTTTTCAGCTCCCCAGGCCCCTCTTATGTGTAAGTTACCCTACGTCTATTAGGGGCACAGGGTTACTGAGAAGCTCAGTTTGGTTTGTCCTGATCAGACTCACAGTACAACCACACCGGACTCAGCATTTAATTTTACGCCTGTTATCCTGAGTCTTATATGTGTGGTTTGTGTTGAAGGTTGGAGAGGCTCCTTCACTTGGGACAGACATTTTTATCAACAATATCCCCCAAGAAATATATGAAGATAAATGAAGTCCACCCTTTCAGACTGCTGGGGCATTGTATGAGCTTTGCCTCATAGCCTTTTGTAGACCGCTGCCATGCAGTCTGTGGTTTCTGATTAATCAAAGCATTGCTTAGATGTGAATTCCATGGTTAATTGGATCCCCTGTTGTTTCTGACTGTCTTCTCATCTATCGGTTTATACTTGTAATAATGTGTATTGTACAGTATTTTGTATTCAGGGTTGTAAGTGCCTGGCCACCTAGGCTGGTTTAAGTGACTAGTTAATTAGCTCAAGTTAATTATATCACTGTCACCTATTAGTTACTAGAGGTGGAGTTTCCCTTGCATATGATAATGTGATTAGGCTCACCTGACCTTGTACATTATAAATCCTGTGTGAGTTTTCAATAAACAGTTCCAGTTCTCATACAAACTATTGTTGGCTAGTCTTGTATGGTCTGCTATAATATCTGATTCCTATGTCCAGACTGGAGGAAAATGTATACTGACAGAAACACCAAAGCAGGGTGCTGGAGGGTTCCGTCACACATGATATGTGTGCAACTGTTTATCAAATCTTCAGGAAAAACAAAACTAAAATGAAATTTACCTATGTTGGTAAGATATAAGAGATGGGGTTGCATTGAATTAACGGATAACAAACGTGCCAAGCCTTAAACAAACGACTTGTGAACTGATGATGAGAAAATTGTCACTCTGATACCCTAGCATCTGCCAGCAAGGTCGTTGCGCCTGAGACAGTTTTCAGTATGATGTGATCTTACAGAAGTTACTCATTCTGTATCATTCAGCTCTGTTTTAATCACAATACAAAATTCATTGCAGCCTAAATACATTATTCATGTTTATATACCTGCATTTGACAAGGTGAGGTATATAAGTACTGTAAATAGTTTATGAGATAGCATTTCACACACATATATTATATTTACTAGTATTGTCTCTGGTGAATTTTGTCTTCAGTCTGTTGCAGAGCTAGGACTGCCTCTGTGGTTCCATACATTGATCACTATGTCACTAGCATGTCTTTTCACTCCTGCACAGTGTTTACATTTTCTATGACTCTTTCTTCAATGAGATCACAAATTTCAACGTATGGCAAAATAACTACATATTTTGCATTGCCCATTACTTAGCAGTATCATTATGAATGTAAAAAGTGTTCTAAAACACTCATCTACTATCATGTCACAGAATTGCTTTAAGACTAATTGAGATTATTGTAACCCAGTGTGTGGCTTATAATGTATGGCCACCTAATTCATCACGATTGAAAAGGTTGGTCACATTACTGATGTTTCATCAATCATCATTAATTAAATGGCAGTATTTTATATATATTCTAAAAGAATGGTTTGTTTTACACAATTCTAATTACTCTTTATTGTTATATCCTGCTTTTTGCTGACCTTTGTGTTAGACAGTCACATTATTGGCTGCTATAACTGAGTTTGTATTACTCACTCTGTGTTATATTGATTACATCTACTCAATGGTACTTAAAGCTCAGGCTGAGAAAAGTAGATCCCGGATGTCAGCTTGCTTTTGAAAACAACTCTATAGTCCCTGTATAGAGTATATACAATATATATATATATATAGTATAAACGATACTTCAACAAAATATCAGTAAATTAGTACCTGTGCTAGAGGTATCCCTGCAAGGCGAGTCAATGGCAGATTGGTATTTAAAATTAGAACTGTGCTATGCAGATTAAAAAAAGTATGTTCCAACAGAAAACAGTAACCCCAGTCCCTTTTCAATGTAGCATGAATGTTTCATCACTTATCCGACGTCTGTTTTCATTATATATTTTAAAAAAATGCATGGCATGTGCAGAAAGTGTCATAAAATCAATTTGTTTTCATGAAAATGAAAGACACATCAATCATTTCAACTGAAGGATGGTTACATAATGTTTTTCTAAATGATTCCATTATGTGTTATTGCACAACATTTTAGAGTGCTTGTAAAGGTAAAAAGTATATTTAGCTTAATGCATTACCTGCATTAAGGTACAAAACTTTTACTTGGCTGCTCCCCCCCATACTCCGCTTAAACACTCACCTGGGCCGATCTCGATCCAGCGCTGTGCTCATCTGCAGCAACTCTTTTCTGCTCTCTCTCTTTTCACAGGAGACTCGGCAGAAGTGGGAGCCACTGGCTGTTAATGAAAACCTGTGAGGAGGGAATAGGGGCAGAGCTGGGCTGCGCTGTGTGTATCTATCTATAGGTTTGCTATGGAGAAAAAAAGGATGCCAGAAGAGGAGGTTCGGGGCTGTGCTGTGCAGTAGTTTAAAAGAGAAGTATGGGGTTTTTGCAGATTTGTACTTACCTAGGTGGATGCAGCATCGGTCCAATGCTGCATCTGTTCCCTGTCGGCTCTAACACTGAGAACCAAGCGATCTAACACCGTTAATTATTCAGTTCTCACAGCTTCCCAAGCAGAGAGCTGATGACTGTCAGTCACCGGCTCTCTGCTCTGCCCCCTCCTTGCTCACTGGAGAGCTGGGCTGTGGAGGGGGAGGGAGCAGCCGGCTCAGGCTTTTAGTGGCTTGCTGAACGGCTGAGCTGGATGCTGGTCCAGGCATGTGGGTGGATCCTGACTCCAGCCTGGACTGGCTCTGCGACATCAGCAGACAGTGGACTTCAGCCCGCTGTCTGTGAAAGCGGGTCACAGGAGTACAGAATGAACTGCACTCCTGTGATCCACAGGAGACATACAGACAAATGAGCTTTGGCCGTACTTCTCTTTTAAGTAAGCATAACATGTTTGGTATTAAAAAAAAAAACTTTACAATCACTTTAGGTGTTTTTAAAAGCCGAAGAACAACATATTAAAGGTTTGCATTTAATTTCTATTTGAAAAAAGAATAACACCTGGAATATAAAAGTTAGTTATGGATAACATGGACAGTCATAGATAGTATTATTTATTTATTTTATTTTTTTGCTACAGTTTCTTTAGATTATATTTTAGACAGTGAATCTTTTTATTTAACTTTTACCTGCTGTCCATAGCTAGCTGGTGCATATCCTCAATGGAAGTGCCATGCTCCCTTTTTTGGACTGGATCTTTGCCCTCAAAGGCTTTTTATTGAGATTCTCTGTTATATTTAATGGAATTCACTGTTAAGTTCACGTTTGCCAAATTTTAAACAGGATCTGACAAACTTTTGATGAATCAAAACTCTGCAAATTGGCCGACCCCCACTCTTAAGGCCATTCATGAAAAAAATGGCAAATAGCATAATCACTATTATTAATAATGTATACATAATACATGATTAACTTCACAAAACCTTTCCATCTATATTTTGTTCTACAACAGCTTTAAAGGCTGATGAGAGTATCCAGATTGCGTGCGAGGTAGGCATGATTAGCAGTTTCACATAATGCAAATCTGTACTAAAATTTCACTTGTGCTTTTACAGGCACCCAGCTCCCACTTACTCCCCTGTCGCTGCAGCGCTGGAAGGAAGATCACCTCTCCCCCCTCCCTCCCTGCAATATTATGGGACACGTCACAGGTCCCAGAAGATTGCCCAGCCAATCACATCATGCAGCGCGGCTCGTGCATGCGCAGTGTGCGCGTCCGGGTGTGAAGCCACAGCCGGGCGCCCACAGTTAGAATGCCGGCGCCGTAGAGAGGAGGGGGAGAGGAACGGGGCTTCATGCGCCCACATCGCTGGACCGTTGAACAGGTAAGTGTCTGATTATTAAAAGTCAGCAGCTGCACTTTTTGTAGCTACTGACTTTTAAATGGGTGGAACTCCGCTTTAAGATTGTCACCTTTGCAAAAATTCACATTAAGTCATTGGGTACACTATGCACTTTTCTTATTTCAGCCTCATACATTTTGTAAGAGTTAACAGAATATCTAATCAGTGTACTCATTTTAGTTGCTTACCAGGGACTCAGTAGATGTTATTGCATGTTGGGCTTGTGTGGATTGTCTTAACCCCTTTTCTTCCAAAATTACTTCATATAGTTTACTATGGTTCTTAAGCTTATTTAGTCACAGGGAGTACAAGGTGCAATGGAGGGGGTACAAACCCATTGCACATTACAATTAATAGACCTGAATGATATAACAAAGAAGCCAATGTATTAAAAGGGGAAGGCGTGAAAGACCTAAATGTAAATAACTAAAAAAAGTAACAAAAGAAGGAGAGACACAATAACAGTGGTAGGAGAAGAGCAAGTGTAATGGGGTACTCAGAGAGAAAGGCATGGTAAAAACAAGGAGCTTCTAGTTTGGAATGAAAATCAGGGGCCTGTCACTGGTTGCTGGCAATCTCTGGGAGAAGATTCTTGCATGCAGCAGACTTATCTTGGCCAATTAGACTTTTTAGCTTGCTAAAAGGTGAATGAGATGACTGCTTAGAAATTAGTAGGAGAGATTTTCCTTTGTGGCAAGGCATTTCTCCAAAAGCCACAAAGGGTCTGTGAAAAATGTAGTTGCTTCCAGTTTCCATGAACATGTAGGTCAGTGAACATGTGCATCATGTATGCATGGCAGCACATAGATGCACTAAAAAGGCCTTCTATCAATTGCCTCATTTTTAAAGAGGGCATTCCTTCCAGGTTAAATTGTTTGATATACTGTAAGTGCTGCAAATCTACACCGTGAGTATGCTCTGTCTGATATTAACTCATGTTGCAAATCAAGCTGTCAGGTACTTAACTATGGAGAACGATATGACGAGGGTGGTCTCTTACACCATTCTTGTCCAACCGTCCTTGGTAGTGGAGACAGGGATTTCTAAGGTAGCGGAAGGGTGCAGGTGCCAGAAAGCTAGTGCAGTGAACCTGAGCTTGGAAACACAGGGATCCACCCAGTGACAGTATGGAATCAGGTTATAAGCTGTGTTCCACAGCAGCCAGGCAGACTGTACAGAATCAAGATCAGGTTGAAGGTTGGGACAGGCAGGAGTTGACAACATGCTGGCAGTGAGGTACCAAGTCAGGGGGAAAAATCATGGTCAGAAGTCCAGGCTTGGGTCACTAACACAGATAAGCAGCAGACATAACAGGCAAGGGAAATCTAAAAAGAAATGTCAGGCGTAGTCAGGTCAGTAACCCGGTTACAGGTTGGCAGGTTTTTAGGAACTCGGAACACGGGAATCAGAGATGAAGACAATCCAGCAATGAGGCTAGGCAGACCTCAAGTTTAAATAGGCCACTTGGCACCAGAAAGTATGGACGCGCCCATGTGTGCCAAGGCTCGTGCGTGCTTATGCACATGCACATTCTTGTCCTTGTACATCCTGCTGCACAAGATTCCTGACATAAACATTTCAGTCTGAGCTTAATCTAGTCTGACCTTGCTTCTGCTTGCTGCTCATCCATTTTAATCCTGCGTGGCTTGTCTGACCTGCCAGATAATGCCAGAAAGCCATGCTCAGGGGTGATTTACCTTCATATCTACATATCAAACTATTGGTGGCGCTGGTGACGATCAATTACCCCTAAAGCAGCATTTCTCAAACTTTTTGCTTCACAGGAAGCCTTGAGATAATTTTAAGGTCTTGGGGAACTCCTGGTAAACCCAAGTCATGGATGTACAGTCCAAAAAATGCTCCTTTACAATGGTGGCCAGTGGGAACAATGTCCCACTTACAGTGGTGATCAGAATGCCACCCTTACACACAGCTAAAAAGATCATTGGTGTCATGCCACTGGCTCTGTGAAATGGCATTGGCCAGAAGACAATACAGGCATCATCAAATGAGAGGTCAGTTAGCCACAACTTAAGGAACCCCTAACAACCTCTGGAGAAACCCTAGCATCCCATGGTACCCTGATTGAGAATGGCTGCCCTAGAGTAAGTGCTGTTGTTGAGAGCTGGTGCTTTCAAGTATCCTTCAACACACTTGCTGTATCTGCACAGATTCTGTGCTCAGTGATCCATATAGAGACCATTTTGGTTTTGAACGAGCATGAAAATCACAAATAATGCTTGGTACTCAGTAAAGAGCTCCAGTAAAGCATACCTTTCCTCTCCAGGTTTATAGTCCATGTCCTCCTACATTCAGGGAAGTATGATCAACAATTCATCAGCACTCCAGATTCCTTTCAGTGGTTAAAACACACATTTTTTACCTCCACACTACTCCACTTAGATTTTATGGTTTTGCCCTACCTACTGCAATTCCTATTGGCAAAGCCCTCTATGACCCTTATTTTAAAGGTAATTTACAGCTTGGTAAGCATGCATATGTAAATTGTTTAATGCCCATAGCCTGACATCAGTTGCCCTTTAATATGGTGGGGTCTGAGCAAAAAAATTTAATAAAAAAACTACAAATAGCAATCTGCCTATAAGCAGTGAACCCTGAGTGAAAGTTGCATCCATTCATCAAGTTCCACAAAAAGCTAAGGAACGTTCACATTTTTATATGTACACATTTTTTCCTGTTTTTTCATAGCAAATGAAATGTCTATATTGGTATATCCTCACTGCTACCATTTATTTATGAATGGATATCCAAATATGTGCAAGTTTTTATGTCTATGTGTTTTTTCTTTTTCATTAATGTTTATGTGAATCACATGTGGCTAGAAAGAAGTCTGCAATTTAATGATCTGTATCACCTGTTGCTATATTGGATAGGTTTATATAAGGAGAATAATGCTGACTCATCTTTGTAATGAATAAGCGCACCTGTCAGTGTGTGAAACGCGTCTACCATTTGAACTGTTTGTAACACTTGGGATGTTCGTTTATTAAATAAGAATTTTGATGGATCTTGGAGTGCAACCATTTTTTCAGTGTTGATCGTATGCGGAGGCGATCCGAGGCGGGCACCCGTGATATCATTAGGCTTCCTGTCTCACCTGGAGCAGCAGTTCTTTTGTTTGGATAAGCTAAGAAACGTGTTGAAATGAAAAAAAACGATTATATGTAAATCTGAACCTTTTTGCTACAATTTATATTAACATTTTTTTACATAAGAGGGATACAGATATATACTGTATTAGTCTGTATTTTAGTCTTGTATTGTGAGACCAAGGAAAAACGTACAACACAACAAAAGACAGCCAACACTAATGTTGCTGCATACCATACTTCCTGCTGTAGATAAGCCCAGAGCAAGATATGCAAGCAAGCTCCCCCCAGAACAAGAAGAAAGCAAATTAGCAAACATACACAGCTTCAACAATCTGCAGTTAAAGTGTTAGTTAACCCAGGACCCTGCATCCACTATATCTGGTCTCCCACAGTATACAGAACATGGAAATGCAATTATTGTAGTAAATATAAACTGCTAAATACATTTTCTCATCAGCAGTATATACTGTAGTAGGCCTGTGACTTCTATTATTGCCAAGCACTAGTTAAGGCTTGTAGGAGGAGTTTTCATTCCCCTCTTAGTGTCCTTTGAGGCTGTAAGACCCCCGACCCTCTGTGTGGACAGTGCTGATTGGCCCTGTGCTGAACACATGCACCTTCCCAAAAAAAAAACCTCTCCAGCAATACACACCAAATTGAGCATGTGCAGAGTGCCTCCTAGGACTCTGTGCTATCAGCAGATGGATTGAGAACTGTGAAAGAAGGGGAGGATCAGAGAAGACAGGAGCAAACAGGATTTTTACACAATGCAGATGATTAACCCCTTAGTTTAAACACAGAGTATAACAAGCATGCTTTACTGCATATACAGACTGATTTTACTGTTGTGGGTTTAGTGACACTTTAATAAGGTCCAAAAACACAGACACATCTGATTTTATGTGATCAGAAGTCAAATTCAGCAAAGTCGTTAAAGTGATTGTAAACAATCACCTTGTAACACAACCCATTCAGTTTAAAATTGAAATAAAATGCACAACATTTTTGTATAGATATACAAAAACATTATTAATAAATGTTTTCCCTTTGTAATAAGTGATCCCATTCCTTCTGTTCTCAGCTGCATAAGAGCTGCGGGAGGAGAAGCAACAGCAAACTGAGCTTGCCAGTGAATGCAGAGAGGGCATGTCAGGACAAGTCTGATCATTGGAGGAGAGCACAGCTAGAGAACTGACCACAGTGTGCTCTCCTACCTAGTGTGGTCATTTTTTCATAGAAAAGCTGAGGGACTGGCAGGAACGCCAGGGATTTCACATAAAAGAAGCAATACAAAGAGAATAGGAGACTTTCCTATACAAGTACATGGTACAGCAGGCACATATCAGGAATATGAAATGTTGGGGTAAAAAATGCTTTAACAAGTGTAGCACCCTCTACCTATAGGTAGGTGCTAGAGTAAGATTTTTCTAGCTGCAGGGCCCAGGTGCAGGTAAATTTAGCCAGGCCTATGCTACAGGCTAGGCCTGGTTTGTTTGATCTGGGACTGGGAGTGTCTAGTGTAGTGGGGGTGTGACTACCTGTGCTCTAACTCAGAGATGCCTTCTCTGCTTTCAGAAGGATTGTTCTGGAAGAGAGGTTGGACTTGAGATCTGAGTGACAGGTAGCTCATGTGAAGGGCCCTGACCAATTATCTTTCGGTATTGGCAGGGGGCAGGCCTCCCATATAAGCTGGGGTCACATGCTTCCAGAAGGGGAGTTCTGTGGAGCAGAAAGACAGAATGGAGGATTGAGGTGCGGTGCCGCGCATCCCCACATGTGGATGCGGCACGCGCGGAGGAGGGATGGAGGAACCGCTAGGAAGGAGCTAAAGATAAGGATCTTCATCTTTAAGGAGACATTAAGCTGCTGTAACCGGGGAACACAGGACTGGATGTAAAGAAGATCAAGTAGAGGAAGTAGCAGTCAAGCGGAGGAGAGTAGAGCAGCATTCTGTGTTGTCTCTGGCCTGGTTAGCACATTGGCAATACCTTCCAAAAACTGGGTGACTGTCAGTTTCATGGAGGCTGGAGGGAGAGGCTGTTTGTGTCTTTGGCTCTTTGATTCATAAAGACAATATAATCTGGTCTACAAGTCGGAATTATTCAGAGTGATTCCTCTTGTCCCATTGGAAGTAAAGTTAGTAACTCAGTAACTATGCAGTAAAGGATTTGCATTAAAAAGAAAAGAAACAACAGTAAGTACAGAGGTTAATGCACAGAAATACAAAGATACAAGGCCACAAGTAATTTCAAGAATGTGCTGTATGTTGGGTATCTTATATTTCCCTTTTCTCCCATCCAAGTTGTACCCCACAATAAAGTAACAAAACGGATAAAAATGACTGTTCATTGTCTTTAAAATGGTGGATGGGGGGTTGGCAGCAGGGTGATTGGCGGATTGCTAGTAACCAAATCAGCAGCCATTACGGGGGTACCGCTACACAAGAAAGTAGTAAATCCACCATTAAGACCATAAAGCAAACATAATTATTTTAAATACTAGAAAAAATGTTTCTGCTTCAAAAAAAAAAAAGAAGAAGAAAGGTTAGGAATTGTTACTTACATAATAGGAGACCGAAATGGCAGGGTTGGCCTCTCTTGTATATCTGACCCAAGCACCACTGGAAGTGAGACAGAAGTGAGACAGATAATGCCATGGGACAGGAGGAACATGAGTGTCAGTAGATGTTGAGGGCAGAGCTGTAAACTCTAAAGATCCAGCAGAATATCCAGCTGGGAACAACAGCACTGCCAACAGAACCAGCTGAGGTTAAAAGGGCACTCTGATTGCACCGAAGATCCAAAAGGTAGAGTTTATTAATGCTCCCAGTGAGCTTGCGACAGGAACACACAGGAATGACTGGAGCTGAAGCCAAGGTCAGCAGCGAGTGGGCAGCAAGGTGCAGAATCATAACCGAGTCATGGATGGAGCCGAGGTTAGGAACTGGTAAACAGTGGTATGAGCACAATCCAAGACCAGGTCAGGGGCAAGCCAGGTCAGTATCATGTATCATATACAGGACACAATCAGGGCATAGGATACAGCTGAAGACCAGTCAACACCAACACTTTGTTAGAGCATCTGGTGCCAACGCTGATTCTGAGTATGCATGCACATCCATGCACAGGCCATGATACAGATGCACAACCATGTGGACTCCTGCACGCTTGCTTGGCTAATGTTCGTGAAGAAATATGTGCATGCACATTCACATTTCTCTGAGATAGCTGGCTAACAGGAATCCCCTGATAGAGATATTACCAACAAAACATATATACACCATATTACCAAAAGAATTGAGACGCCTGCCTTTACACTCACATGAACTTTAATGGTATCCCAGTCTTAGTCCGTAGTGTTCAATATTGAGTTGGCCCACCCTTTGCAGTTATAACAGCTTTAACTCTTCGGGGAAGGCTGTCCACAAGGTTTAGGAGTGTGTCTATGGGATGTTTGACCATTTTTTCAAAAGCACATACTGTATGTCAGGTCAAACACTGATGTTGGACGAGAAGGCCTGTCTCGCAGTCTCTGCCCTAATTCATCCCAAGGTGTTCTATCATGTTGAGGTCAGGACTCTGTACAGGCCAGTCAAGTTCCTCCACCCCAAACTCGCTCATCCATGTCTTTATGGACTTTGCTTTGTGCACTGGTCCAAATCATTTGGTGGAGGGGAGATTATGGTGTGGCGTTGTTTTTCAGGGGTTAGGCTTGGCCCCTTAGTTCCAGTGAAGGGAACTCTTAAGGCGTTAGCATACCAAGACATTTTGGACAATTTCATGTTCCCAACTTTGCGGGAACAGTTTGGGTATGGCCCCTTCCTGTTCCAACATGACCGCGCACCAATGCACAAAGCAAGGTCCATGAAGACAAGGATGGGCGAGTTTGGGGTGGAAGAACTTGACTGGCCTGCACAGAGTCCTGACCTCAACCCAATAGAACACCTTTGGGATGAAATAGAGCAGAGACTGAGAGCCAGGCCTTCTCGTCCACATCAGTGTCTGACTTCACAAACGCGCTTCTGGAAGAATGGTCAAACATTCCCATAGACAAACGCCTAAACCTTGGGGACAGTCTTCCCAGAAGAGTTGAAACTGTTATAGCTGCAAAGGGTGAGCCAACTCATGTTGAACACCACGGACTAAGACTGGGATACCATTAAAGGGGGGGGGGGGGGGGGGGGGGGGGGGGGGGGGGGGGGGGGGGGGGGGGGGGGGGGGGGGGGGGGGGGGGGGGGGGGGGGGGGGGGGGGGGGGGGGGGGGGGGGGGGGGGGGGGGGGGGGGGGGGGGGGGGGGGGGGGGGGGGGGGGGGGGGGGGGGGGGGGGGGGGGGGGGGGGGGGGGGGGGGGGGGGGGGGGGGGGGGGGGGGGGGGGGGGGGGGGGGGGGGGGGGGGGGGGGGGGGGGGGGGGGGGGGGGGGGGGGGGGGGGGGGGGGGGGGGGGGGGGGGGGGGGGGGGGGGGGGGGGGGGGGGGGGGGGGGGGGGGGGGGGGGGGGGGGGGGGGGGGGGGGGGGGGGGGGGGGGGGGGGGGGGGGGGGGGGGGGGGGGGGGGGGGGGGGGGGGGGGGGGGGGGGGGGGGGGGGGGGGGGGGGGGGGGGGGGGGGGGGGGGGGGGGGGGGGGGGGGGGGGGGGGGGGGGGGGGGGGGGGGGGGGGGGGGGGGGGGGGGGGGGGGGGGGGGGGGGGGGGGGGGGGGGGGGGGGGGGGGGGGGGGGGGGGGGGGGGGGGGGGGGGGGGGGGGGGGGGGGGGGGGGGGGGGGGGGGGGGGGGGGGGGGGGGGGGGGGGGGGGGGGGGGGGGGGGGGGGGGGGGGGGGGGGGGGGGGGGGGGGGGGGGGGGGGGGGGGGGGGGGGGGGGGGGGGGGGGGGGGGGGGGGGGGGGGGGGGGGGGGGGGGGGGGGGGGGGGGGGGGGGGGGGGGGGGGGGGGGGGGGGGGGGGGGGGGGGGGGGGGGGGGGGGGGGGGGGGGGGGGGGGGGGGGGGGGGGGGGGGGGGGGGGGGGGGGGGGGGGGGGGGGGGGGGGGGGGGGGGGGGGGGGGGGGGGGGGGGGGGGGGGGGGGGGGGGGGGGGGGGGGGGGGGGGGGGGGGGGGGGGGGGGGGGGGGGGGGGGGGGGGGGGGGGGGGGGGGGGGGGGGGGGGGGGGGGGGGGGGGGGGGGGGGGGGGGGGGGGGGGGGGGGGGGGGGGGGGGGGGGGGGGGGGGGGGGGGGGGGGGGGGGGGGGGGGGGGGGGGGGGGGGGGGGGGGGGGGGGGGGGGGGGGGGGGGGGGGGGGGGGGGGGGGGGGGGGGGGGGGGGGGGGGGGGGGGGGGGGGGGGGGGGGGGGGGGGGGGGGGGGGGGGGGGGGGGGGGGGGGGGGGGGGGGGGGGGGGGGGGGGGGGGGGGGGGGGGGGGGGGGGGGGGGGGGGGGGGGGGGGGGGGGGGGGGGGGGGGGGGGGGGGGGGGGGGGGGGGGGGGGGGGGGGGGGGGGGGGGGGGGGGGGGGGGGGGGGGGGGGGGGGGGGGGGGGGGGGGGGGGGGGGGGGGGGGGGGGGGGGGGGGGGGGGGGGGGGGGGGGGGGGGGGGGGGGGGGGGGGGGGGGGGGGGGGGGGGGGGGGGGGGGGGGGGGGGGGGGGGGGGGGGGGGGGGGGGGGGGGGGGGGGGGGGGGGGGGGGGGGGGGGGGGGGGGGGGGGGGGGGGGGGGGGGGGGGGGGGGGGGGGGGGGGGGGGGGGGGGGGGGGGGGGGGGGGGGGGGGGGGGGGGGGGGGGGGGGGGGGGGGGGGGGGGGGGGGGGGGGGGGGGGGGGGGGGGGGGGGGGGGGGGGGGGGGGGGGGGGGGGGGGGGGGGGGGGGGGGGGGGGGGGGGGGGGGGGGGGGGGGGGGGGGGGGGGGGGGGGGGGGGGGGGGGGGGGGGGGGGGGGGGGGGGGGGGGGGGGGGGGGGGGGGGGGGGGGGGGGGGGGGGGGGGGGGGGGGGGGGGGGGGGGGGGGGGGGGGGGGGGGGGGGGGGGGGGGGGGGGGGGGGGGGGGGGGGGGGGGGGGGGGGGGGGGGGGGGGGGGGGGGGGGGGGGGGGGGGGGGGGGGGGGGGGGGGGGGGGGGGGGGGGGGGGGGGGGGGGGGGGGGGGGGGGGGGGGGGGGGGGGGGGGGGGGGGGGGGGGGGGGGGGGGGGGGGGGGGGGGGGGGGGGGGGGGGGGGGGGGGGGGGGGGGGGGGGGGGGGGGGGGGGGGGGGGGGGGGGGGGGGGGGGGGGGGGGGGGGGGGGGGGGGGGGGGGGGGGGGGGGGGGGGGGGGGGGGGGGGGGGGGGGGGGGGGGGGGGGGGGGGGGGGGGGGGGGGGGGGGGGGGGGGGGGGGGGGGGGGGGGGGGGGGGGGGGGGGGGGGGGGGGGGGGGGGGGGGGGGGGGGGGGGGGGGGGGGGGGGGGGGGGGGGGGGGGGGGGGGGGGGGGGGGGGGGGGGGGGGGGGGGGGGGGGGGGGGGGGGGGGGGGGGGGGGGGGGGGGGGGGGGGGGGGGGGGGGGGGGGGGGGGGGGGGGGGGGGGGGGGGGGGGGGGGGGGGGGGGGGGGGGGGGGGGGGGGGGGGGGGGGGGGGGGGGGGGGGGGGGGGGGGGGGGGGGGGGGGGGGGGGGGGGGGGGGGGGGGGGGGGGGGGGGGGGGGGGGGGGGGGGGGGGGGGGGGGGGGGGGGGGGGGGGGGGGGGGGGGGTTCATGTAAAGGCGGGTGTCCCAATACTTTTGACAATATAGTATATATCTATATAAATATATGTGCTTTAAATATTTCATTTAACTAGTTAATATTTTTTAAACTAGTTAAGAAACTGAAAAGATAAAGATTCCTGGTAAAATCTTATGTTTGTTGATGTTTGTTCTGCAGAAAGTAAACATAAAAGCAATGTTGTGCCCAAACCACTTAGTAAATTCTCAATTTAATACATATAGACACCTGAAAATAAAACAAAAGTGTTGATATTACAATCACAATAAATAAAGTACTGAATCAAAAGGTGAAATAAACAGTGCACTATGATATCCAAATAGTGCAAAATCAAAAGTCTGTGCAATATGCGAAATGTCCAAAATATCCAAACACCTGGTGAATAGCCACCACTGTCACCTTGATGATCGTTGTGCCCCTCATGGTGTCATAAACAACGAAACATGTTGGGTGGAGGTTAGTGTCCCTGGAGTGAATTGGCTGGCTATGAGCTGAAAGGACTACCTTTTAATGTGTGGAGTTTATAAATATATTTCTGTATTTGTTTT
Source organism: Lithobates sylvaticus (assembly GCA_028564925.1). NCBI lineage: Eukaryota > Metazoa > Chordata > Amphibia > Anura > Ranidae > Lithobates > Lithobates sylvaticus. The sequence continues at coordinate 596,879,533 of CM053026.1, forward strand.
AGTATTTACACATCTATGTACTGTGATTGCAATATTTACACTTTTATTAAATTTTCTGGTGTTTTTATGCATTGCATTTAAAATTCAGTAAATGGTTTGAGCTCAGCACTAATTCATACACAAACTTAGATAATGTTGGTCACATTGGGGTTGATTTACTAAAACTAAGGAGGGTGCAAAATCTGGTGCAAATTTAGCTTGTTCAATCTGGAAGCTGATTGGTTTCTGCGCAGAGCTGCACCAGATTTTGCACTCTCCAGTAAATCAACCCCACTGCGCATGCAGCTTGATCATTTTTGGGTTGATGTGCAAAAATATTTATTCACATAAAGGCAATGTTGTTGGAAAAATAAAAATATTTATGTTGAACAGTGTAAACTGTATTTTTGGTAGATCAGTAGTTTCTTTTAACATTTCAGTGGGATCCATGTCAGGTAGGTTCTATAAAGTTTTTTGGTGATGTTTCACATATTGAGAACTGTTAAATGACACATTAAAGTGCATTCTAAATCAATTAATAAAATCAATACAGAACACATTTGGGGACTATTTACAAATATAGTGCAGGCAAATACCTCATTGTCAGGTGAATAGTTTGCTGCGTTTTAAAAAGATTATTTTTATCTGTATATTTAACTATTCAAGAGATCTATGCCTTCATTCGAAATTTGTCATTCTTCATTGTAAAATGCAGGTCTTGGTAACATTCTGTTAATTTCCTTTTTTATTTTTATTTCAGTCTAACTTTATTATCCTAAACTATAACAATACAAGGAGTTTCCATATTCTTCTAGGTGTTTGTATCATTGGTTTGCTGATACTTGTTTTCAGAGAAAATCTGACCCATATCTGATACATATTTTTAGTTGACAACTTTTTTAGCATTTGCATTTTCCAGCATTCAACCACTGCAAAATTCACTAGCAACCTTTACAAATGATGGTAGTATTGATTAAGTCACCTGCTTGTACTTGTTTGATTAGGCATCAGAAATGTATCTCCACATGAGAGATGGAAGACAATCCACGGGATTATATAAACAAACATGATTTAATTTTAATTAATGCAGTCACAAGTTTGGGTAAGCACAACTGAAGTCACAGAAATAGATATGCAGTCAGTTGAACATTGTACTAACAGCATGTTTTGTTTTACTTTTTCTCTGTTATAATATCTGCGCATTTCATTAAAGTTCAAGCTTGTGTTCTAAGTAATCAGCACTCAGAAACAGACCATAGTCAAACACCCCCTATCTTTCTCTGCAATACAAGTCTCTTTGAGGATACCTGTGCTGAGAGGTGCTGACGATTTTTCAAGGAGAGAAAAATTTATTTAATGGTACAGGACTATGAAGAGATAAAAAGATATGAGGCCTACATTGGGTTTTAAAGAGACTTTGCTATTGGTAATCTTTGTTTCTAAAAAAGGGTCCCTGTAAATGAAGGCTGCTTTTACTTCCAGAGGGTACTAACATGAATGGGCCATTTGTTGAAGATCTATTGCCTGCTTCTAGCAGTTGCGGATGCCTAAAAACCTGCAGGGCTATGCATCCAACATGCTCAGAAAGGTTACTGTAGGTGCTAAGGAGTCCTTAGTTACATAGTTACATAGATCTTCAGCAACATGACGATTCAAGGAGGTACTAGCATACTTGCCAACAGGAGGCACTAGCATACGAAGCTTGTCCCGATCGGGACATGCAAGGAGAGGCTCAGCTGGGCACATGTAAGGAGGGGCTCCGCTGGGCTCATGTGAGGAGGGGCTCCGCTGGGCACATGTAAGGAGGGACTCTGCTGGGGACATATAAGGAGGGACTCTGCTGGGCACATGTAAGGAGGGGCTCCGCTGGGTACATGTAAGGAGGGACTTCGCTGGGCACATGTAAGGAGGGGCTCTGCTGGGCACATGTAAGCAGGGACTCCGCTGGGCACATGTAAGGAGGGACTCCACTGGGCACATGTAATGAGGGGCTCCGCTGGGCACATGTAAGGAGGGGCTACGCTGTGCACATGTAAGGAGGTCCTCCGCTGGGCACATGTATAGCGCGGAGGGACTCCACTTGGCACACCTGATGTATGGAGTGGAGGGACTCCACTGGGCACACCTGATGTAAGGAGGGACTCTGCTAGGGACACCTGATGGCATCTGGTGGCAGGCGATGTGGCAAGTGACACACTTAGGGCTCCCACTGATTCTGCATTATGGTGAGTTGAACTATTTCATTTTATATTACAATGTAATAATAGAAATAATGCGCTTCAATCATCCTGACACCATAAAAACCTCGGTGCTGGGAGGATTGAAGCGCTAACACCAGGTATTTGGAGTATCTTTATCTGCTGATTGTTAAACTTTCTGGAATACACATATTTCTATTGTGGTGTAGGATCTGCACCTGCTGTGCCGCCATCCCTCTTTCTTTCCTTCCTTCACTCTCCTTCCATCCCTCCCTCCCTATCTCTTTCTTTCTCTCCCTCCCTCTTTCTCCCTTTCTTTCTCCCTCCATCCCTCGTTCATCTCAGACTCAAATCACACCCCCTTTAAGCTATATCCCCTTTAAACCACGCACAATATTTAGCTTAAACCACACCCATTGCTGGCTACGGCATGTGGTGTGCGCCACATTTTTCTTTCCCCGCTATTCCATGCCTACAAACGAATGCCCAGCCCCCTAATTATAATAAGACTCTGCCTACAGACAAACAAGTGTCCTTATAAATTGTTTTACAATGTTGGCAACAATGCACTAGAGATGGACAAGCTGTTTGGACTGAGCATTGGTTCGGCCCCGAACATTTGCCAAGCACCCGAATTTGCGGGGGGCTAATCTGGAAATGTGTCCACCAATCGCCCCATGATACACAGTGCATTGTGTAATAAGCCCCCCTCCATCATGTCTGGGAGGCCAACAAGGAGAGGCAGACATTCCCATGCCACTGTGAGGCATATGGCCCCATCATACAGACTGGCTCCCCAAGCCATTGTTTAAAAAATAAAAAAAGCTTGCAAGGAAAATCATTTTAAATGTAATTTTTTTTATATATACAGTATGTCAGTTTTTCTGCAGCAGGTTCTATACACGGTACAGATGGGCCACTTTGCAGGCAGACTAAGGGGACTCCCAGGCACTATATTTAAAGGAATTTTTATGGTTTCACTTTAAGCATAATTAAAGCAGGAAGAGGGTCAGGCAGCAGATGACAGATTGTGCTTGTTTGTGCCATGCCTGACTCAATACTCCCACAGAGGAGAGTTTTTTTCTAGTTTACATCTGTTTTGGCTGAGGAAATCATTTGGCTGAGAAATTTTGGTCTCCTATATTCCATCGATGAGTACTGGATTCGATCACACCCATCGGTTCATCAGACCTTCATTCATTTCCTTTATGTCTTCACGTGATTAACATCGCCTTCTCTCTGCTTCTATCTGGTAAGCAGATACAAACACTCTTAATTGGATTTATGTACCACCTCTTATTCCAGAAAGGATATACATATGCACCATTATTTTTTGTTAGAAGATTTGTCTTCACACAGCACCAGTTATGTTTGATTGATGGACTGTCACCATTATATTTGAACTATTGTTTTTTATTTTTATCATAGCGCCACATCTTGGTTTTTTGTATAATTAAAATCACTGCTCATTTAAAAATAATATTTTTCAAAAATGTCCTTTGCATTGATTTATGGCCAATAACTTGCATATAAGTCTTAAAAATGGGGACTTTTCATTTTCTGAGTTCTGGTCCCTTAGACTTGATTAGGGTTCTTTGTTCTGGTAGAACTTTTTCACTACTCTGGAGTTCTGGTGTACAACAGAACCCGAAGGTGTTTTCCCCATCACTAGTAAGCGTATGACAAATTGGTAGATAATAATAGTTCATTTTTAAAATGTCTCTCTTTAACCACTTCAGCCCCGGACCAATTGGCAGCCAAAGGACCAGGCCCCTTTTTGCGATTCGGCACTGCGTCGCTTTAACTGACAATTGCGCGGTCGTGCGACGTGGCTCCCAAACAAAATTGGCGTCCTTTTTTCCCCACAAATAGAGCTTTCTTTTGGTGGTATTTGATCGCCCCTGCGGTTTTTATTTTTTGCGCTATAAACAAAAATAGAGCGACAATTTTGAAAAAAATGCAATATTTTTTACTTTTTGCTATAATAACTATCCCCAAAAAATATATAAAAAACATTTTTTTCCTCAGTTTAGGCCGATACGTATTCTTCTACATATTTTTGGTAAAAAAATCGCAATTAGCGATTATTGATTAGTTTGCGCAAAAGTTATAGCGTTTACAAAATAGGGGATAGTTTTATAGCATTTTTATTAATATTTTTTTTTTTACTAGTAATGGCGGCGATCAGCGATTTTTATTGTGACTGCGACATTATGGCGGACACATCGGACATTTTTGACACATTTTTGGGACATTTGTCATTTATACAGAAATCAGTGCTATTTAAATAGCACTGATTCCTATGTAAATGACAGTGGCAGTGAAGGAGTTAACCACTAGGGGGCGGGGAGGAGTCAGTGTGACGTGTTGTGTTTTTTTTTACAGTAGGGGGGCGTGGCTGTACGTCTGACGTCATTGATCGGCTTTCCCGATGACAGGGAACAGCCGATCAATGACAGGCAGAGTAGGAAGCGCGGGGAGAGGTTTGTTTACACAAACCTCTCCCCGTTCTTCAGCTCCGTAACCCGATCGCGGGATACCAGCGGTGATCGGGTCCGCTGGTCCCGTGGCCGTGGTCACGGAGCCCCCGGACCGGGGCGCGACCCACGGGCAGGCAATTTAAAGGGGACGTACCCGTACGTGCTTTTGCCTGCCCGTGCCATTCTGTAGACGTATATCTACATGAGGCGGTCGGGAAGCGGTTAAATTCAGTGTCTCTTTTAACCACTTTGTGATCGCTATGACCTTTGGAAATAAAATTGTCCCTGTATCATGTGATCACTGTGAACAATTGAGCCCTTTTACAGCGATCAGCTGGGAGAGGTAACTGAAGGTAACTAACCGCTCACTATCTTACTACAGTCATCATGACTATAGGAAGCAGTAAGAATGTAAAGAAAAGAAAAGAAAAAACAGATCAGCATCACCCACCCCGCCCCACCCCCACAGCCACAGCAGGACAATATCCCCATAGTGACACTGCACTGCTCTGATGGCAGTATGTGTCATCAGAGCAGCCAGTCATTGTCTCTGATCACTAGGGATGAGCCAAACACACGGTTCGGTTCACAGCAGAACATGCAAACAGGTAAAAAATTTGTTTGCACACACGAACACTGTTAAAGTCTATTGGAAACGAACGTGAAAAATTAAAAGTGCTAATTTTGAAAGCTTATATGCACGTTTTTGTCATAAAAAGTGTTTGGGGACCAGGGTCCGTCCCCTGGGGACATGTATCAATGCAAAAAAAAGTTTTAAAAACAGCCGTTTTTTCAGGAGCAGTGATTTTATTAATGCTTAAAGTCAAACAATAAAAAATAAATATTCCTTTAAATATCGTACCTGTGGGGTGTCCTTAGTATGCCCGTAAAGTAGCACATCTTTTCCATGTTTATAACAGTGCCACAGCAAAGTGACATTTCTAAAGGAAAAAATGTAATTTAAAACTGCTTGCGGCTGTAATTTATTAATGGATCCCGGCAATATAGATAAAAATACCAAAAATACCAAAAAAATGGCGTGGATGTCACCCCCAAAATCCATACCATTCAGGTCTGGTATGGATATTTAGGGGAACCCCGCACTCCAATTTTTTTTTTTTAAATGGCGTGGGGTCCCCCAGGCACTATATACTCTGAACAGCAGTATATATACTATACGGCCTGCCCTATATACTCTGCAGAAAATTGGGGCTTAGATGTTGGTGGTATCAGAACACTGTAAGCCCTCACTGTTACTGTTGTTGGGCACAGGCACAGGCCCTGCTGTGAAATATTATATCAAGAATTGTAATTACATGCCCCTGTTAAACAGGGGCTGAAAAATTGGGCCTTGGGCATGGTGGTGCCACAACACTGTAAGCCCTCACAGATACTGTTGTTGGGTGCAGGAACGGGCCCTGCTGTGAAATAATATAGCAAAAATTGTAATTACATGCCCCTGTTAAACAGGGGCAGAAAAATTGGGCCTTGGGTGGTGGTAGTGGTGGTGCCACAACACTGTAACCCCTCACAGATACTCTTGTTGGGCACAGGAATGGGCCCTGCTGTGAAATATTATATCAAAAATTGTAATTACATGCCCCTGTTAAACAGGTGCAGAAAAATTTAGCTTTGGGTGGTGGTGGTGGCCTAAACCAAAAATATTGTTGGAAGTTAGCATCATCAAGAATGAGGAGGGATAGGATAGTCAGTATAGGCAGTCTTCAAGGGATCCCACATCCATAGCAAATTCAATCAGTTACATCAGCATCAGGTGCTTGATAGCTGCTGATCCAAGACTGATTCATTTTTATAAATGTGAGCCTATCAACGGAGTCTGTGGACAGGTGCACTCTTTGATCCGTTAGAAACCCTCCAGCAGCACTGAATGTGCATTCAAAACACGCATATTGAGCACGTTCTGGCCAGTGGTCCATCCTCAAGACCCAGTAACCCAGTGGATCCTCTGTTGGAAAGGTCTCCAAGTTTGCTCTTGCCCCTAGATATTCCTGCACCTTGTAATGCAGACGCTGGAGATGGTTGCTTGAACCGATCAGACCTTGGCGCTGAGGACTGAAAAATTTGTTTAAAGGCATCGGTCAGCCGGCCACCTTCTCCACCGCTCTTCCTCTGACTGAACGAAGCCTCAGCAACATGTTGTCCAGCACCAGAAAATTGTAACCTTCCAGGGTCTGGAAATGCATTTCACAAACCTTTCTTCAAGGCCTCCTGAAGATGTTTAATCCTCTGCTCCCTCTGCGAAGGCAGGATGAGTTCTGCAACCTTACCCTTGTAACGTGGATCAAGAAGGGTTGCCAGACAGTAATTATCCCTTTCCTTGATACCACGAATCCTAGGGTCCTTTCGCAGGGTTTGCAGAATCAGTGAGGCCATGCAGCATAAGTTTACAGAGGCATTCAATTCTGAGTCCTCTGGGTCACTAAGGATCACATGATCTGTAACTACCTCCTTTCAGCCACGTAGAACTCCTTGGGTTTCTGGGGACTGAAAACCATCCCTTGAATACTGCTGCTGAGTGTAATCCTCTACATCCATGCTGACACAATCCTTCTCCTCCTCTTCTTCCTGTGTTTTTGGCAGGCCCGCAGGAATGCTATTTGGATAAAGGGGGCCTTGAGAGGTAAGGAAGTCCTTCTCTTCCTCCTGCTGTTCTTCCTCAAGTGCCCTGTCCATAATTCCACGAAGCGTGTGCTCCAACAGGAATCCTAGAGGGACAGTGTCACTGATGCATGCATTGTCGCTGCAAATGGTGACAGGACAGTGCATGCATCCTTGATCAGTAGCCACTGGCATGGAGAAAAGAAGCCAAGCTCCCCTGACCATGTCCTAGTGCTATACTTGCACAGGTACTCATTGATGGCCCTTTGCTGTGTGTGCAGCCGCTGCAGCATTGCCAATGTTACTATCCACCTGGTGGGCATGTCACACATGAGGTGGTTGGTGGGCAGGTTGCATTCCCTTTGCATGCCAGCCAGCTGAGCACTGGCATTGTATGACTGGCAGAAATGACCACAGACTTTTCTGTCCTGTAAGCCTGGATACCTGCTCAAGAACCGCTGCACCACTAAATTTAGGATGTGTGCCAAACATGGAACATGGGTCAAGTGTCCCTGTCGGAGGGCAGAGAGAAGGTTTGTGCCATTGTCGCATACAACCATTTCTGGCTGAAGCTGGCATGGCGTCAACCACCTCTGAGCCTGCCCCTTCAGAGCAGACAGAATCTCTGCTCCAGTGTGGCTCCTGTCCCCTAGGCAGACCAACTCAAGCACCACATGGCATCTTTTAGCCTGACTGCTTGCGTAGCCCCTTGAACACTTACGGAGCACCGCTGGTTCAGACTACAAATCTGCAGAAGAGGCCTTAGAGGAAGAAGAAGAGGAGGGGGTGGAGGAGAGAGCTGTGGCAGAATCACCACTAGCATTTTGGATGCATGGTGGTGGAACAAGCTCCAACAACACTGAACCCTGTCCTGCATCCTTCCCAGCTGCCAGCAGACTTACCCAGTGCGCCGTGAAGGAAAGGAAACGTCCCTGCCCATGCCTGCTGGACCATGAGTCAGTGGTGATATGAACCTTACTGCTGACCGCCCTGTCTAACAGGGCCAAAACATTGTCTTCCACATGCCAGTAGAGAGCCAGAATGGCCTTCCGTGAAAAGAAATGGTGTTTTGGAACCTGCCACTGAGGTATAGCACATTCCACAAATTCACGAAAGGGGGCAACGTCTACCAGCTGAAAAGGCAGCAGTTGCAGTGCTAGCAATTTGGCCAAGCTAGCATTTAGACACTGAGCATGTGGATGTCTGGGACCAAATTTCAGCAACTGGGGTAGGGAAATTTGCCTGCTAAAATCAGATGGTGGTGTACTGCTAGCAGATTGCCTGCAAGTACTTGGAAAAACCTATTGCTATACCCTCATTCCTCTCAGTACAGGTTTTTGAGAGGACTGGAGGTATAGTAGGGTTTGAGATCCCAGATGAGGAGCAAGGAGAAGTCCGCCTTTTTCTTTGGTGTGGGTCTTTCAAGTGCTGTTGCCAAAGGACTGCATGGCAGCTTGTCATATGCCTGGTCAAGCATGTGGTACCCAAGCGGCTGCTGTTATGGCCATGCTTGATCCACTTGAGACATAGATTGCAAACAGCAAGGGTGCGATCTGCTGCACACGTGTCAAAAAAGGCCCACACTAAGGAACTTTTAAAAGTCAGCTGGAGCAAACTTGTCAATATACGCCAGCTGGGGGAGCATGACTGCCAGTTTCTTGTCCTTTTTGGGCAAGCATCTCCTCTCTCTAGGCTCACGTTACTCCCTTCCTCAACCTATGAAACAACATCTGAATCTTCAAACCGCCGCGGATCCTCCAGCAGCATGTACCCGACACTGTGGTTGAATAATTCTGGGGACTCCTCCATGCATGATGTTGGGGCTACAGAAGGAGTGACTGTGGACAAGAAGCCGGGGAAATAGTCCACTTTGGCAGCTGCGTTGGAAGGCAAATTACTCCTGGGTGCCAGAGCCTGGGTGACAGAGGATGAGGAGGATGAGGACGGCTTTGTTATCCACTCCACCAACTCTTCTGCATGTTCTGGCTCAATAACTCAGCCAGCAGCAGACAAAAAGGACAGGTGTGCCCCATGGCCACCTTCAGAGAATGCATCATGTCCATGACCACCACTGTTGACTGTGGACACAGAGGCTGCTTGCCCTCTTTTAGTGGCCTGTGAGCGTCTGCCTCTCCTTGGTGGCTTTCTGGACATGATGTATTTTTTGTTTTCTAACACCACACTACACTGTATTAGATACTGTCTACACCGCCTGAAGTGTATTAGAAACTGTACACACTGTATTAGATAATGTGTACACCGCCTGCACTGTATTAGAAACTGTACTATGGCTGCACTGTATTGTGTACTGTGTACACCACCAGAAGTGTAGTATAAACTGTACTATGGCTGTACTATATTGTGTATATTGTGTACTGTATACACCACCAGAAGTGATATATATATATATATATGTACAGTGGTGTGAAAAAGTGTTTGCCCCCTTCCTCATTTCCTGTTCCTTTGCATGTTTGTCACACTTAAGTGTTTCGGAACATCAAACCAATTTAAACAATAGTCAAGGACAACACAAGTAAACACAAAATGCAATTTGTAAATGAAGGTGTTTTTATTATTAAAGGTGAAAAAAAAATCCAAACCATCATGGCCCTGTGTGAAAAAGTGATTGCCCCCTAAACCTAATAACTGGTTGGGCCACCCTTAGCAGCAACAACTGCAACCAAGCGTTTGCGATAACGTGCAATGAGGCTTTTACAGCGTCCTGGAGGAATTTTGGCCCACTCATCTTTGCAGAATTGTCCTAATTCAGTTACATTAGAGGGTTTTCGAGCATGAACAGCCTTTTTAAGGTCATACCACAACATCTCAATAGGATTCAGGTCTGGACTTTGGCTAGGCCACTCCAAAGTCTTCATTTTGTTTTTCTTCAGCCATTCGGTGGTGGACTTGCTGGTGTGTTTAGGATCATTGTCCTGCTGCAGAACCCAAGTTCGTTTCAGCTTGAGTACACGAACAGATGGTCGGACATTCTCCTTCAGGATCTCTTGGTAGACAGCAGAATTCATAGTTCCTTTTATCACGGCAAGTCTTCCAGGTCCTGAAGCAGCAAAACAGCCCCAGACCATCACACTACCACCACCATATTTTACTGTTGGTATAATGTTCTTTTTCTGAAATGCAGTGTTCCTTCTACGCCAGATATACTTGGACACACACCTTCCAAAGAGTTCCACTTTTGTCTCATCGGTCCACAGAATGTTGTCCCAAAAGTCTTGGGGATCATCAAGATGTGTTGTGGAGAAATTGAGACGAGCTTTGATGTTCTTTTTGCTCAGCAGTGTTTTTCTCCTTGGAACTCTGCCATGCAGGCCATTTTTGCCCAGTCTTTTCCTGATGGTGGAGGCATGAACGCTGACCTTAACTGAGGCAAGTGAGGCCTGCAGTTCCTTGGACGTTGTTGTGGGGTCTTTTGTGACCTCTTGGATGAGTCGTCGCTGCGCTCTTGGGGTAATTTTGGGCGGCCGGCCACTCCTGGGAAGGTTCACCACTGTTCCATGTCTTCGCCATTTGTGGATAATGGCTCTCACTGTGGTTCGCTGGATTCCCAAAGCTTTGGAAATGGCTTTATAACCCTTTCCAGACTGATAGATCTCAATTACTTTCTTTCTCAATTGTTCCTGAATTTCTTTGGGTCTCGGCATGATGTGTAGCTTTTAAGGATCTTCTGGTGGACCTTACTGTGTCAAGCAGCTCCTATTTAAGTGATGCCTTGATTGTGAACAGGTGTGGCAATAATCAGGCCTGGGTGTGGCTAGAGAAATTGAACTCAGGTGTGGACAAACACAGTTATAGTATGTTTTAACAAGGGGGGCAATCACTTTTTCACACAGGGCCATGATGGTTTGGATTTTTTTTCACCTTTAATAATAAACACCTTCATTTACAAATTGCATTTTGTGTTTACTTGTGTTGTCCTTGACTATTGTTTAAATTGGTTTGATGTTCCGAAACACTTAAGTGTGACAAACATGCAAAGGAACAGGAAATGAGGAAGGGGGCAAACACTTTTTCACACCACTGTATATATATATATATATATATTTTTTTATTTGTGATTGAACTAGATGGACTTGTGTCTTTTTTCAACCTAACTAACTATGTAACTATGTAACTATGTAAGTGTAGTAGAAACTGTACACACTGTATTAGATACTGTGTACACTGCCTGAAGTGTATTAGAAACAGTACACCACATAATGCACTGTAGATATAGGCAACACTGGATGCAGAATATATATATATATATTAATGCACTGCCTGCACTGACTGAATATCAGGAAAACACTGAATATATAGTCTATGCTAAATGCAGAGTATATATATATATATATATATATATATATATATATATATATATATATATATATATATATATGTACTAGACTGAGCCCGGTTTCACACATGTGCGGTGCGAATTGAAGCTCCGGTTTCACTGCAAAGATAAAAATCAGTTGTTCAGAGGTTCCTCTGCGTTTAAGCTGCGGATCAGTGAGCAGGGAGAGAGGGGAGAGGGGGAGGTGTAGTTAGGAGAAGGAGAGAATTTGTGTTCAGAACGGAATGCATCTGCGAATCAGATGCGTTCCCACAGAAGATAATGGGCCTGAATTCGCACCTGAGCCGGACCGCACTGCCCAAAAAACGCACGTGTTTTTTCTGCAATGTGCAGTGCGAATGCACCGCAGATATGTGAACCAGCCTCATTAAAATGAATGTATTTTGAAATGTCCTGCGAATTGGATGCGTTGTAAGCCGCATCTAATTCACATAGGTGTGAACGGGGGCTGACTGTATATATATATATATATATATATATATATATATATATATATATATACAAATCTCTCTCTCTCTCTCATAGCTCTCTTAGCAGAGCGCTCTGTGATTGGCCAAAGCATGCAGGTCAGGTGCATGCTTTGGCCAATCATCATATAGCAATGCACTGCAAGATCATTCCGTGGCACTCAAATTTTCCGCAAACGCCCCATAATGTTTGCTGTTCAGCGAACCGGCAAACATCCGATGTTCGATTCGAGCTCATCCCTACTGATCATCATCACTGCAGTACAATTTCATTTGTTTTGATGACAGTATGAAAGAAAAAAAAAGTATATATATATATATATATATATATTATCTCACAAAAGTGAGTACACCCCTCTCATTAATACGTTTTCGGATAATTCGTTATTATTCGTAGAGTGTCGATGTTCGTTATCCAAATTAACGATTGGTACGAAATTCGTATTTCGTACGAATCCGAATTTAATTTCGTACAGGAATTACGAATTACGAATTATTTTTTTATACGAAACGGAACGAAACAAAACAAATTTTTTGACGGCTCCCATGTCTACCCTGTATTTGGTTACATCCATCTTCCCATTAACTCTGACTGGCTTCCCTGTCCCTGCTGAAGAAAAGCATCCCCACAACATGATGCTGCCGTCACCATGTTTCATGGTGGGTATGGTGTGTTCATGGTGATGTGCATTATTATTTTTCTGCTGCACATAGCGTTTTGCTTTTATGCCAAAAGGTTCCATTTTGGTTTCATCGAAAAAGAGCACCTTGGTTCCACATGTTTGCTGTGTCCCCCACGTTGCTTCTCACAAACTGCAAACAAGCTACTTATGACTTTCTTTCAACAATGGCTTTCTTCTTGCCACTCTTCCATAAAGGCCAGGTTTGTGGAGTGCATGATTAATAGTTGTCTTGTCGACAGATTCTCCCACCTGAGCTGTGGATCTCTGCAGCTCCTCCAGAGTTACCATGGGCTTCTTGGCTGCTTCTCTAAATTAATGCTCTCCTTGCCCGTCAATTTAGGTGGACAGCCATGTCTTGGTAGGTTTGCAGTTGTGCCATACTCTTTATATTTTCGGATGATGGATTAAACAGTGCTCAGTGAGATGTATAAAGCTTGGGGTATGTTCCTTGGCCTTCGTGATGCTGTTTGTTCACTTAGGCTCTCTAACAAACCTCTGAGGGCTTCACAGAACAGCTGTATTTATACTGAGATTAAGTTACACACAGGTGGACTTAGTTTACTAATTACGGGACTTCTGAAGGCAATTGGTTCCACTAGTCTTTAGTTAGGGGTATCAGAGTATGCAGACAAATGCACACCACACTTTTTAGATACTTATTTGTAAAAATAAAATAAAAACCAATTATCATTTTCCTTCCACAATTATGTACCACTTTTTGGTGGTCTATCACATAAAATCCCAATAAAATAAATTTAAAAAATGTCAAAGGGTATGAATACTTTTTGAAGGCAGTGTATATACAGTACTGTGTAAAAGTTTTAGGCAGGTGTGAAAAATGCTATAAACAAAGAAAGCTTTCAGAAATAGAAATATTAATAGTTTATTTTTATCAGTTAGCAAAATGGAAAGTAAATGAACAGAAGTGAAAAATAGAAAACAAATGAACAGAAGAGAAATCCAAATCAAATCAATATTTGGTGTGACCATCCTTTGCCTTCAAAACAGCACACAAGGAACTTGGCAGGTAGGTTGTTCCAAACATCTTGGAGAACTTTCCACAGATCTTGTGGATGTAGGCTGCTTCAAATCCTTCTGTCTCTTTCATGTAATCCCAGACAGACTATCACTTCCAGGACTTCTTTACTCTGAAGATACACTGAAGATAGTTCTTAATGACATTGACTGTAGGTTTGGGGTTGTTGTCCTGCTGCAGAATACATTTGGGGCCAATCACACGCATCCCTAATGGTTTGGCTTGTATTTCTCAGCATTGAGGGCAGCAAAACAATACAATGTCAACAAACCAGTGCAGCCAGAAACAGTGTCCCCAATCACAGCCACACCAGTCCTGGTGTCACCAAAAGGCCTCATTCTCATGTGAGGTGCTCTCCGAAGATATATCTGTGTTTGGATCACTATTCATAGATTCAAGAGAAAACACTGCTCCAGGTACGCCAGCCACACACACTGCACTGATAGCGATGAACTGGTGCCTGTCCAGCTCACAGCTGATGATTAAGGAAAAAGAGTCTGGATTGCTAGACTACTGCAGAAATCACCTTTGTTTAGAAAATCACCAAACAGGGTAAAAGCATCAAGGAAATAGCAGTAGATGAGCAGGCGGATCGTGCTACACTAGCGCTTAAGTAAGCGCTAGTGTAGTGGAAAACATGTCAGTGGGTCACCCTGCTCCTCCACTACTATTTCCTTAATACTTTTACCCTGTTTGGTGACTTTCTAAAAAGAAGTGATTTCTACAGATTTGCGGCCATCCAAAATTAATTTGTCCTTCAGCTAAGGGGGGTAGCGGATGGAGGGCGGTAAAACCGCAGCTCAACTGCAAGGTTTTACTACCCTTAACCCCCTATGGGAATGAAACCTAACTGTCACGCTGCCCATTAATGTATAGTTAATCAGGAAGGTAGATGAGTAATTTATGTCCCTAGAACACCTAAAGGTGTTCCTTGGATTTTGAGCTTCTCTGTGTGGCTAGGCTGTGAAAACATGTCACACATGTGGTATTACCATACTCAGGAGGAGTAGAAGAATGTGTTTTTGGGTGTAATTTTAAATATGCCTATGCTGCGTGTTACAAATATCTTTTTAATTGACAACTTTGTGGAAAAAATATATTTTTTCTTTCCTGCATCTTCCAAACGCTTTTGGCAAAAAAATACATTTTAAAAAGACTCAGTATGCTTTTCAGATAATACCTTAGGGTGATTGCGTTCCAAAATGGGGTCATTTTGTAAGTCATTTTGTAGCTGTTTCTGTCCTTGCACTTCAGGGACTCAAGAAATGTGATAGGTAGTCAAGAAATTTGATGCATAATTTATGCTCCTTGAAAATAAAAAGATGCTTCTTGGATTTTGGTCCTCTCTATGCATCTAGGCTGTGAAAATGTCTTGCATAGGTGGTATGCCCATGATTGCGAGGAGTAGCAGAATGTGTTTTTGGGTGTATTTGTAAGTATGCCTATGCTGTGTGTGAGGAGTAATTTGTTAAAATAACAACTTTGAGGGGAAAAAAATAAATTGTATTTATTTTCTTTATTTTCCCAAAAGTTGTTACAGAAAAAAGTACAAATTCAAAATTTGCCTCTTACTAAATAGCTTGGACTGTCTACTTTCCAAAATGGGATGATTAGGGGTATTTGTACAGTCCTGGCGATTTAGGATCTCAAGAAATGAGAGTCAGTCAGTACATTAGGATTGATCAACATTCAAATATACAGTATACTGTATACCATGGTTTGTAGACTGTATAACTTTCACATAGACTAAAGAATATACACTGATTTTTTTTTTCCACCAATCTAGCAGAATACATTTTGGTCTAAATGTGTTGAGAAAGATTATTTATTTCAGAAACAATGAAAACGTTTCCCCTTTATATTATAATAAGTTAAAAATACAGTGATTAAATACCACCAAAAAAAGCTCTATCTGCCTCAAAAAAATATATTTACCATGTATTTTGGTACAGTGTTGCATGACTGAGTAGTTGTCATTCAAAGTGTGATAAAACTAAAAACTAAAAAATGGCCTGGACTGGAAGGGAGTGAAACAGCCCAGTCTTGAGGTGCTTAAAGATAATCCCTAATTTTCAAAAGTCTACTTGGTTTACCTTTAATGTAACATTGAAATAATCATGAGTCCCATGGGACATGCAATTCTCTCAGATTGCTGATCTTTCAGTAGGATAAGGTCTCCAACTAGATTTGGGTTGAGACGTTTTGATTTTCTGCATCCTTGTAGAAGAGTTTTTTATTTCCTTTTCCTTCGATTCCAGAAGCAGTTGGCCAGATGCACATGCTTCTTGTGACTATGGTTATGGATTTCATGCTGTAAAATCTCCAGGTGGAATAAGAACAGTCCAAAGCTTCATGGTAAGAAGCTTCACTGAAGTAAGGATAGTTGTTGACCCTGGATCTGTAGACATTGGACGAAGAGTTCTTGGATCAATTATGGCAGACACTTCTGCCAGGAACTTAGTTAAAGTTTCATAGGTAAGCCTAGTGGAATTAATGTCCATCATCATATAGTCCAGCATTCTACTCAATCACTCATATGGAAAGAATCGGGAGGAATGAAAGCCCATGTGCAGCAATTGTCAGCAAAATAGTCAACTCATGTAGGTGGACAACACAGCTCACCTTTTTCTTTTTGCTTTCCCACCTCAGGATCTACATGCTGTTACCATCCATGGCCCAAAACACCTAGTCCAACATGTGTAATTTGTGGGTCAGTGCTTAAAACAGTAGTAAAGGTCACTTTTCTATTTATACCTACAGGTAAGCCTATAATAAAGGCCAAATTCACCTTTTCACGCAGAATGTTACTTTTCATAATAAATAGAGGCCTCTTCTAACGACCTTTTTGCTCAAGCCATCCCAATGTTCCCATCTCTCACTTGCATTATTTATAACAGCTTTGAATTTGCATCTGTCTATTTTAGTTTTGTTTAAATGCTTTCTGCTTCCATCACTTCCTGTAGATCATCTCCCATCATGCATCACAGAATAGGCATGTATTATCAGTCTGGACCACACCTCCCTCATTACTATACCTCCTCTTGTTTTATTTCCACCCACTTTCTGTACAATCTGATCGAAAAATATCCTTTAGATCTACCATCAGCTATGCAGTGCAAGGGCCTGTCTGATATGATGCAAACTGAATGGATTGTTCAGATCGGTCCTCTTATTTCATTGTTTTGGTAAATCTAAAGGAAATTGTACAAAGATTGTACAATCAGATCCCATAGAGCATGGTCATCTTTATACAAGTATATAGGAGGGAGTGATTGGAGACTCTCAGCTGTCAGGCCCCATTCACATCTCCGCATAACGGAAACTCATGTTCCTGCATGTGTTTTTTTTGGGGGGCATTTTGGAGCATTTTCGCTTGTCACGCATAGGGAAGCCCATTCATTTAAATGGGCTGCCAAAAGGCCAATGGAGTGACAGTGTGTGCTCCCCAACTTAAAGTTTGGGAAAGTGCCGCAAGTGGGAAATATGCGGTGGGAATTTTTAAAAGACAAGGAGAAAATTATACTAAAACATGCAATAACAAATAATTTAATTAAATAAAATTAGTGTTTAATTTTACTTTAAATCAAGCTTTAGATCCACAAGAGAATGAATCTCTACAATTCACTCAACCTACATTAAGGTACTCATGCCTCTTTCAGTAAAAATAAGAACAAAACAACTCTTAAGAATTAAGTAGTCAAGCTTGCTACATAAAGCAGCCTTAGCACCATTACTTGATGAATTAACTCTGCATCCAGAAAAAAAAATCTGACAAAAAAATGAATGTTAATATCAGGCAACAGACAGAGAAATCACTTGTTTGCTCAATGTGCTCATTTAACCAAGCTAATTAAAAGTCCATGCAATGCAATTGACCACATTATCTATTGCTTGGTCTCAAGTGGCAAGAGGAAGTTAGTCTGAAAGTAAATGTCTTATGTTAAGCCAACCATTGAGAAGGACAAATTGAAAGAGCTGAACACTTACGTCAAGTTTGCTGGTGCTCTTAAAATTAACCTTTCCATTTCCTATGAAAACATAACAATACTTTCATAATATGGGGCATCAGCTGTTTCTAAGTTAATCTATATTTTCTTAACCACTTCAATACAGGGCTTTTAAACACCCTTCCTTACCAGACCAATTTTTAGCTTTCAGCGCTCTCACACTTTGAATGACAATTACTCAGTAATGCTACATGCTACCCAAACCAAATTTTTATCATTTTTTTCTCACAAACAGAGCTTTCTTTTGGTGGTATTTAATTACTGCTGGGTTTTTTATTTTTTGCAGTATTAGCGAAAAAAGAGAGAAATTTTTGAAAAAAAAAACACTTTTTTTTTAGTTTCTATTGAACATTTTTGCAAATAAAACATTTTTTTTCCAAAATTTTGGCCAAAATGTATACTGCTACTTATCTTTAGTAAAAATAACCCAAATAAGTGTATATTATTTGGTTGCTGTGAAAGTTATAGCGTCTAAAAGCTATGGTGCAAATCATTGAAAATGATCACATCTGATCACACCTGATTCACTGAAGGCCTATCTCATTTCTTGAGACCCTAACAAGCCAGGAAAGTACAAATACCCCCAAATTACCCCTTTTTGGAAAGCAGACATTCCAAGGTATTTAGTAAGAGGCTTGGCGAGTTTTTTGAAGTTGTAATTTTTTCCCAAAATTCTTGGAAAAATGATAAAAAAAAATATTTTTTTTTTTTTTTTTGCACAAAATTGTCATAAAAACAAGTTATTTCTCTCACACAGCACATGCATACTTGCAATGACACCCCAAAATATATTCTGCTACTCCTCCTGAGTATAGTGATACCACATGTGTGAGACTTTTACATAGCCTGGCCACATACAGAGGCCCAACATTGAAGTAGCACCGTCAGGCGTTCTACATGCATAAATTACACATCTCATTTCTCAACCACCTATTACAGTTTTGAAGGCCCTGGAGCACCAGGACAATGGAAACGCCCACAAAATGACCCCATTTTGGAAAGCTAACACCCCAACGTATAATATATGAGGCATAATGAGTCTTTTGAATGGTTCGTTTTTTTCCAGTAGTATTTGGAAACTGTGGAAAAAAATGAAAACGCATTTTTTTTTTACATAAAGTTGTCCATTTATAAGATATTTCCAACACATAGCATGTTCATAGCAAAAATGACACCCCAAAATACATTCTGCTACTCCTCCTGAGTATGGCGATACCAAATGTGTGAGACTTTTACACAGCCTGGCCACATACAGAGGCCCAACATTGAAGTAGCACCGTCAGGCGTTCTACATGCATAAATTACACATCTCATTTCTCAACCACCTATTACAGTTTTGAAGGCCCTGGAGCACCAGGACAATGGAAACGCCCACAAAATGACCCCATTTTGGAAAGCTAACACCCCAACGTATAATATATGAGGCATAATGAGTCTTTTGAATGGTTCGTTTTTTTCCCAAAGTTTTTGGAATATGTGGGAAAAAAAATGAAAACGCATTTTTTTTATACAAAGTTGTCCATTTATAAGATATTTCCAACACATAGCATGTACATAGCAAAACTGACACCCCAAAATACATTCTGCTACTCCTTCCGAGTATGGCGATACCAAATATGTGAGACTTTTACACAGCCTGGCCACATACAGAGGCCCAACATTGAAGTAGCACCGTCAGGCGTTCTACATGCATAAAATACACATCTCATTTCTCAACCACCTATTACAGTTTTGAAGGCCCTGGAGCACCAGGACAATGGAAACGCCCACAAAATGACCCCATTTTGGAAAGCTAACACCCCAACGTATAATATATGAGGCATAATGAGTCTTTTGAATGGTTCGTTTTTTTCCAGTAGTATTTGGAAACTGTGGAAAAAAATGAAAACGCATTTTTTTTTTACATAAAGTTGTCCATTTATAAGATATTTCCAACACATAGCATGTTCATAGCAAAAATGACACCCCAAAATACATTCTGCTACTCCTCCTGAGTATGGCGATACCAAATGTGTGAGACTTTTACACAGCCTGGCCACATACAGAGGCCCAACATTGAAGTAGCACCGTCAGGCGTTCTACATGCATAAATTACACATCTCATTTCTCAACCACCTATTACAGTTTTGAAGGCCCTGGAGCACCAGGACAATGGAAACGCCCACAAAATGACCCCATTTTGGAAAGCTAACACCCCAACGTATAATATATGAGGCATAATGAGTCTTTTGAATGGTTCGTTTTTTTCCAGTAGTATTTGGAAACTGTGGAAAAAAATGAAAACGCATTTTTTCTTTACATAAAGTTGTCCATTTATAAGATATTTCCAACACATAGCATGTTCATAGCAAAAATGACACCCCAAAATACATTCTGCTACTCCTCCTGAGTATGGCGATACCAAATGTGTGAGACTTTTACACAGCCTGGCCACATACAGAGGCCCAACATTGAAGTAGCACCATCAGGCGTTCTACATGCATAAATTACACATCTCATTTCTCAACCACCTATTACAGTTTTGAAGGCCCTGGAGCACCAGGACAATGGAAACGCCCACAAAATGACCCCATTTTGGAAAGCTAACACCCCAACGTATAATATATGAGGCATAATGAGTCTTTTGAATGGTTCATTTTTTTCCCAAAGTTTTTGGAATATGTGGGAAAAAAATGAAAACGCATTTTTTTTATACAAAGTTGTCCATTTATAAGATATTTCCAACACATAGCATGTACATAGCAAAACTGACACCCCAAAATACATTCTGCTACTCCTTCCGAGTATGGCGATACCAAATATGTGAGACTTTTACACAGCCTGGCCACATACAGAGGCCCAACATTGAAGTAGCACCGTCAGGCGTTCTACATGCATAAATTACACATCTCATTTCTCAACCACCTATTACAGTTTTGAAGGCCCTGGAGCACCAGGACAATGGAAACGCCCACAAAATGACCCCATTTTGGAAAGCTAACACCCCAACGTATAATATATGAGGCATAATGAGTCTTTTGAATGGTTCGTTTTTTTCCAGTAGTATTTGGAAACTGTGGAAAAAAATGAAAACGCATTTTTTTTTTTACATAAAGTTGTCCATTTATAAGATATTTCCAACACATAGCATGTTCATAGCAAAAATGACACCCCAAAATACATTCTGCTACTCCTCCTGAGTATGGCGATACCAAATGTGTGAGACTTTTACACAGCCTGGCTACATACAGAGGCCCAACATTGAAGTAGCACCGTCAGGCGTTCTACATGCATAAATTACACATCTAATTTCTCAACCACCTATTACAGTTTTGAAGGCCCTGGAGCACCAGGACAATGGAAACGCCCACAAAATGACCCCATTTTGGAAAGCTAACACCCAACGTATAATATATGAGGCATAATGAGTCTTTTGAATGGTTCGTTTTTTTCCAGTAGTATTTGGAAACTGTGGAAAAAAAATGAAAACGCATTTTTTCTTTACATAAAGTTGTCCATTTATAAGATATTTCCAACACATAGCATGTTCATAGCAAAAATGACACCCCAAAATACATTCTGCTACTCCTCCTGAGTATGGCGATACCAAATGTGTGAGACTTTTACACAGCCTGGCCACATACAGAGGCCCAACATTGAAGTAGCACCATCAGGCGTTCTACATGCATAAATTACACATCTCATTTCTCAACCACCTATTACAGTTTTGAAGGCCCTGGAGCACCAGGACAATGGAAACGCCCACAAAATGACCCCATTTTGGAAAGCTAACACCCCAACGTATAATATATGAGGCATAATGAGTCTTTTGAATGGTTCATTTTTTTCCCAAAGTTTTTGGAATATGTGGGAAAAAAAAGGAAAACGCATTTTTTTTATACAAAGTTGTCCATTTATAAGATATTTCCAACACATAGCATGTACATAGCAAAACTGACACCCCAAAATACATTCTGCTACTCCTTCTGAGTATGGCGATACCAAATATGTGAGACTTTTACACAGCCTGGCCACATACAGAGGCCCAAGTAGCACTGTCAGGTGTTCTAGGAGCATAAATTACACACATAAATTCCTGCCAACCTATCACATTGTTGAAGGCCCTTCATATTTCTAACACATAGCATGTACTGTACATACCAATTACAAACCAAAATACATTCTGCTGAGCAAAGGGTAAAGAAAAGATTACCTGCGGTTTTAGTAGTGCAGTGGTCCACAGAGGAGAGCATCGGTCCAGGCAGCAGGCAGGAACGTAGACAGCGACAGCAAAACAGGCAGCAGGCAGGAACGTGGACAGCGACAGCAAAACAGGCAGCAGGCAGGAATAGTCAGCACAGGTAGAGATGTTGTCAACACAGCCAATGCATTAGTCCAGATAGCAGGCAGGGATGTGGTCAGCAGCAGCAAAAGGATCAAAGGATCGTCCATGCAGCAGGCAGGAATACTGTCCATAATTAGTAAAGGCAGCAGGCAGAGGTATGGTCAGCACAGCCAGAGTGTAGACATGGGAACTGCCAAAAAATTCGTTTCGTTTCGTTTCGTCCCGTTTCGTATATAAAAAAATTCGTAATTCGTAATTCGTGTACGAAATTCCGTTCGAATTCGTACGAAATACGAAATTCGGACGAATCGTAATTTTTTTTACGAATCGTTAGTAAAGTTACGAATCGTTACGAATCGTTACGAATCGTTACGAATCGTTAACGCGGCTAATGAATTGTTGGTTCTCATAACACAGAGAACAATTCAAATCCAACTACAAATATCGAATTTCAATTTCAAGTTACGAATCGTTACGAATCGTTATGAATAGTTACGAATCGTTACGAATCGTTATGAATAGTTACGAATCGTTAGTAAATCCAACTACCAATATCGAATTTCAACTAATTTGAACGAAATTATTATAGCAGATATAACGAATGAATTCGAATGACAAAGTGTCATTTTTGCAGAAAAAAAAAAAAAGCGTAGGGGTCCCCCCAAATTCAATAACCAGGCCCTTCAGGTCTGGTATGGATATTAAGGGGGACCCCAGCCAAAAAAAAATAAAAAAAATGGCGTGGGGTCCCCCCCAAATATCCATACCAGACCCTTCAGGTCTGGGATGGATTTTAAGGGGAACCCCGGCCAAAAAAAAAAAAAAAATGGGCGTGGGGTCCCCCTCAAAATCCATACCAGACCCTTTATCCGAGCACGCAACCTGGCAGGCCGCAGGAAAGGAGGGGGGGACGAGAGCGGCCCCCCCTCCCGCCTGAACCGTACCAGGCCACATGCCCTCAACATTGGGAGGGTGCTTTGGGGTCCCCCCCAAAGCACCTTGTCCCCATGTTGATGAGGACAAGGGCCTCATCCCCACAACCCTGGCCGGTGGTTGTGGGGGTCTGCGGGCGGGGGGCTTATCGGAATCTGGAAGCCCCCTTTAACAAGGGGACCCCCAGATCCCGGCCCCCCCCCCTGTGTGAAATGGTAAGGGGGTACAAAAGTACCCCTACCATTTCACCAAAAAAGTTGCAAAAATGGTAAAAATGACAGGAGACAGTCTTTGACAATTCCTTTATTAAAATCTTCTTTCTTCTGGTCTTCCTTCTTCATCTTCTCCTTCCGTCATCTTCTCCTTTCTTCATCTTCTCCTTCCGGCATCTTCTTCCATCTTCTTCTTCCTTCGATTCGCTTCTTCTTCCTCCGGTCTTCTCGTCCTTCTCGTCCGGCGTCGTCCTTCTCGTCCGGCATCGTCGTCTCTTCTCGCAGGCCGCTCCTCGCAATGGGAGGCTCCCGCTCTGTGAGGCTTCGCTCCGGGTGACAGGTCTTTTAACGAAGGCACCTGGTGACCCCGCCCCCTCTGACGCACGGGGACGTCATGTGGAATTCCACATGACGTCCCCATGACGTCAGAGGGGGGCGGGGTCACCGGTGCCTTCGTTATACAAGACCTGTCACCCGGAGCGAAGCCTCACAGAGCGGGAGCCTCCCATTGCGAGGAGCGGCCTGCGAGAAGAGACGACGATGCCGGACGAGAAGGACGACGCCGGACGAGAAGGACGAGAAGACCGGAGGAAGAAGAAGCGAATCGAAGGAAGAAGAAGATGGAAGAAGATGCCGGAAGGAGAAGATGAAGAAAGGAGAAGATGACGGAAGGAGAAGAAAGAAGGAAGAGAAGAAAGAAGATTTTAATAAAGGAATTGTCAAAGACTGTCTCCTGTCATTTTTACAATTTTTGACGCTTTTTTGGTGAAATGGTAGGGGTACTTTTGTACCCCCTTACCATTTCACACAGGGGGGAGGCCGGGATCTGGGGGTCCCCTTGTTAAAGGGGGCTTCCAGATTCCGATAAGCCCCCCGCCCGCAGACCCCCACAACCACCGGCCAGGGTTGTGGGGATGAGGCCCTTGTCCTCATCAACATGGGGACAAGGTGCTTTGGGGGGGACCCCAAAGCATCCTCCCAATGTTGAGGGCATGTGGCCTGGTACGGTTCAGGCGGGAGGGGGGGCCGCTCTCGTCCCCCCCTCCTTTCCTGCGGCCTGCCAGGTTGCGTGCTCGGATAAGGGTCTGGTATGGATTTTATGGGGGACCCCACGCCATTTTTTTGGGCTAGGGTTCCCCTTAAAATCCATCCCAGACCTCAAGGGTCTGGTATGGATTTTGAGGGGGACCCTACGCCATTTTTTTTTTTTTTTTTTTGGCTGGGGTCCCCCTTAATATCCATCCCAGACCTGAAGGGCCTGGTTATTGAATTTGGGGGGACCCCTACGCATTTTTTTATCAATGACTTCAATGAATGACAGTTCTCTGTATTACGGATCCAACAATTCATTTGCCGGCAATAGCTGCGACTCGTGATTTTAAATAGTTTTTTTTTTCCTGCAAAAATGACACTGTGCAGGGACAGTTCCCTATATTAGATATACTGAATCTCGAATCATTCGAAGCATTCGTTATATCCGCTATTATCATTTCTTTCATATTAGTTGAAATTACATATTTGTTAGTTACAATACAACATTCGAATTGTTCTCTGTATTGCGGGAATCGGCAATTAGCCGCGAGTGATTTTAAATGTCTTTTTTTCCTGCAAAAATGACACATTGTACAGAGAGAGTTCTAAACACGGAAACCTGCGCCCTTCTATATCCTATATACTCTATAGTATGTCTATGACGGGGGTCATGTTTCCCGTGTTTAGAACTCTCTCTGTACAATGTGTCATTTTTGCAGGAAAAAAAGACATTTAAAATCACTCGCGGCTAATTGCCGATTCCCGCAATACAGAGAACAATTCGAATGTTGTATTGTAACTAACAAATATGTAATTTCAACTAATATGAAAGAAATGATAATAGCGGATATAACGAATGCTTCGAATGATTCGAGATTCAGTATATCTAATATAGGGAACTGTTCCTGCACAGTGTCATTTTTGCAGGAAAAAAAAAACTATTTAAAATCACGAGTCGCAGCTATTGCCGGCAAATGAATTGTTGGATCCGTAATACAGAGAACTGTCATTCATTGAAGTCATTGATAAAAAAATGTGTAGGGGTCCCCCCAAATTCAATAACCAGGCCCTTCAGGTCTGGGATGGATATTAAGGGGGACCCCCAGCCAAAAAAAAAAAAAAAAAAAATGGCGTAGGGTCCCCCTCAAAATCCATACCAGACCCTTGAGGTCTGGGATGGATTTTAAGGGGAACCCTAGCCCAAAAAAATGGCGTGGGGTCCCCCATAAAATCCATACCAGACCCTTATCCGAGCACGCAACCTGGCAGGCCGCAGGAAAGGAGGGGGGGACGAGAGCGGCCCCCCCTCCCGCCTGAACCGTACCAGGCCACATGCCCTCAACATTGGGAGGATGCTTTGGGGTCCCCCCCAAAGCACCTTGTCCCCATGTTGATGAGGACAAGGGCCTCATCCCCACAACCCTGGCCGGTGGTTGTGGGGGTCTGCGGGCGGGGGGCTTATCGGAATCTGGAAGCCCCCTTTAACAAGGGGACCCCCAGATCCCGGCCTCCCCCCTGTGTGAAATGGTAAGGGGGTACAAAAGTACCCCTACCATTTCACCAAAAAAGCGTCAAAAATTGTAAAAATGACAGGAGACAGTCTTTGACAATTCCTTTATTAAAATCTTCTTTCTTCTTTCTTCTGGTCTTCCTTTCTTCATCTTCTCCTTCCGTCATCTTCTCCTTCCTTCATCTTCTCCTTCCGGCATCTTCTTCTTCTTCTTCGATTCGCTTCTTCTTCCTCCGGTCTTCTCGTCCTTCTCGTCCGGCGTCGTCCTTCTCGTCCGGCATCGTCGTCTCTTCTCGCAGGCCGCTCCTCGCAATGGGAGGCTCCCGCTCTGTGAGGCTTCGCTCCGGGTGACAGGTCTTGTATAACGAAGGCACCCGGTGACCCCGCCCCCTCTCTGACGTCATGGGGAAAGCCATAGGGAATTCCACATGACGTCCCCGTGCGTCAGAGGGGGCGGGGTCACCAGGTGCCTTCGTTATAAAAGACCTGTCACCCGGAGCGAAGCCTCACAGAGCGGGAGCCTCCCATTGCGAGGAGCGGCCTGCGAGAAGAGACGACGATGCCGGACGAGAAGGACGACGCCGGACGAGAAGGACGAGAAGACCGAGGAAGAAGAAGCGAATCGAAGGAAGAAGAAGATGGAAGAAGATGCCGGAAGGAGAAGATGAAGAAAGGAGAAGATGACGGAAGGAGAAGATGAAGAAGGAAGACCAGAAGAAAGAAGATTTTAATAAAGGAATTGTCAAAGACCGTCTCCTGTCATTTTTACCATTTTTGCCACTTTTTTGGTGAAATGGTAGGGGTACTTTTGTACCCCCTTACCATTTCACACAGGGGGGGGGCCGGGATCTGGGGGTCCCCTTGTTAAAGGGGGCTTCCAGATTCCGATAAGCCCCCCGCCCGCAGACCCCCACAACCACCGGCCAGGGTTGTGGGGATGAGGCCCTTGTCCTCATCAACATGGGGACAAGGTGCTTTGGGGGGGACCCCAAAGCACCCTCCCAATGTTGAGGGCATGTGGCCTGGTACGGTTCAGGCGGGAGGGGGGGCCGCTCTCGTCCCCCCCTCCTTTCCTGCGGCCTGCCAGGTTGCGTGCTCGGATATAAGGGTCTGGTATGGATTTTGAGGGGGACCCCACGCCATTTTTTTTTTTTTTTTTGGCCGGGGTTCCCCTTAAAATCCATCCCAGACCTGAAGGGTCTGGTATGGATATTTGGGGGGGACCCCACGCCATTTTTTTTATTTTTTTTTGGCTGGGGTCCCCCTTAATATCCATACCAGACCTGAAGGGCCTGGTTATTGAATTTGGGGGGACCCCTACGCTTTTTTTTTTTCTGCAAAAATGACACTTTGTCATTCGAATTCATTCGTTATATCTGCTATAATAATTTCGTTCAAATTAGTTGAAATTCGATATTGGTAGTTGGATTTACTAACGATTCGTAACTATTCATAACGATTCGTAACGATTCGTAACTATTCATAACGATTCGTAACGATTCGTAACTTGAAATTGAAATTCGATATTTGTAGTTGGATTCGAATTGTTCTCTGTGTTATGAGAACCAACAATTCATTAGCCGCGTTAACGATTCGTAACGATTCGTAACGATTCGTAACTTTACTAACGATTCGTAAAAAAAATTTCGTATTCCGTACGGAATTCGTAAAAAAAAAAAAAATTCGT
Organism: Lithobates sylvaticus; assembly: GCA_028564925.1. Lineage (NCBI taxonomy): Eukaryota > Metazoa > Chordata > Amphibia > Anura > Ranidae > Lithobates > Lithobates sylvaticus. The sequence continues at coordinate 596,907,054 of CM053026.1, forward strand.
ACTACAGATTCGTAAATTCGTACGAATTTCGAAAAAGTTCGTACGAATTACGAATTCGTACGAAACGAATCGCACATGTCTAGTCTTGATAAATAAGTGAAGTGACAATGTCTTCAATATATTTTATGAAGGTGGTGGGTGTTGCTGAGGATTTTTGGTAAATTATAAAAGAATTTAAAAGGGCCAAATGAAAAAAGTAAATTGCAACTTTTTTATACCAAAAAAGGGATTTTCTTATTGACAGATAGGGCTGCAACATCTGGTCATTTAAATCCACCCCCCCCCCATAAATTTATTATAAGCATTGATGCAGGAAGGCTTGCGAATGGGACCGCGTCTTCTGGGAACTTCCACTGATGTGTCATTGTGGATGGTGGACATCAAATAAACATCTTTAGTATCCTTCCACTTCACAGCCAGCACTTCCTCATTCCTCAAGCTGGCCGATTCCCCCCTTTGAATGTTTGTGGCGACAAGGCGCTGTGGGAAGCCCTTCCGTTTTTTTCTTATTGTACCACAGGCCAATGTTTTTTTTAGGTACAGGTGGCGGAGAAGGGGCAAACTCGTATAAAAATTGTCCATATATATATGATACCCCTTTTGGAGGAGTGGGAATGCCAACTCCCAAACAATTTTCCCACTAATTCCCATGTACGATGGACACTCAGGGGGCTGGAGCTGGGAATCTTTTCCTTCGTACACACGGAAGGAGTGCACATAACCAGTGGCACTTTCACAGAGCTTGTTGAGCTTCAAGCCATACCTCGCTCTCTTACTTGGGATGTATTGTTTCATACCCAGCCGGCCTGTGAAATGCACCAGGGATTCGTCCACAGATATATTTCTGTCAGGGACATAAAGTTCAGCAAACTTTTTGGAAAAAAAATCAATTAGGGGGCGAATTTTATACAGCTTGTCAAATTGTGGGTGATTCCGGGGGGGGCACTGTGAGTTGTCACTAAAATGCAGGAAGCGCATAATAATTTCATATCGGGACCTGGACATGGCTGCAGAAAAAACTGGCATGTGATGGATGGATTTGGTCGACCAATACTTATGTATCTCATTTTTTTTTGTAAGCCCCATGTTTAGCGTTAGGCCTAAAAACACTTTCAGCTCTGGAATTGTTAGGGGTCGCCATTCAAAAGGGCGGGCATAGCTGGAGTTGGGGTTGGCTGTGATAAATTGTTGGGCACAAAGATTGGTTTGGTCCATGACCATTTGAAGTAATTCCTCTGGGAAAAATAAATAAAAAAAATCCATCTTGGAAAAACCTGCAGTGTTGACCTGCACACCTGGCTGTGCTGTAAAAGGGGGGATCGTGGCTGACCCTGTGGTAGAAGGCAGCCACAATGGGTTTTCCAAGCTTTCTGGCAGCTGATTTTGGGCCCTAATTCTTTGGCGCACACTGGGCCTCTCCTCCTGGGGTCTAGCAGCGCTTGAACTGGGCCTCTCCTCCTGGGGTCTACCGCCGTTGGCACTGCTGGTAGATGCCTGGGGTTCCGACCGTCTTCTTTTAGGAGGGGCTGCTTCCTCCTCCAATTCAGATCCTGAGGTGCTGCCTTCAGGGGGCTCATATTCTGAGCCAGAAACTGAAACAGAACTGAGCGGTGAGAGCTCCCCGATGCTCTCATCGCTCAGACTGAGAATTTGGTATGCCTCCTCTGGGGTGTACATCCTTTTGGACATAGTGGCAGGTACTCTGGTGGCAGGTGGTGAGGTGGCGGGTATTCTGGTGAGGTGGCGGGTACTCTGGTGGCAGGTGGTGAGGTGGCAGGTACTCTGGTGGCAGCTGGTGAGGTGGCGGGTACTCTGGTGGCAGCTGGTGAGGTGGCGGGTACTCTGGTGGTAGGTACACTGGTGGCAGGTGATGAGGTGGCGGGTACTCTGGTGGTACTCTGATGGCAGGTACTCTGGTTGCAGGTACTCTGATGGCAGGTACTCTGGCAGGTGGCGGGTACTCTGGTGGTACTCTGGCCGGTGGTGAGGTGGCGGGTACTCTGGTGGTACTCTGGCAGGTGGTGAGGTGGCGGGTACTCTGGTGGTACTCTGGCAGGTGGTGAGGTGGCGGGTACTCTGGTGGTACTCTGGCAGGTGGTGAGGTGGCGGGTACTCTGGTGGTACTCTGGCAGGTGGTGAGGTGGCGGGTACTCTGGCAGGTGGTGAGGTGGCGGGTACTCTGGTGGTACTCTGGCAGGTGGTGAGATGGCGGGTACTCTGGTGGCAGGTACTCTGGTGGTGACAGGTACTGATGACAGGTACTGATGACAGGTACACCTGATGACAGGTACACCTGATGACAGGTTCTCTTTATTTAGGGGGGGGTGATCTGGGCACAGATGGGTATATATACTAGGTGGGTACAGTATATAGGTAACTCACTGTTAGCTGATCTCCTCCTCACACAGGATCGGTGTGTGAAGAGGAGAACCCAGCAACAGGAGTTACCTCTCTTTTTTGTTTACATTTAGTGACTGGCTGTCATTGGACACAGCCAGTCACTAAATAGCCAATTATGTTGTGTTTTTACTTTGATCGGGGCTGAGCTGTATCTAAGGCAAAAGCCTCAGCCAGCCTCAGTCCCGATCTGTCACTGAACGTTCCCGGGAGCGCGTGCGTGCGCAGTGCACGCCGCTTCCGGGATACATACAAACAGCGGCGAACGGCGCCGCTGCAACGGCGCAGAACACCGCCTCGGGAGACAACTGGCCACTTCAATACCCCCATCGGGGGACGGCCAGAGAGAGCGACGGGTCAACATCGGAAGAAGAAGAAGAAGGCGGCGGAAGATCCCGGAAGACCCCCGAAGGCGGATCGAGACCCCCAGACTACGACGTCGACGACGAAGAAGGTAGCCGGCCTCCTCCGCTCGGTAAAAGAGCTAGGTAAATGGCGGAGGAGTCCGGCGAGAAGACCCCCAAGGCGGAAGAAGACCCCCGGAGCAGTGCAATAAAATATTTTTTAAAAATTGTGTGTTTTTTTACTTTACATTTTACACCTTAGGTGAATGGGTAGGGGTACATCGTACCCCATACTCATTCACATAGGGTGGGGGGCTGGGATCTGAGGGCCCCCTTATAAAAGGGGGCTCCCAGAGTCCGATAAGCCCCCCACCCGCAGACCCTGACAACCAACGGCCAGGGTTGTCGGGAAGAGGCCCTTGTCCTCATCAACATGGGGACAAGGTGCTTTGGGGTGGGGGGGCCGCACGGCCCCCCTTTCCCCAGGGCACCCCACATGTTGACGGGTACGGCTCAGAAGGGGGGCGCTCGCTCGTCCCCACCCCTTTCCTGGCCGGCCGGGCTGCGTGCTCGGATAAGGGTCTGAGATGGATTTGGGGGGGACCCCCACGCCATTTTTTCGGCGTGGGGATTCCCTTTAAATCCATACCAGGTGACGGGGCTAGCGCGGCGGCATTCACTGCCTTCGCTAGCTCCGTCTACCTGCAGTTACGTTCTAAATGAACGGACTGCTCCGTGTGTGGGCAAGTCCGTTCATTTTCAAAAGTCCCGCGGACTTTGTCCAGCGGATTGTCCACCAAAGAAGTCCGGGCGTGTGTGGGCAAGTCACACGCTCGGAAGTCCGGGCGTGTGTGGGGAAGTCCCGCCGGACCTAGTCAAAGTCCAAACGTGTGTACGCGGCATAAGGCTTCATGTACACAGGACATTTGAAAACCTCTTTTAAATGCTGGAACTTGACAGCTAGTAACTGACTTTAAAAACATCAGATTTACCACTTTTACATGCGTGTTTAGTGGCGTTCATGAGCAATTTAGTAGAGACGTTTTTTCCAGATAACAGATTGTACTGATCAGTATACCCTCCCAGATGCCCACAATGCAGGAAAAAACTCTCTTTCTCTCTCAGCAGTGTACATGAGGCCTAAGGGGAAAAAAAATTATCATATATGTAGATAAACATGAAAAGTAAAATATAATCATACCTGAAACAAATTGATTGTTTCAAAACAAAAGATTCAAACAGAGTCAGAAAAAGGAACAACGTCTCCTCAGATTATGCCTACCAGCTCATGGGATAAGCCCACATCTAAAAGCCAAAATAGATATGTAAAACCATTGTAATTAGGGGTAGAAGGGTGCCAGGTATAACGTCAAAAGTCTTTCAGCTAAGTGATATTGTCATCAAGTTTAGCCATTACATCTTACCAGGTCATATAATGTTGTAAGTCATTGTTGAAAAAAAATCAAAAAAAAAATTGAGTCCATTCATTTTGTATGGGCTCAAATCACACTGCAAAATATTAGTCTTATGCCACGTACACACAATCGGAAATTCTGCCAGCAAAAGTCCGATGAGAGCTTTTGGTCGGAAAATGCGACCATGTCTATGCTCCATTGGACCTTTGCTGGCGGAATTCTAGCCAGCAAAAGATTGAGAGCAGGTTCTCAATTTTTCGGTCTGAAAAAGTTTCAATTGGAAATTCCGATCGTCTGTACCAATTCCGACACCCAAAATTGCTGCGCATGCTCGGAAACAATTCAACACATGCTCGGAAGAATTGAACTATATTTTATCGGGTCCTCGTCGTGTTGTACATCACCGCGTTCTTGACGGTCGAAAGTTCAGCAAACTTTTGTGTGACTGTGTGTATGCAAGCCAAGCTGGAGCGGAATTCCATCGGAAAAACCATCCAAGATTCTTCCGACGGAAAATCCGCTCATGTGTATGCGGCATTAGGTATCGGAGAATGTGGTGGCATGTCATGCATGCCACCACAATACTGGGTAGAAAACAGGATCACCTAGTGTGGGAATATACAATTAATTAAACATTATCTAGAGATAATGTACAGAGATCTCAAAAAGGATTTAGATACATCTTCAGACAATCATTCATAATATTGAAATCTCTATTGAAGACAGGAAGTCTCTATGGAAGACAGGAAGTGATGTCGGGCACACACAGGAAGTGATGTCAGATGCAGACAAGACAATCCATGAGGTACAAACTACAAAGGAGACATTGCTGGAAGTGGCAGCAGAGGAGTTTATATCCATTTATGAGTTTCTGTGACGCATGAGCACCGGAGGAGGATCCAGCCCCCATTAAAGGGATTCGGGTCTAATGACAGCAGCACCATCCGAGAGTTTCTGATTACAGCAACTTTTCACACGCTTTCTATGATCCTCTGTGACGGGGGATAATAGACTGTTGGTAAGAAGTGATTTCACACAGCTTGGTGGTGGTCAACACAGTTTATACACTTTTGAATATTCTAATTTCTGGATTGATGGACTTTTGATCTGTTTTGGACATTCAGTTTATTGCACGGGTGTACTGTATTGATATCATCAGATATTGGACTTGATACATTGAGCCATTTCTTTATTTAGAGTCATCACTTTTATCAATTTGTATTATTTAACAGTCACTGCTGGCACTATTTTATGTATATGTTTTTGTTTCACACATTTATGTATGGACTTTATGTCCTTTTCACTAATTGAAGTTTACCACTGATAAAGGTTCTATAAGACAATTTTTGATTTGTTGTCAGTAGAGTGGTGGACGAGATTGGGCATTTGGTTGGACGCTCAACACGTTCCCCATTAATTTTATGTTTTCTATTTGTTTAGCACAGCTTTTTTGATTTTTTATTTCTTTTTGCTGACAGACCACATCTATCCGGGTGCATTTACACCTGAGTGTTCGAGACCTTAGCGCAGTTTCTTTCTCCATTTTTCAATTTCAGTGTAACCAGATGATACAAGCCTTAAATGTGCCTGACTAAAGCATATAATAAAACCATAGAAAACAATATAAAAGCTAAGGGGGAGTTTTAAAAAGGGGGGGTAATTCTTATTGGTGAAGGGGGTACGTGTATGGAGGATGTCATGTAAGGTCAATGGAAGTTATAGTTCTTTTAAAGAGTGGGGAGAGGAGAGTGGTATGATGAAAGGTCCCAAGGCTCCCATATGTCTTCAAAAAGAGGAACGGTTTTACCATAAAGAGCAGTCAGGTACTCCATTCTCCTAACCTCTCCTATGACCTTCACCAATTCGGGCAAAGGAGTTTTGGTGGATAACCAATGTAGAGGAATGGTTCTCCTGACTGCTGTCAAGATGTGGACAGTTAGTGGAAGCTATTTAATGTACATGTACGAGTATATCATATAATATGTCCTTACATTATCTGGACTAGTCATTAAACAACACCAGTAGTAACAGACAAACATTACAGCATTTGAATGATAGTATGACCAATAGTGAAATGATAGTATTATCAGCAAAAGCTTTACACAGACAATTTATAGGAACTGATGTCAATATACATAGTTTGAACGACAGAAAAACAAAAAACATACCTAGTTTGTGATAGAGTACTTCATCTGCAGTGGGACTTCAGGATGCACTATTAATGCTAATATGACATAATATACTGTATGTGCCATAGGCAGCTCACTGACAGAGTGTAGTTTACAGTGTATATATATATATATATATATATATATAGTATGTATTTCCATTTTGTATTTATATTCACCTTGACAAAGGCCCTTGTATCTTTACTAGGAAAGCACCTGGATCATCTACATAGCTATAAAATAGACAGTCCCAAAGGCAGTCAGCACATTTTATGTGTGAAGTAAATACTCATCCAAAAAAATATATCAATACAAATCCAAAACAGGTATAGAGGCACACAGGATGGACTGAGAAAACAGAGTGTAATCCTGCTTTCATCTAGCTGGTTTGCTTTATTGCAGGCTTGAGCAAATTATACAATAAGGTACTAGCTGAAGGTATAGGTAGACCTGTTTTGACATCTTTGTTTAGTTTTTCATTTTTTGGATACCTTTTAGATACTGAAGTTATTTAAAGCGGTGTTCCAGACAATATATATATATTTTTTAAAGCCAGCAGCTGCAAACACTGTAGCTGCTGACTTTTAATAAGGACACTTGCCTGTCTGGGGAGCCCGCAATGTCGTCCCACCCCCCCCCCCCCCGAGGCCGATCCATCCATCAAATTGGGTGCAGGCTCCGCAATTCCAATGAAGGGAAACCGGAAGTGGAGCCTTGCGGCTTCACTGCCATTTTCCGACTGCGCATGCGTGAGTCCCGCGGCGCTTTTTGAATGGCCAGCTTGTCTTCTACGTCACACACATGTCCCAGAAGACAACAGGGAGCTCGCCGCAGAAGAGGGTGTGACTCCCTCTGCCACAGCTTGGCTGGATTGGAAGTACTCTTAGTACTTCCAAAAAAGGTAAGTTAGAAAGTAAAACATTTTTTTTAAATATCCAAAAACGAGGGGTGGAGAGGTGCTCTTTCATTTAAGACCACCTCTCAAAATTGGGTGGAACTCCGCTTTAACCGCTTCCCGACCGGCCACTGCATATATACGTCAGCAGAATGGCACGGGCAGGCAGAATCACGTACCTGTACGTGATCGTGCATGTGCCTGCCCGTGGGTCGCGGCGCGCTCGCGACCCGGTCGGGAGCTCCATGACCCCGGCCGCGGGACCAGCGGACCCGATCGCCGCTGGTATCCCGCGATCGGGTTACGGAGCTGAAGAACGGGGAGAGGTCTATGTAAACAAACCTCTCCCCACGCTTCCTACACTGACTGTCAGTGATCGGCGGTTCCCTGTCATCGGGAACGCCGATCAATGACGTCAGACGTACAGCCACGCCCCCCTACTGTAAAAAAAAAACACAACACGTCACACTGACTCCTCCCCGCCCCCTAGTGGTTAACCCCCTAACTACAACTGTCATTTACAAAGGAAGCAGTGCTATTTAAATAGCAGTGATTGCTGTATAAATGACAAATGTCCCAAAAATGTGTCAAAAATGTCCGATGTGTCCGCCAAAATGTAGCAATCACAATAAAAATCACTGATCGCCGCCATTACTAATAAAAAAAAAAATATTAATAAAAATGCTATAAAACTATCCCCTATTTTGTAAACGCTATAACTTTTGCGCAAACTAATCAATAATCGCTAATTGCAATTTTTTTTACCATAAATATGTAGATGAATACGTATCGGCCTAAACTGAGGAAAAAAAATGTTTTTTTATATATTTTTTGGGGATATTTATTATAGCAAAAAGTAAAAAATATTGCATTTTTTTCAAAATTGTCGCTCTATTTTTGTTTATAGCGCAAAAAATAAAAACCGCAGGGGCGATCAAATACCACCAAAAGAAAGCTCTATTTGTGGGAAAAAAAGGACGCCAATTTTGTTTTGGAGCCACGTCGCATGACCGCGCAATTGTTAGTTAAAGCGACGCAGTGCCGAATTGCAAAAAGGGGCCTGGTCCTTTGGCTGCCAATTGGTCCGGGGCTGAAGTGGTTAAGGCAATTAAGAAATCCTCATGGTGCAAGTTTTTTTCTATATTTGCATGATCTCTGGGGAACATCTACACAGTAGTTCTGAGAGAAGCAGATCAATAGTTTGAAAACTCCTCTGTCTGCTGAACCAGACATATGAATGACTGTTTCCAGGTACTAAAACTACTATATGGAATTCTAAACTTTGAAAAAGTGAACAAAATGATTTAAAAATGCAGGCTGGATATTCTTCTTCTCTGCAACCATGTCATCATTTTAATTGCTGGTATATTATAACTCGAATACATGTGATTATCTTTATAATATTGTATTTAAAAATCTGTACAAGTGAGAATGTAGCGCTAAACCTAAAAGGAATGCACTGAGAAGTGCCAAAAAATCAATGCCTCAAAAAGACAGAGATAAATGACAGAGTGACTATCTGGTGTGAAGACAAAAACACATCTAACACAGGTGCATATGAACAATGAACTGTTAATGCATATAATTAGTGCCTATATAGAATAGAATAAAAATAAAAATAAGACAAAATAAATGGAAATGTCCACAGTGCAAGAACACACTTCAAATGAACAAATGTCCCAATATGATAAACGGGTGTGAATATCAAATACGGGTGAGCACCGAAAAATGACTTGAACTGGATCCTCTTTCAGTATTCAGATTGATAAAAGAAAACAGATGTATGCTTACCAAAGCAAGTGGACTCCCTGTCAGCGACAGGAAAGTCAAACAAGCCTGTAGTATCCAGACACCGATGGATGGAACATCACTGGCACGAACCGATGTAATCCGTGGACTTCTCACTGGGAGATGGTGGAACCGGTCTTCCAGGACCCAAGATGGAAACTGGTACACGGCTACGAACACGGGACCACGAACTCCAATCGGTCAGACCGGACAGCAGGTAGGGTTTGAGAACTGATGGCCAAAGACCACTGGGGATGAGGTCAAGGCTCTCATATGGTGTTTGTCAAAAAGCATGTGGAGAGAGAAAAAAGGAGGGGAACTCCAATAGTGCAGATCAGCATGGAAGGTTTTATTGAAAGAAAACCACCAATACAAAAAATAAAATAATAAAAGTGATCACGATTAAAGGTTAAAAGCAGTATGGGGATAGGTGAAACCTCGCCCTACGCGTTTCGTCTTAGACAGACTTCAACTGGGGCATCTACCTGTTCCCCCACACTGCAGACATATATATAGATGTTCATGAAATAACAACCAATCATCAAATGCCCATACTTAGTATTCTGGAAGTATTGATTGGCTCTGAAAGCATCATGTGACAGGAAGTAGGGATGAGAATAGGTTATGTGGCCAATCCACTATCAGACCGGACCAGAAGAACAAAGTGTATGGTGGAAACCACCCACGTGTTCCATCTATTCTCATGAGGCTCCTCCCAGACACATGGTGATTTTGGCGCCAAATTCTCTCACCCAATCGGCAGGACGATGAACTAACGTCCAATAGAGTGGGCCACTCCGATTCCACTGTGACAAAGAAGGCTCGAGGAACACCAGATCTGATTGGTCTAGTAAATGACCAATCAGAGGAAGCGAAAACCAGGCATCCAATCCCGGGCAGAGAGAAGTCCGGAGTTGGTTTGGCGCCAAAAAGTGATGACAACGTGATGACGCTCGCTGCGTCCCTCCGTCGGAAGTGACGCAACGGGGACAGAGTGAACGTGAGACGCCCCGGCATATGGGGAAAGACGCCAACAGCGTCAAACTCCGTCTTGGCGTGATGACGTCACCCGTCTGAGAGCGTCCGACATCAACCCAAAGCTCAATCTATGCGTAATGGCGTCAGACGTCCATACATGTCCGGTGTCAGCCTCATCACGTGGCCGGCACGGAACTAGACATCAAAACAAAGGGCCCAAAAGGATATCTAAACAAACATAAAATAAAACTTTTTACATGTTACCAAGAGATAAAGGAATCATGTATAGAAATTATAATTCAAAAAGAAAATCTCTTCCCTTTAGAGGGCCTCGTTGTAACACCTAGGGTGCAGGTATGACGCCCTGACCCCTAGTGTTAGGAGGTATAAACAACAAGTCAGGAATACCCAAAATGTGCACAGAAAAACTGAGATGAACAGTACATAGTGTGGAACGCGGGCCAGCGCCATCATGTGGTTGAAACCCATAGTACATTTCACAGTAAATAATCTTTCTATACAAATTGTGCCTAACAAACAAAGAGAAAAGGGACCCTCTACAAAGCATAAAGGTGTGGATAAAACCTTTCTCGGTTTGCACAATATATGATACATGGCAGATATCAAGTGTATATACATACATAAACGGGACTGAGACAACTCTAGCGAAAACCAAAAATATGACAGGAGGTCAGATGGAGGGAATAAACTCAGGATGAATTAATGAAAGAATTTATATCCCACTCAACATTTAACCCAAACGGGGAGTAAGTGCGAAGCTCATAGATCCAATAAGTTTCAAGACGGGATACCCCGCGTAGGCGGGATTCACCTCTCCAATGAGGAATAAACTGGTCTATGATCAAAAATTGTGTTCCAATGGGATTGCGGTCATGGGTCTCTAAATAGTGGCGAGGGACACTGTGGTTTGTTTTCCCCTTTTTTATGTTATTTATATGCTCGTTAACACGAACTGAAAAGGTCCTGATTGTGCGTCCAATATATTGTTTCTTGCAAGGGCAAGTAAGAAGATACACGACATATTGGGTCGCACAAGTCATAAAACGCTGTATGGGATAGATGCGTAAAGTGATAGAGGATTGAAAAGTATCACTCTTTCGCCTCCCGCAAGTATTGTGCAAACAAACGTTGCACTTGCGGCAGGGAAAATAACCCTTGCATTGAAAAAAGAAAGAGGGCCTTTTCGGGGGATCGATAACATTGGGGGCAACTTGACCTTGGATGGATCTAGCGCCCCTAAAGATAACACCAGCCGTCTCTGGGAGTGCTGGACCCAAAACTTTATCGTTTTGGAGTACTCCCCAATGCCTCTTCACAATCTCTTTGATTTGTCTTGACTGTGTGGAGAAGGTGGTGAAAAGAGACCACTTGAACTTATCGTCCGTAGGCTTTTTGGGTTTAACCTCGAGTAAGGTTTTGCGATCGATTTGTTGAATACGGTCAATCTCCACATCAAGATCCTTAGATTTATAACCTTTTTCTAGGAAGCGTTGTTTCAGAACCACCGCCTGTGTGGAGAAATCGTCCACCTTAGTACAGTTCCTCCGTAAACGGAGGAACTGACTGCGTGGTACCGATCGGAGCCATTGGGGATGGTGACAGCTATCGACCGGAATGTATCCATTCCGGTCGGTAGGTTTAAAATATGTAACAAATTCCAAACTGTGGTCAGTCGCCTTAATCTCGAGGTCCAGAAAGCTAACACGGGAGGTGCTAGCCTCATGGCTCAGACGAATGCCCCTGTCGTTGGTATTGAGATGGACAATAAAGGCATCCAAGGATTTGCGGCTGCCCCTCCAGAGGAGGAGGATGTCGTCTATGTACCTCGCCCAGAAAACTAATTCTGGTCTTTTGAGGGCATAGACGACATCCTCCTCCCACTTGGCCATGAACAAATTTGCAAGACTGGGGGCAAACTTGGCCCCCATGGCCACCCCACGTGTCTGCAAATAAAACTTGTCCTGGAACCAAAAATAGTTGTGCTGTGCCGCGAACCTCAGAAGATCCATAATAAAATTCCGCTGTAAGGGGGATATACGGGTGTCCCTGGACAGATGGTATTCGACTGCCTCAAATCCCAAAGTGTGTGGAATGCATGTATAAAGAGCAGCCACATCCGCTGTGGCCAATATCATATCATCTTGATACACAATAGATTCCAACTTCCTGATAGTATCTCCAGTGTCTTTCAAAAAGGAGGGGACCAATCTCACTAGGGGCTGCAGATAGAAATCCACATACTTCCCTATTCTGGCTGTAACAGAATCTATCCCGCTAACTATTGGCCGTCCTGGAGGGTGGACGGGATTTTTATGGATCTTGGGAAGATAGTACATGGCGGGGATACGTGGGACCAGTGGTATCAAAAAACATTTTTCTTTTTTGTTTAGAATCCCTAGGGAAAAACCTTCCTCTATTAGTGCGGTGAGGGCCCTCTTGAAACGTGAAGTTGGATCCGTTTGAATAGGGATATATGTGTTGGTATCACTCAAGATGTTGTGCATTTCTTTAATATAGTCCTCCTTATTAAGGACGACGATACCTCCACCTTTGTCTGCAGGTCGAACTATCAGATCTTTACGTTCGCATAGTTGTCTCAATCCCGTTTTTACATTTGAATTAGTGTACACTTTCTTACTAGGTAAATTGTCTAAATCCTGTAGGACCAAGCTCCGAAAAACCTGAAGTGAGGGAGCCAGGGCACCTGGGGGTTTGAACAATGAAGGGTTGGCCAGTCCCGAATGAACATAGCCATCTGATGTCGAGGACACATTGTGAGGTGTGGTCAAAAAGTGTCTCTGAATATTGAGTTTTCGAGTAAATTTATGAACATCAATAAATGTTGAAAATTTATTGAGGGATCTCGGCGGAACATATTTTAAGCCCCTATCAAGAACTAGTTTTTCTGCCTCTGTTAGATTAACTGTGCTTAAATTGAATATACCTGAACAGGTCAAGTTCTTTTTCTTTTGGCTTTGGATCCGCCACCCACCTCGTGTCCCTCGTTTCCTTTTGGATTTCCCGGGTATTCTTGTGTAGACCTGGGAAAATCCGAGGGGTGGGGGTGTCCATTGCCATTTTGATTATAGCCATATGGAGAGCGGGGATGAAAATCTTCATCCCTCTCCATATGTCTATAGGTGTCCTGGTATCCCTCTTCTCTCCTATTGTCTTGAACTGGAAAGGTTCGTGGGAAGTTACGTATGGGGGTTCTATAGTTATTCTCTTGATAGCCATGGTGATACTCATCACGCTGACCATGCCAACCAGAAGCGTGAGCTTTTGGGCTATTGTAATAATAGGAGTCCTCATATTGGCCGTGATAGGTACCTCTACCTTTTTTGGTGGAACCCCTACCTCTGGGATTTGGAGGTTGGTATCCATTTTGGGTGTGTGGTTTCCCACGAGCATCGGGAACCCTTGGGGGTCCACCTTTAGGCGGTTGAGGGGGATAAGATGGTCGCGAAGGACCCTCTTTGAAATTGGGATCATATGTTAATCTCCGATCAGGGTTGGAAATCTCAGGTTGTGTGACCTCCATCTCTGAACTGTTATTATCGGAACCCATTTTCTTCTGCCAATTAAAGACTGTTTTAGTTTTATAGTCAGTAACATCTCTATTATATTTCTTCTGTTTTTTCGTCCTTTGGTCTCTCTCTTCCTTTTCTAGATGGCTTTTCAGACTAGTAGAGAGAGAAATATACTCTGATGATGTTTTGTAAGGGGTTAATTTCTCTCTGAGATCTTTGATCTCCTTATCTATGCCAGCTAATTTAAGCTGTTTCCTCTCTACCAGGAAAACAAGGAGCTGGATACCGACTTCGTTAAAATATCTAAACCAAGTATCGGTATCCATATCCCCTTGTTGGGGGGATACATCCCATCTTAACCCTCTGGGGACCATTTGTTCCTTAACATATTGCTCCAGGAACGCTGTATCCCACTGGAGGTGTATTTCTGTGGTCATGAGGTTCTTAAGTCTCATAAACATACCACTGGTTTCAGTGTCGGATCTGATGGAGGTAAATACTACATCAGTGGCATGGTCAGCGTGATGAGTATCACCATGGCTATCAAGAGAATAACTATAGAACCCCTATACGTAACTTCCCACAAACCTTTCCAGTTCAAGACAATAGGAGAGAAGAGGGATACCAGGACACTTATAGACATATGGAGAGGGATGAAGATTTTTATCCCCGCTCTCCATATGGCTATAATCAAAATGGCAATGGACGCCCCCACCCCTCGGATTTTCCCAGGTCTACACAAGAATACCCGGGAAATCCAAAAGGAAACGAGGGACACGAGGTGGGTGGCGGATCCAAAGCCAAAAGAAAAAGAACTTGACCTGTTCAGGTATATTCAATTTAAGCACAGTTAATCTAACAGAGGCAGAAAAACTAGTTCTTGATAGGGGCTTAAAATATGTTCCGCCGAGATCCCTCAATAAATTTTCAACATTTATTGATGTTCATAAATTTACTCGAAAACTCAATATTCAGAGACACTTTTTGACCACACCTCACAATGTGTCCTCGACATCAGATGGCTATGTTCATTCGGGACTGGCCAACCCTTCATTGTTCAACCCCCCAGGTGCCCTGGCTCCCTCACTTCAGGTTTTTCGGAGCTTGGTCCTACAGGATTTAGACAATTTACCTAGTAAGAAAGTGTACACTAATTCAAATGTAAAAACGGGATTGAGACAACTATGCGAACGTAAAGATCTGATAGTTCGACCTGCAGACAAAGGTGGAGGTATCGTCGTCCTTAATAAGGAGGACTATATTAAAGAAATGCACAACATCTTGAGTGATACCAACACATATATCCCTATTCAAACGGATCCAACTTCACGTTTCAAGAGGGCCCTCACCGCACTAATAGAGGAAGGTTTTTCAGTGGTGGAGTGAGAATGTAGCGCTAAACCTAAAGGAATGCACTGAGACGGCCAATAGTCAGCGGGATAGACTCTGTTACAGCGAGAATAGGGAAGTATGTGGATTTCTATCTGCAGCCCTTAGTGAGACTGGTCCCCTCCTTTTTGAAAGACACTGGAGATACTATCAGGAAGTTGGAATCCATTGTGTATCAAGATGATATGATATTGGCAACAGCGGACGTGGCTGCTCTTTATACATGCATTCCACACACTTTGGGATTTGAGGCAGTCGAATACTATCTGTCCAGGGACATCCGTATATCCCCCTTACAGCGGAATTTCATTATGGATCTTCTGAGGTTCGCGGCACAGCACAACTATTTTTGGTTCCAGGACAAGTTTTATTTGCAGACGCGCGGGGTGGCCATGGGGGCCAAATTTGCCCCCAGTCTCGCAAATTTGTTTATGGCCAAGTGGGAGGAGGATGTCGTCTATGCCCTCAAGAGACCAGAATTAGTTTTCTGGGCGAGGTACATAGACGACATCCTCCTCCTCTGGAGGGGCAGCCGCGAATCCTTGGATGCCTTCATTGTCCATCTTAATTCCAATGATAGGGGCATTTGTCTTAGCCATGAGGCTAGCACCTCTTGTGTCAGCTTTTTAGACCTCGAGATCAAGGTGACTGACCACAGTTTGGAATTTGTTACATATTTCAAACCTACCGACCGGAATGGTTACATTCCGGTCGACAGCTGTCACCATCCCCAATGGCTCCGATCAGTACCACGCAGTCAGTTCCTCCGTTTACGGAGGAACTGTACTAAGGTGGATGATTTCTCCACACAGGCGGTTGTTCTGAAACAACGCTTCCTAGAAAAAGGTTATAAATCTGAGGACCTTGAGGTGGAGATTGATCGCATTCAACAAATTGATCGCAAAACCCTACTCGAGGTCAAACCCAAAAAGCCTACTGACGATAAGTTCAAGTGGTCCCTTTTCACCACTTTCTCCACACAGTCAAGACAAATCAAAGAGATTGTGAAGAGACACTGGGGAGTACTCCAGAACGATAAAGTTTTGGGTCCAGCACTCCCAGAGACGGCTGGTATTATCTTTAGGGGCGCTAGATCTATCCAAGGTCAAGTTGCCCCCAATGTTATTGATCCCCCCAAAAGGCCCTCTTTCTTTTTTCAGTGCAAGGGTTATTTTCCCTGCCGCAAGTGCAACGTTTGTTTGCATAATACTTGTGGGAGGCGAAAGAGTGATACTTTTCAATCCTCTATCACTTTACGCATCTATCCCATACAGCGTTTTGTGACTTGTGCGACCCAATATGTTGTGTATCTTCTTACTTGCCCTTGCAAGAAACAATATATTGGACGCACAATCAGGACCTTTTCTGTTCTTGTCAACGAGCACATAAATAACATTAAAAAGGGGAAAACAAACCACAGTGTCCCTCGTCACTATTTAGAGACCCACGACAGTAATCCCATTGGAACACAATTCCTGATTATAGACCAGTACATTCCTCATTGGAGAGGTGAATCCCGCCTACGCGGGGTATCCCGTCTTGAAACTTATTGGATCTATGAGCTTCGCACCTACTCGCCCTTTGGGTTAAATGTTGAGTGGGACATAAATTCCTTTATTAATTCATCCTGAGTTTATTCCCTCCATCTGACCTCCTGTCATATTTTTGGTTTTCGCTAGAGTTGTCTCAGTCCCGTTTATGTATTTATATACATCTGATATCTGCCATGTATCATATATTGTGCAAACCGAGAAAGGTTTTATCCACACCTTTATGCTTTGTAGAGGGTCCCTTTCTCTTTGTTTGTTAGGCACAATTTGTATAGAAAGATTATTTACTGTGAAATGTACTATGGGTTTCAACCACATGATGGCGCTGGCCCGCGTCCCACACTATGTACTGTTCACTTTAGCCTTTCTGTGCATATTCGAGGTGTTTCTGATTTATTGTTTATACCTCCTAACACTAGGGGTCAGGGCGTCATACCTGCACCCTAGGTGTTACAACGAGGCCCTCTAAAGGGAAGTGAGTTTCCTTTTGGAATTACAATTTCAATATACAACTTTTTCTCTCTTGGTAATATGTAAAAAGTTTTATTTTATGTTTGTTTAGATATCCTTTTGGGCCCTTTGTTTTGATGTCTAGTTCTGTGCCGGCCACGTGATGAGGCTGACACCGGACATGTATGGACGCTTGACGTCATTACGCATAGATTGAGCCTTGGGTGGATGGCGGACGCTCTTAGACGAGTGACGTCATCACGCCCAGACGGAGTTTGACGCTGTTGGCGCCTCTCCCTACACGCCGGGGCGTCTGACGTTCATTCTGTCCCCGTTGCGTCACCTCCGACGGAGGGACGTAGCGGGTGTCACCACGTTCGTCATCACCTTTTGGCGCCAAACCAACTCCGGATTCCTCTCCGCCCGGGATTGGATGCTGGGTTGCGCTTCCTCTGATTGGTCATTCACTAGACCAATCAGATCTGGTTAGGTGTTCCTCGAGCCTTCATTGCTGTAGCGGATTTGGAACGGCCCACTCTATTGGACGTTAGTTCATTGTCCTGCCGATTGGGTGAGAGAATTTGGCGCCAAACTCACCATGTGTCTGGGAGGAGCCTCATGAGAATAGATGGAACACGTGGGTGGTTTCCACCATACACTTTGCTCGTCTTGTACGGTCTGTTAGTGGATTGGCCACATAATCTATTCTGATCCCTACTTCCCGTCACATGATGCCTTCAGAGCCAATCAACACTTTCAGAATACTAAGTATGGGCATTTGATGATTGGTTGTTATTTCATGAATATCTATATATATGTGTGCAGTGTGGGGGAACAGGTAGATGCCCCAGTTGAAGTCTATCTAAGACGAAACGCGTAGGGCGAGGTTTCACCTATCCCCACAATGCTTTTAATCTTTAATCGTGATCACTTTTATTATTTTATTTTTTGTATTGGTGGTTTTCTTTCAATAAAACCTTCCATGCTGATCTGCACCATTGGAGTTCCCCTCCTTTTTTCTCTCTCCACATGCCTTTTGACAAACATCATATGAGAGCCTTGACCTCATCCCTAGTGGTCTCTGGCCATCAGTTCTCATACCCTGCCTGCTGTCCGGTCTGACCCATTGGAGTTCTTGGTCCTGCTTTCGTAGCCGTGTACCAATTTCTATCTTTGGGTCCTGGAGGTCTGGTTCCATCATCTCCCAGCGAGAAGTCCACGGATTACATCGGTTCGTGCCAGTGATGTTCCATCCATCGGTGTCTGGATACTACAGGCTTGTTTGACTTCCCTGTCGCTGACAGGGAGTCCACTTGCTTTGGTAAGCATACATCTGTTTTCTTTTATCGATCTGAATACTGAAAGAGGATCCAGTCCAAGTCATTCTTTGTTGGTGCTCACTCGTTATTGAGATTCACACCTGTTTATCATATTGGGACATTTGTTCATTTGAAGTGTGTTCTTGCACTGTGGACATTTCCATTTATTTTGTCTTATTTTTTACAGGCACTAATCATATGCATTAACAGTTCATTGTCTATATGCACCTGTGTTAGATGTGTTTTTGTTTTCACACAAGACAGCCACTCTGTCATCTATCTTTGTCTTTTTGAGGCATTGATTTTTTGGCACTTCTCAGTGCATTTTTTTAGGTTTAGCGCTACATTTCCACTCCCACCACTGCTACAAATATAGGCAACAATGAGCTAAGCAAGAGAACAATTTCCCTCCTGCCTCATGATATAGAATATAGGGCGGAAAAAATGAATTAAGAGGAAGACCTCTTTGTGATGGTGGGTGAATTAAGTACAGAAGTATAAAAAGCCAATGTGTAATTTAACCTCTGGTCAATGATCAAGGTCCAAACAAAACTTAACACCTGAACACAGTTTTGCAACTTTGGTATGTGTTAGTAAAACTGTACATAAAGAGCTATTTAGTGTAATTTTTTTTTTTTTTACATTTAAGCTGTTTATTTTTATGCCATTTCCATGATCCATCACGAAAAAACAGAACAAAATAAATTCTGCTATTTTCGACAATTTGTAGCGACACCATATATGTGTGTGCTATTTGTTCTTTGTACCTCTAGTAGAGCTAAGAGACAATAGTGCACATTTTGCTATTTTTTTTTCTTATACTACCCAAACACACACACACCAACACTAACACTGACACTAAATATAAGAACTTTTTGTCTTCCTAAAACACACTGACCCTAACACTGACCCTAAGGCTGACATTGACAGTCCTGATCTATTTAATCTTTAATATTTGTATTTACACACACAGTGTAAAACAGTGCTGGGGCAGATTTTCACAGTAGTGATCACTGTGATTGGGTAATCAGTGATCACATGATCACGGATTAGTGTTCCAAGTTCCCAATTATTAGTCCAGTTATTAATCCAGGATCTGTGGATGACAGCTCGGTCACTGTCACTACTCATTTCTCAGTTTGAGCATTCTGTTTCATCAGGAGATGTTGCAAGCTTAAACATGTGTTAAACAATGCACAACTGCAGACAAGGCTCCCAAGCCCGACCCTCACTCAAAGGAAGGTAAGAGGGGAGTTAAAAAAAGGTATCCAGGGCCAGCAAAGTAGATATACTTTCTCAGGGGTTTCTGTCCATATTAGGACTTCCTGATAAAGTTCTGAGTATGTATATTTTTGCCTGCAAAAGAATTTTTAAAGGACATGAAAAACGAGTGGCACTTTCAAGGAAATCTGTCTATATCAGGACTTTACATTGCCAGTACCGGATGCAGGCTTTCAAAGAAAAGGGCAGTTAGTCCAAATGGCTGTGGTATCGAACAACTCTCAGCATGAAACTGACAAAAGGCTAGTGTATGTATGGTATCAACATTCTGGGACCCCTCACACAGAATGGGGTAAGGCTCACACTGGGAGTCTACCCTTACTTCCCTGTTTTTGGTTAGATTGACACCCAGCATTTGGAAAATGCACTGGGGAGAAAGACAGCACTTACAGAGGAATGCACCAACAAGTATGAACCTTTAGCTCAAAAATCCGAGAGACTATGCAGCACTTCAGGAACAATTATAAAAGGTGATTATTATCCTGCAGATGACTTCCAAGCCTCCTACTAAATTTGCTATCAATTAATGCCAAATGGGTCCAATATCACCAACTGTGTGTCTTCTCCTTTATTCACCTTTGCTTCCAAAGTAATAACCAAATAATCAAATTAAAACTGCTTATCATTTCATTCCAGGTAGGTCAGTGGATCAACATCCCTTCCCAGTGTTTCTCCTCTCGGTATAACTCAACAGAAAATTACTAAAAATAGTCCAATAATGTAAAGATTTACACTACAAACCATATGAATAAATAAACCATGCTACCATTTATATCAATAATAAAGTGCAGACCTGTGATTCCCACACAACATGCCAACTTAAAGTGTACTAAACCCTTACCAGAGGTAGGTCCCTTTGCTACTTTCGGACTGCCCGCCCAACTGCCTGCAATGTACTGCAAATGGGTGGCCTGTGCAGGCAAAGGACCGCTGAACTAACTGGAATGGAATGATATGGTAAGAGCCTGCACAAGTGGCATATGTGGAGCACTTTATCACTGGTGGTGCACTGATGTTGGTATATTCTCATGTAAGCACAATATATGTATGTTTGTTAGCATTTATTTACAAAATACTACACTATATGCATTTCTTTTGGGTTTCACATGTGATGAGTTGAAAATATTTGGGAAGCATAAGGCGAACAAAGGAGAAGACACACAGTTGGTGATTTTGACAGTTTATTGGAACCATTTGGCATAAGTGGATTGGAAATCTGGTAACAGGCTTGGCATGTCATCTGCAGATTAATATTCACCTGTTAATTACATTTTTTCCTGAAGCCTTGAATATTCTCTTGAATTTTTGAACTGAGTACACCAGGGGGCGTTGGAGTTCTGTTTGGCTACTTGGGAGATTCTGGGAGGCACCAGTGCGCTGGTGGACTCTCTCAATATGAATCTTTAGCTGAAACCTAGCATATCCAGATCCAAAGTAAGACATTTTAGATATTGCAGTTTAACAGTCCTTAGAAGTGGTTGTTAAATTAGTTTTCTTTTGTCAAAGTTTTTCTTTTATTTCCTCTGGTAATCCTGTCCTAGGGTGGCAGCCCTCTCTTACCCCTCTGTAACCCCAGGCTAGGTTGTAAACCCTCAAGGTTTTTCACCTTAATGCATTCTATGCATTAAGGTGAAAAACCTCCTGTAATGCAGCAGCCCCCCAGAGGGAAGAGGCCCTTGTCCTCATCAACATGGGGACAAGGTGCTTTGGGGTGGGAGCCCCCTTCCCCAAAGCACCCACCCCCCCATGTTAAGGGCATGCGGCCTGGTACGGTTCAGGAGCGGGGGGGCGCTCGCTCGTCCCCACCCCCTTTCCTGACCTGCCAGGCTGCGTGCTCGGATAAGGGTCTGGTATGGATTTTGGGGGACCCCCACACCGTTTTTTCGGCGTAGGGGGTACCCTTAAAATCCATACCAGACCTAAGGGCCTGGTATGCCTCTGGAGGGGAATCCATGCCGTTTTTTTTTTTTAAATTGGGCGTGGACTTCCCCCTCAGAGGTAGTACAATGACTTGCGAATTTCTGTTCAGGACGCAAGCCAGATGCAAATCAGATGCGTGCCCATAGAAGATAATGGGCCTTAATTCGCACCTGATCCTCCCCGCACCAAAGTCAGTGGCGGTTTTTCTGCAATGCGCAGTGCGCATGCACCGGACATATGTGA
This sequence comes from Lithobates sylvaticus, assembly GCA_028564925.1. Classification (NCBI taxonomy): domain Eukaryota; kingdom Metazoa; phylum Chordata; class Amphibia; order Anura; family Ranidae; genus Lithobates; species Lithobates sylvaticus. The sequence continues at coordinate 596,928,742 of CM053026.1, forward strand.
ACATGCCTCATTGAAAACAATGGGTTTTCAAATGTCCTGCAAATTCGCAGTGTTTTCCACCGCTGCAAATTCGCAATAGTGTGAACCCAGGCTAACAGATATTTTCTGTACTTGCTGAAAATGTTCCTAATTTGAAAACATGAACACTGATGCAACCACCACTCCTAGAAATGGTTAAGCTGCAATATTAGTTTGGTTATCCTTTACAGAATTTGGCAAATTGGAAGGGTTGCTTAAGCAAAGAACACAAAGCATAGTAAAAATCCTTAGAAACCAGTCAAAAATAGAACTGGTTAGAATGCTATGTTCTAAAATCTTTGTACTATGGATTAGAACACTTTGTACATTCTTGTTACTCTTTCTGATACCTTACTGAATAACTCTGACAGGGGTGAAATTTATTATTCAGCATACCGGGACTCTAGGGTGTTACAGATAACAGATTACACAATAGTTTGGAGAACCGTATGTAATGAAATTAAATCTCAGTATGATTCAGTATTCCCATTCTGCAACTGTTTTATAGGAGGAAAAAAAGTGTTAATGCTGTTTATAGCAAAGGTTCTCAACCAGTACAACAAACAGTATACCGGGAAAGGAATTTCTGATTGCATTTACTTTACTACCTCAATTGTATTTACTTTTGTAAGATACAAAAGTAAAATGGATATATTACAGGGGGTATTTGTAGAAGATTTCTTGTTATTATTTTTAAAAAGTTTCAAAATGTTTTGCTTTAAAGTTCTATCTTGCTGTAAATAACTGTCCTGTGGAAATGTTAATTGTTAGGCCTCATGCACACTGGACGTTGTAATAACGCCAGTAGCATTAGCTGTAGAAAGCTGTAGAATTAGTTTTTCAGCATTTATTACCTTTTTTTAGCTGTAGCGTTTTTTTAGCTTTTTTTAGCAAAACTATACTCCCACAATAGCTTATGGCTCAAAAACGCTGATAAACTTTAGACCTTACCCTCAGCAAGGACAGACATGGCCGACTACAGAGCCAACTTTTTCGCAAACCCACTGCAGGTAATACCATTCTTGCAGCCTCCAGTTTTCACCCCCAGCCCTTACTCAAATCTATCCCCTTCGCCCAATACTTACGTGCTCGACGTAACTGTTCCACGGATACCTCCTTTGAACACGAGGCCTCCGTATTGAGGGACAGACTTCGCGCACGTGGCTACAAAAACAGCGTTTTAAAAAGCGCTTATAAAAAAGCGAAATCCAAACCACGTTCTGCTTTACTCATTCCAAAACTATCTGAGCCCTCCACACAATCACCCCTCAGAATTATAACAAATTACTGCCAACAATATAATGAAATTACTCAAATATTACTCAAACACTGGCACATCATCTCTACAGACAGAGCCCTTTCCCCCTTTGTTCCGCCCAAACCTTTGATCACTTATCGACGTGCCCCTTCCCTCCGAGATAAACTCATCACTAGCGAATACAAGAGTAGTAACAAATCCCAGAGACAGATTAAGGGCACTTATCCATGTGGTAATTGCAATTATTGCAAATATTTACCTAAATCCAATCTACACAACCTTCTACCCAATGGTCAACGCCTTTTTCCTAAGCATTATGTGAATTGTCGTTCAGTTGGAATTGTTTACCTCTTAGAATGTGAATGTGGATGCTTCTACGTGGGCAAAACCAAACTACCATTCTGGAAGCGTATCTATGGACACGTTACCAGTATAAACCAAAGAGATCCCGACTTACCTCTGGGACGACACACCTCTATTGTCCACCCTGACAACACCCCCAAGATCTCATTTAGAGCTCTAGACCATATTCCCCCCCCAAATCGAGGGGGCGATTACAACAAAGCACTCCTCCAGAGTGAACTTCGTTGGATTTTCCACCTCAATGCCACCATACCCCCTGGCCTGAATGAGGCCTTTAACTTTAAACCTTACCTTGAGGGCTTCGAGACTGGAGTCTGTGAATTAGACCTGTGACCCATGGTTTCCCATGTCCAAGCATCCACACTTAGTGCACATTGCTTGTATGATTACTATTTATTTATTACTGTTTATTTTCTGTGGATTGGATGTCTCCCTTACAGCATATAGGAACATATGTCCATATATCTCATACTGTATATGTGTATTTATATATAATTTCCTTATGCATTACCAATACATATCCTTTATTCATGTATTATATACGGTGCATTAAATTGACACATGGGTCTTTTTTCCCCTCTTCCCTCCAAGGTGTTACAAGCCATCATATCACTAGGTCATCTATTCCACCTAGCCTGCATGTCCCCCATTGCTCAATTTTGTGACCTTGTCCTTTATGGACCAACCTACTTGACATTCTACCTGCATTCTGATTTCCCCCCTCTATTTTGAATACCCGGCGCGGGTAAGACCAGGTGCGCGCGCGCATCTTTTAGGATGCGCGCGCGTCATCCTCCCGCCTTCCATCTAGACCAGTTCACTGGCCTACTTCCTGTTTGCGCTCCACTGCGGAGCGCACCAGGAAGTCGGCGGCCGTCTGTCCCGCGTCGGTGACGTCACGACGCCGGACGCGACCGCGCCGTCATGACGCGGCCGCGCCCGGCACCGCCCCCGTCAGAGGTCCACACTGGGAGGCTATTACAGCGCCTCCTGGCGCCTGCCTCCCAACTACACAGCAGCAAACTAACACTGAGGCTTGAGGATGATTGACACACACCCTCCCTCAGCTGTTATTCATTACTTGATTACATATAAACTTTCCACACTCTGGCTTCAGTCTCATGCTGCTGACTGACCAGAGATGACCTCCTACCCCCCACTCACCAATTATACTCAGGTAAATACAAGGTCTACACATTGTTTGTAGTCAGTTACTCCTATTTTTTCATGTCTCTGATCATTCCTATTTTACTTCACTTTACAGTGATACATCCGCTGATCCACTGTGTTAAATACAGGCTATGGGCTTTTAGCCCTAAATCCTGTATGTTGGACCTTGTATTCTGAGGGGGTTCTCAGCAGGCCTTCCATGCCCCAGTGTTTAAACACACTGTGTTTGTTTTTACTGCACACACCTCTGATCCCTTGGATCCCACGCTCAGTGGCTCCCCCTATATGACAAACAATTGAGCTTTGGCAAGACATGTGAGTACTTTATTATGTTTTCTCCTTTGAGTTAAATCTCCTCCAGCAATATAGATTTTCCTAGTGCAAATATAATGTACTGATATGTTGAGACTAATTTTATGACCCTTCATCTATCTAGATGAGCCTCTAAGGATACAAATTGCCTTGACAAAGGACCACAGTCCGAAACATGTTGGCATCCTCCTTACCATATGTACCAAGCAAGTTTATACCTCTGTCATAAAAGCTTTGTATGTTTTTGCCCCTTTGACATGTTATAAACTGTATCAACTGATTGTACCATTTATTGCAAACATACTATGCCTTCTGAGCATTCCCCTGTTCATTATGTACAATTTTGAATAAACGTTTACTTCTTCACATGCATACATCGTGCTAAGTGTCTATCTATACCTCAAGCATCCCCTAGGGGTACTGGCCTTTACCTTATGCACATCATGGCCTACTATTAAAATTGTTAAACTTTAGATTTTCTGCAGATTTTTGTCTTCAGATTTACCAAAACCATAAAATATGAGGTCAAACCTTAAGCACACACGGTACACACACGGTACACACAAGTACACACGGTCAGAAATTCAGACGGAAAATGTCAGATCGGACCATGTTGTCGGAAAAATCCGCCCGTGCGTGGGCTCCATCGGACTTTTTGAGATCCTGCTCTCAAATTTTCCGACAACAAAATCCGATCTGACTTTTTCCGATCATGTGTAGAGAATATTGACGGACAAAGTGCCACGCATGTTTAGATCAAATTACGAGACCAAAGCTATTGGCTACTAGCCTCTACGTAGTTCCGTTGTACGCAACAAACGTCACCACGTTCAGAATGATCGGATTTTCCGACAACTTTGTTCGACCGTGTGTATGCAACACTAGTGTCGGATAAAATCCGTCGGAAAAAAATCAGACGGATTTTGTGGTCGGAATTTCCGACTGTGTGTACGATGGATAAGAGTTTCCACATGTATGCAATCAGGCAGGCCCTTGCACTACATAGTTTTGGTAAATCCGAAGACAAAAATCTGCAGAAAATCTAATAGTGTGTATGGGGTCTTAGAGCCTTTTTGCAGCTGCAAAACTCCTCTTAAAACCCACTAGTGATTTACGTAAGCAGTGCGCCATCAGTAGAGGCGCACAGCAAGGCGCAACGCACATTTCCATATTTACGAAATGGTGCGCCAGTAACAGAGCGCGAATCCCCCATCTGCTATAGCGATCTCGACGCACAGGAAAATGCAATCTGTGCGCCACTATGGACATGGACACTATGGCATCTCAAAATCAATATTGACAGAAGATGGAGGTGCCAATATTATGGGGTGATGTGAGGTATAGTAACAACTGCCCAAGTAACAAATATGCTCAAAATAGAATGAGAAAGCCTGCTGTGCCCGCAAGTACATTTAGAACTGCGTGAGATCAATGTAAGCAGTGTTCATGCACAAGCAGCTGTTGCGCTCCTTCACATGCGTTTGTTCACTGCGCAGCCAAAATCTTAGTAAATGTTAAGGAACGTACATGCAATTGCGCGGGTTGAACGGGCGCACCTCTAAACTTGACAATTTTTTTTTTTACGCTGGTTCACCTTTATGTATTTTTTTAAGGAGATTTGCACACAGGTCACGTTACGTTGCCAACATGTGACATGCACCTTGTTAAAATGATGTAATAAGACTCTCGGTCCTCTAGCTCCTCCTAAAAGGGCATTTAACCTACTCCCTCTAATGCATATGATTTCCTTGGGCTAGCTTTTGCTTTGAAGGGGGACTCCACAATCTTTTCTCCAATGCTCTTGTCTCCCTCTCAAACCCATGGGATTTTCATGTGCTAACTTTTGCTTTTAAAGGGGAACTCCACACTCCATTCTTCAATGCTCTTGTCTCCCCCCTCTAACCCTTTGGATTTCCATGTGCTAACTTTTGCATTTAAAGGGGAACTCCACACTCCACTCTATTCTCAAAAGGCTGTGAGCTGCCATAACCAATCCAAACCACATCCTTTTTAAGAGCATAAAACAGGGCCAGCTAGAAAGGGACGAGAAGAGCGATTGCCCAACCCCCTTCTGAACCATACAAGGCCACATGCACTCAACATAGCTGGCTGCCTTTGGGGCATGTTGGGCTCAGCCCAATACCAACCGCAAAGCACCTTGTTCCCACTAGTTTAAAGGGGTTTTCCACTTTCCATAAAGCCCCCTGTCTGCAGCCCCCCAAAACCCCAGCCTAGGGTTGTGTGGAAGAGGCCCTTGTCCCCTTGAATATGGGAACGTATGCCTGAGCCCCTCCTGCCCCCAAGCATCCACCCCCCTTCCATGGGCTGGCTTTCCGTGTGTTTGGCTAGGGTTTTTTTTTTAGTGTGTGGGAGGGGCACAATATTGTTTTAGTTTGTGGTGGTATGCCAAGCCTGCCAAAGCCCATTTTAGTAATGTATATAGTAGATGGGTTAATAGGAAAAAATATTTCAGTAATATTTTGGGGTGGTGGGATTGGGTCAAAAGGAAAATTAAATATTTTTTTCAAAAAAAGAGTAGGAATAAAAGTAGCAGTGAGAAAACAAGATATTTTAGGATATTCAGTTTGGGTACATTATATTTATTTAGGAATATGGGCTTTGACATGGCCGATGTTAGGAAGAGGATTAAAGATGTATTAACTGAAAGAGGAAAACAAATTATTTTTCAAGCAAGAGTAAAACATCTGGAGCAGGATAAAAAATACACAATTTTTTTTTTCAAGAAGGTTTGTAAGGAAAAATTAGTGTTTGATAGTGTGTATGATGAAGAAGGGAGGGAATGTAAGGGAGAGAGTGTGCTGTAATGCGTGACTATCTGTTATGAACGGTTGTATGAGTCAGATACTAGAATGATTGATATGGTAGAGGATAATTTAGATGAGGATGATAAGTTTTTTTTTGCAGAAAGAGGTGAACGAGGAGGAGGTGTGGGAAGCTGTGGCAAGCATGGGGGCTAATAAAACCCCGGGAGGGGGTGGCTTATCAAGTGATTCGAGTTTTTTTTATTGTTTTGGGATATTATTAAGGGGGAAGGGGTAGTGGTATTAATTTATAAGAAGGGGGATAGGAAGGATATTTGAAATTGGAGGCCTATCTCCTTGTTAAATTCAGACTACAAGGTATTTGCAAAAATGGTGGTGAGGAGATTATCTAAGGTCATTAGTAGGATGGTTAACGAGACGCAGACCTGTGCAGTGCCGGGTGGAATGATCTTGGAGAATTTAATTTTAGTTAGGGATATAATACATTTTTGTACAGGTAGGAACAGTTTGATTATCCTGACATCATTTGACCTAGAGAAGGCATATGATAAAGCGAATCATGGGTTTTTGTGGGAGGTTTAGAAGCGGATGGGTATACCACAGCAGCTCATTAATGTAATAAAAGGGTTGTATTGGGGGATCAGTAGTCGGGTTCTGGTTAATGGGAGTTTGGGGTGGGCTTTTTTGGTTAAATCTAGGGTGAGACAGGGGTGTCCCCTGTCCCCTATTCTCTTATTTGTTTTATTGATCCGCTGTTAAGGATGATACAGAGGGATAAGGTGGTAAGGGGCTTTTTTGTGCCTGGGAGTGGGGGGAAAATTGTGAAATGTTTAGACAGTAAACAATGTATAGGATTATGGCTAAGCAAGCTATACTTTTTTTTCGTGTTGGATAAAAAGAAGGGTGTGGATGCCGAAGGCATCTGGAAGTTTAAAAAATGGAGGATGTTGATTAAAAATTAGGTCTCTTCCACGATAAGGTAAGACCTTGGAGACAGTGAATGAGCGTCAAGCTGAATAGTCTCTCAATAGAGTTTTCTGAAGTGGAAGAAAAAAAAAAGGAAAAAAAAAAAGAGAGTACATTTGGGTGTCTTTATAGAGTTAGCAACCCATGTATTTTCTCTTTGTATTTTGTTTGTTATATCTTTGCAAAACAGATGTGTTTTAGAGCAAGTATTTTTTACTTTTTTTTTTTACTACATATTTTTCACTGAAATATTTTTGATGTTGTCAGTCTGTGTTTGTAGGTTGTTAGTTTCACTTTGATTTAATTGTCTGTGCTGCATAATTTAGCAAAATAATCTTCCTCAAGTTGTTGACTAATAAATGTTTTAGGACATGTTTTAGGAATTTAACTTAGCTAAAATAGCTGTCCAAATTACCAAGCCATTGACTGTGATTTAAAGCAACTGTGCAAGATGAAGGAAAACCTACAAACATGGCCTGTTGTGGGTACTTGAGGGCAGGGTTGAGAACCACTGATTTAGAGCACTGAGCTAAAATCTAGCTCAAGACAATCCTATTCTAATTGTGGGCATTTGAGGGAAACCAAGAGAGTGTTAGAACCCCTGCTTGTCTTTTTTTTAGGTTGGGCTTTGTGTCCCTTTTCTGAAAATTGTCTTTACTTCCTGTGACATAGCCAAACGGGAAGTGAGGGTAAAAACCTACCAATGTCTTTACTTAGGGACACACAGGTCAATCTAACTAGTGTCCCCATTAGGCAAATTGCACTCTAGCACTTTGTTGTGTACACCGCAAATTATTAGGTATTTTGGGGTTTATTAAAGACAAATCCACTCTGCAATACAAGTGTACTCGCTGTAAATCTGAGAGGAAGCAATTGTGATTTTTAATCCAATCAAGTAGAAGCAAAGATGCTGTCACAATAAAGTGACTCAACCTCTATGCATTTCGGCCTATCAGATTGGCCGTCCTATCTGATAGCATAGAGGTTGAGTCACTTCATCGTGACACACTTCCGCCTACACATTCAATCTGGAAATCAAGCCTTCACTGAGCCAGCAGCTGTATGAACTAACCAGGCGGATTTCACGGATTTACTTATACCTGCTGTTCACTCCGGGTGCCAGGACATTAGGCACTCATACGTGTGAGTTGAATACCTTTATATTTTTTGGAATAAAAATCTCTTTATCAAGGGTACTGCGCACCTAGGCTTTTTCTATTATATCTATTTATATGAGGAACATTCACCGCTGCCAATCATCGGAGGATATCCAGAGGATATCCATAGGGGTCGACCCACACGCGCATTTGACCTAACTAGCGATAGTTGGTCCACTCCCAGGGGTGAGTGCACATCTATTAGGGGGACACTCTGTTTAAAGCACTTAAGAAGCACGGAATCATCCATCTATTATTCAAGTCACAGCCCTGGATATTGTTTCACTAGCACAAACACCTTTTTTTCACTGGGGACTGTTTGATTAATTTTAATAATTGCTACCAGTGTATCATTTATTACCTGTATGTCATTTTTTTTAGCATTTAGCGTGGTATACTTTTTATCGAACTTAGGAATGTGTCTTTGCAAAGTTAAACTAAATTAAATCCTTTCTTATTTTTGCTTGGGGGTAGAGTGCAGAGGGATTAGAAGTCTTGTCAGTTTTTGGGGATGTCTGCACCCCTGATAGGGTGAAGACAGCTACTATTTTTTTAGCATTTAGCGCGGTATACTTTTTATCATTTATTAATTGTTCACACCAATTTCACACTGCAGCTGCTTTAATTATGTGGTAAAGCAATTCATTCTCCTTATCCATATTAACACATACATGAGTTTTTTTCACTTACTTTCATCTTTTGGCGCTTTGGTTCATTTTCATATTTTTTCACATTCCTAAATTCAACTGTGATGCATGTCAATGGCCCATTTAGACCTTGTTTAAAATAAAACACCAGTTACCTATTCACTATAAAAAGTTGTTAGTCCGGGAAAAGCGACTTACATGCAAAGGTGGGAGCATGACCTGCAATTTGATTGGGAACTGGACACCTGGCACGCAAACTTTGCCCGATCGTACAAAGGCATTCTAAACACCTCCCTTATAGAGGCAGACCTCAAGGTAATCTCTCGCTGGTATCTAGTTCCTACCAGACTCACCAAATTTTACCCACAGTCCTCCCCGTTGTGCTTTAGAAATTGCGGACTCACGGGCTCCCTCCTCCACACTCTTTGGGAATGTCCCAAAATTAGAGGGTTCTGGAACAGAATTTTTAGACTAATCCGCAAAACCACTGGCTGCGCGGTACCGCAAGACCCCACCATAGCCCTCCTTAACAACAAAATTCCAAAGGTTCCGAAATTGACCAACTGCCTCGTCCACTTCATCCTCCTAGGGGCCAAGATTACACTTGCCCGCGCATGGAAATCACATACAGTCTCCTTCCGCCAAACCAAGCTTAAGATATCTTGGATAATGGCACAAGAAAAAATCTCTAGCACTATCCTAGACACCACAGATAAATTCCGCCTCATCTGGGACCCCTGGGCGAGGTATGTAGGCATTTCACTTCTCCCACTATGAGCAAGCTCACTAACGGATTACCTCAATCCTTGCCGCCCTTCTTCTCCTCCTGTTCTCCGTGGGGGTTCCCGACCCCCCCAGCCCTTCCCTCCCCCCTCCCTCTTTCCTTTCTTCTTTCTCTCCCACCCTTTCACTGCATGAAGCTCCTTTCTGCCTCAAGCTCCGAGTGGGCTCCATGGCCCACCTTACTGTTCAAATTGCAGTTGGGAACAGATTCAATGCTGCTTGCCCTCCCCCTCAGGGGTCGGCAATCAGTCCAGGGGTTAGGAAAGTTTTGCTCACATAAAATGAGCCCTCCCTAGAACCGTTTGCCTGTTCATCCCACGCACAGCAGGATCCCAATTGGATCCACCAATTAAGAGGGAGGCTTGGGACCATTGTCCCGTACCAGGCCCTCTGGAATTCGCTTTCCTCTGGGTCCCCTTTACTAAACTGAATACTCCCCTGCGAATCGTGCTATGTTTTAGCTTGTATTGTACTTGCTCAAAAGTGACCTTATATTTTCTTGTAACTGCTTCACAATTTATGTATCGACCTCAGCTTGAGGCTACAGTTCTCTTTATTCAGTTGTATTGTTCATACTTTCAATAAAAAAATTTAAAACTCAAAAAAAAGAAAAAAAAATAAGTTGTTAGTCCAGTCTTGGAAATCTGCATCTGCTTTACTATTAATTTCCATAAAAATTGGGTTCCTGCAGCTAGATGCGCGACCGCTGTGTTTGTGAGATGCGCAACTGCTGTGTGCGCGGAGGTATGTACCTGTGGCGCATATCTGGTACCCGGAAGTGGTGGCCAGCACACAGGAATGACATCATGCCCCTCCAGGAAGTTGCTTGTACTGCTGCTAATTTCTTCCCATCACCATGCCCATCTCAATGTTTTCTGAGGAAGAGATGATCCTTATTTGCAAATTAAAGGGGTTGTAAACCCTCATGGTTTTTCATTCTATGCATTAAGGTGAAAAAACTTTTTTAGTGCTGCAGCCCCCCCCCCCCCCCCCATTTTACCATACGAGGGTGCTGTCATCCTCTGTCCGGGAACGAGCACACCATCTTTAGCTGGTGTCTCGTGTCCCGATTGGATAGAGTGATAGTAACGCAGCCATTGGCTCTTGCTGCTGTCAATCAAATCCGATGACAGGGGGCGGGGCCGAGTCCTGCATTCTGTGTGAATGGACACAGATGCGGGACTCTGGAGCACACCTGCACGGGTGTCCACCAAGGATAGAGCTTTTCCAACGTGGACACTCGATGCAGGGAGGAGCCACCAGCGGCGCCGTGGGACCCCAGAAGAGGAGGTTTGGAGGCCACTCTGTGCAAAACTAACTGCACAGTGGAGGTAAGTATAACATGTTTGTTATTTAAAAAAAAAAAAAAAACAAGAGTTTACAACCCCTTTAAGATAATTTTTTATTTATTTATACATGGGGTGGTGTTTGTGTGGGTTATGTGTGTATGTCTAAATGATTTGGCCTCAAAACACACACCTACTTCCTGTGTACAGATTCACTTCTGGGCAATGTATAATGCTTCCCGCTTCAGTGTGTGTGTGTGTATATATATAGATATATCTATATATAGATATATCTATAGATGTGGGTTCTTGTGTCCACCAGCATTGGGAAGTTTAGTAGATTCCACACTCCCAATTCTGGAGGCATAATAATGGTCTAGCACAGGGGACTTCAAACTACAGCCCTCCAGTTATTCAGGAACTGCAATTCCTATCATGCCTAGTCATGTCTGTGAATGTCAGAGTTTTACAATGCCTCATAGGATGTGTAGTTCCGCAACAGCTGGAGAGCCGTAGTTTAAAGATTCCTGATCACTCTAGCATGTCTTGAAAAAAGGTGTTTTTTCATGTGCCTTGTATAATGGCCAAGAAATATAGTTTGGAAAGTGGGTCATGGCACATCTGCATTCCAAATTTGGCACTTAAGATCGTCATGCACTATGCAATCTGATTGGCCAATCTCTGTACAACTTGATATTTCGGCAAAATAGATAATAGGAAGACACACTTGAACAATTAATTCAAATTATAAGAAATCAAACAGGCTCTTGCACTAAATCTATGTTATTTAAGATCTAACTTGATCTTTAAAGATCAAGATCTGAAAATATAAATTTATTGGGTTTAGAAACTCTTCTCTGTTCTTTGTAATGTATTGAAAGATTTTGGTAGAAAAAGAAAAAAACACATTTCAAAGATATATTAGAAGTGATAGGAATGAGATTAGCATCAAAAGGGTTAATTAACTGAGTAAACCTACTAATTGCCTAACAAGACACATCCAATGAGATGAAATTAACCAGATGTATTGGGCGTGGACTATTATCAATGAGAAAACCACAGTTACCCTAGCGCCAGTTGCAGTCAACATATGTGGGTATTTATTATTGTTATTTGCGCTTCAATGTGCGCTGGTTCGCACGTTCAATTAATGACTTTTCCGGCGCACCAATTAATGTATGAACTGGTGCAATGCCTTCTTCTTGGTAACTCACCCCCTGAGTGTGCCTGGACACATAGAATAACATGCTGGGGAGTTTAGAGGCTGCAAAAAAAATGCCTGAAGCCAAAAAGTTTGATTAACTAGTTTAAATAAAAAAAATAGCATTCTATTTTTGCCATTCTTTATTTTCCAGCCTTTTGAATATCTTGTGTTTTGGCAGAGGTTGGTAGCTTTGTACTACTGATTCTCAATATTCTTTTTTTTTTTTTTTGGGAGACCATAGTACGAGAAGACCAATGAAACATCTTAATAACTATCTTTATTTTTTAATTTACTTCAGTTGGGCACACTAGATCCACCAAGCAATTAGAATATTTTTAATTTGGCTATACAAATTGGCTTTGTTGTTTTTAATTTGCAACCTGATTGAAATTGGCAATGACTTTAATTACATTCACTTAATGTTTAAGGTTGGTCAAAAAAGTTTTCTTTTGCAAAGATTAGACCAAAATAATTAGTTTTCTTCACCCTACAACAACAAAGAAAAATGTCACCAGTTAAACATCACAGAAGTTAATTGGCAGTGCAGTTATTTATCTAAATAAAAAGATAAAAGTAAAAAAAATGAAGAAATAAATCTATTCCTCAGATGGAAACACGTGTTCTAGAACAATAATCGCAGAGTACAGACTACAATAATAAGAGGTGAAAACATTCAGGGGCAACCACAATTGGAAGCGGTGATCGATACAGTCTTGAAAGGGCAAACAATGAAAAAGCTCAATGAGATAAAATCATGTGCCGATTTAATAACGACATATATTTAGAAGAACAGTTATCGAAAAATCTCCTTGCATAGATGGAGCGACTGCAAAGCTTGCTCCTCACTGTGACAGTACCTTGAGCTACAGTCGGTGGTGGACTGGCTTGGTGAAGCAATTCTGCGATGGCAAAATCTTCATGTATTTCTGGATGTCACTAGGAGGAGGGAAGCCAGCGTGTGCAGAGCCAGATGGACAATATGAGGCCTCGATCAAATCCCCAATGATATGTGGCAGGATGGTGGAACAAGGAAGGGACCAAGAGGCTGGTGGAACAACCACCGACCAATTTTTCAAATGCGTTTGGAAAAAAACAGTTTTATGACTATAAAAAAACCCACTAAAGATAACCCAATTTTTTGTATAATGTGCATTGATGATGTTAGGCCAAGTAAATAGATACCCAACATGTCATGCTTTAAAATTGCGCATACTTGTGGAATGGCGCCAAACTTCAGTTTTTAAAAATCTCCATAGGGGACGCTTACATTTTTTTTTTACAGATTACATGTTTAGAGATACAGAGGCGGTCTAGTGCTAGAATTATTGCTCTTTAGATGTGCAAAGACATACCCATAAAGACTTGCAGCTGTAATTGCAGCAAAAGGTGGTTCTACAAAGTATTGAATCACGGGGGCTGAATACAAATGCACGCCACACTTTTCACATATTTATTTGTAAAAAATGTTGAAAACCACTTATAATTTTCCTTCCACTTCACAATTATGTGCCACTTTGTGAAAGCAAAAAACCACGCTACCCTAACACACACAAATGGTCACACAATTGGATAAGGGAAAGGAAATAAAAATAAAAATAAATGAATGAATGAATGAATAAATAAATGGATAAAACCTAAACCGGCTGCAGAATAGTGGGATAAACACACATGAAATATAGAAAAAGGAAAACTGCGCCAGGTAAACAAAATAAACAGTAATATAAAAAACCAATATACATGAGTGATCTGTGTATCTAGTCTGTAGTACTTGAGGTACTAGTACCTAAGGAATAAAGTCTGCACAAGGATTTACAAGGGCATAGGCAAACAGTATTGAAATATTCTCAGGTTATCACAACATGGAAGGCAAATATTCGACTAGAATTGTTTAAATATAAAACTTTTTGGGAGGACGCGCAGTGACGTCACCACGTTCGTGTTACAAGGAGAAAGGGTTTGATTGGATGCTGGCCGGCGCTTCTTTTAAACAATCGTTGGATTTCTTACTGCTTATCTTGTTCATAAAGAATGTGAGTAATATCCGATTTTAATTAAAGTCATTTTACTTTTTACAATATCACGCTATGGTCTGCCTTTGTCATTTACATGGTAACCTTTGGATGCACCTTTGAGTGCTTTATCTATCCATCCTGACATTGGAAGCGTTCCCCCCCCTCCCCCCTGCTTTGGAGCTCTGGTCTGAACACACTGATCTTGGAGGATATTGTCTGAGGGGAAACCATACCTGATGTTTGGAATCCTGGGTTAAGGCTCAATCCTGAGTACTTTTGTTTTCTGTACATCTGGTAAGGAGCCTACTTACTGGTGGTGGCACTTAAATAGAAGTGGAGCACATTGGTGTAGTGGAATCTACTGTATAAGAGGACTCTCATCCATTGTCTTGTTATTCATCCATCATAGGACTCTGAGAAATACCATTTTACCATTGTCCACAGTTTTATATTTAAACAATTCTAGTCGAATATTTGCCTTCCATGTTGTGATAACCTGAGAATATTTCAATACTGTTTGCCTATGCCCTTGTAAATCCTTGTGCAGACTTTATTCCTTAGGTACTAGTACCTCAAGTACTACAGACTAGATACACAGATCACTCATGTATATTGGTTTTTTATATTACTGTTTATTTTGTTTACCTGGCGCAGTTTTCCTTTTTCTATGTGCCACTTTGTGTTGGTCTATCGCATAAAATCCAATAAAATACATTTACATTTTTGGTTGTAAAATGACAAAATGTTGAAAATTTCAAGAGGTATAATACTTTTTCAAGGCACTGTATATATTGGATTTTTTATTTATAGATTTTTTTTAATATTAGTAATGGCAGTAATCAGCGACTTATAGCGGGACTGCGATATTGCAGCGGACAGTTGGACACTAACTTTTGACACTTTGTGAGAACCAGTGACACTAATACAGGAATCAGTGCTAAAAATATGCACTGTCAATGTACTAATGACACTGGCTGGGAAGGAGTTAAACATCTAGAGTGATAGGGTTAACTGTGTGCCTAGCCAGTGTGTTACTGTACTGTGTGTGCTGTATTTACTCAGGAAGGTGATGGATTTAATTTTTTTCTGCTTTGGAGGAACACAAAATCCATCCCTTCCCCCTGTCAGAACGGAGATCTGCCTTATTCACATATGCAGATCTCCGCTTTGTGTCTCTGCCTGATGATCGGTGGGTGCTGACGGACATCCAGTGCCCGGCACTTGCAGATTAGCTTCTGATGTGGATAATCACAGCAGAAACGGCCCACTAGCCGCACGTGCCCCCCCCCCAGATGTAGCAGTGAATGTGCTATGGGTGGTCCTTAAGCAGTTAAAAGGACTTTTTTTAGGTTGTCTTGGCTGTTACATCTGAATTCATCAAGTAAATAATGTACTAATAATTTAATAATAATAATAATTATTATTATTAATAATAATTGTAGTAATCGTTTAAAAAAAGAAAGCTAAAGCAAACAGTTTAATAGTACTGTATAGCAAGTGCACAAACACACTACAAACTTTAAAACTCCACATTTTATGAAATCCCCCATTTCCCGAGTTTTTCCCAAATGTAGGTATGTGTTTTTTTAGAAATTGCCCAATGTCATGCATTGCTTTTTTTTATTCTACCAAAAACACACAGACACTGGGACTACGAATTAAAAAGAAAAAAAAAATCCTGTCCAAAAAATACTGACCCTGACCTTTGACCCCGACATTTGACATTTGGCCTTGAAATTTACCCTGACCTTGACCCAAACACCAAAACTGGCATTGACCTAGATCAAACCTTGATTTAGGTATTTTTATTTTATTTTATGTTTTCAATTATTATTAACCCTTTCATGACTAAGCCTATTTCTGACATTTGGTGTTTACAGGTTAAAATCCATATTTTTTGCTAGAAAATGACTTAGAACCCCCAAACATTATATATATATTTTTTAGCAGAGACTCTAGAGAATAAAATGGCGATTGTTGCAATATTTTATGTCACACGGTATTTGTGCAGCAGTGTTTTAAGCGCAACTATTTGGGAAAAAGATACTTTCATGTTTTTTAAAAAAACGAAACAGTAAAATTAGCGCAATTTTTTTGGATCATGTGAAAGATAATGTTACGCCGAGTAATGTGGCATCAAAATGGGGACAGGGTGCTGTGGGGGAACCCCAAAGCTCCCTCCCCATGTTGAGGGCAAGCGGCCTGGTATGGTTCAGGAGGAGGGGGCGCTACCTTGTCCCCCCCTTACCTGGCCTGCTTGTTAAGATAAGGTTCTGGTATGAATTTTGGAAACCATGCTGTTTTTTTTAAATTTTGGCATGGAGTTCCCCTTAAAATCTATACCAGACCCAAAGGGCCTGGTATGAATTTTGGGGAGGACCCCAATGCAGTTTTTTTCTTAATTCTGTCATAGGGTTCCACTTAACCACTTCAATGCACTGTATTATATACTGTACACTGACTGCACTGTGTGTGTGTGTGTGTGTGTGTGTGTGTGTGTGTGTGTGTGTGTGTGTGTATATATATATATGTACTGCCAGCACTGTATATATATTCTACACTGACTGCACTGTGTGTATATATATATATATATATACACACTTATATATATAATATACTAGACTGCCTGAACTGTATATATAGTCTACACTAAATGCACTATATATATATATATATATATATATATATATATATATATATATTAGACTGCCTGCACTGTATACACTGTGTGTGTATATATTAGACATGTGCACGCTGAAATATTTTGTTTCGGAATTTAGTATTCGTCCAAAAAATACATTTATTTAGTTACTCCCGAAATTCATTTTTATTTATTTCATTTTGTTAAAAAATGAATTCGTCTGAAAATCCGAAATAATTAGGGTCAAATCTGTCATTGAAGGCTTATGGTGTCTGTCGAATGTTCGAAGAAGATTCGACGGAGCAGCTAAACTGTCCGACACCGCAATCGTACATTTCTGTTGAATGTTCCGCCTACAAGCTATAGTAGAATTCTAATGTAGTATGACACTAGTAATAATTATATTTTATTAATTATTATTACTAGTCAACCAACATTAGAACTCTTCTATAGCCTATGGGCGGAGCATTTGACCATAAATGTCCGCTTGCGCTGACTGCTTCGTCAAATCTTTATGTTAAATCTTTTCTCTCTATGCCGAATAATCTTGGACTAATAGAGTTAGGTTAGGCACATTCAACCTTTTTTGCTATTGTCGTATAATGTTGAATCTTTTCTCTCTATGTCAAATCTTTTCTCTCTATGTAGAATAATCTTGGACTAATAGAGCTAAGGTTAGGCACATTCGACCACAGGTTCGATGGACACAGATCACTATTGTCAGCATCATGTTGGATCTCCTATCTATATCGAACTGTTGTCACAACGAAAACGAAAATAAAGCATTTGTTTATGTCGGATCTTTCAGTTTTCGGATTCTGCATGTTCATTATCGTTTGTTAAAACAATAACAAAAATACCCGAAATCCAAAAATTAATGCACATGTCTAGTATATATATATATAAATACTAAACTGCCTGCCCGCCACTAACTTATCTGCCTAATCTAGTTCAAGTTCTCTCAATCTCCACGTATTACTCTACATATGGCGCCCATGTAAGCAGCCTTATATAGTGTGGGGTGGGGTCTTAGCCCCCTGAGCCGTTATTGGCCAAAGGCACCGCCTTTGGCCAATCATGGCTCTCACAGCAGATCACGCTGTGATTGGCCAAAGCATGCAGGTCAGGTGCATGCTTTTTTTTCCAATCAGCAGCCATTAATACACTGCGATCTTGCAGTGCATTATGGGGCTCTCCGCTGCGCTCTAATTTGCCCCATATGTTCGGTTCATTTGCGAACAAAGGAACACCCGATGTTCGAGTCGAACTTACGTTCGATTCTAACATCGGGACCGTCCCTAATTACAAGAAACAGATATCAAGGTAGGTTTGAGATTCTTACACTAGTTGGATTTATAAATGTATTTTTAAATTAATACATAAATACAGGACCGTAGATCATTCATGGGTTGAATTAGAGTGGAGACTGCAAGCCAGGCCTTCTTGTCCAACATTAGTGCCTGACCTCACAAATAAGCTTATGGAAGAACGGTCAAACATTCCCATAGATATACTCCTAAACCTTGTGGACAACCTTCCCAGAAGAGTTGAAGCTGTTATAGTGGCAAAGGGTGGGGTAACTCAATATTGAACCCTACTGACTAAGACTGGGATGCCATTGAAGTTAATGTGCGTGTAAAGTCAGGCGTCCCAATAACTTTGGCAATATTGTGTAGTTGCCCAGACCCTTCAGAAAAAAAAGATCTATGGAGGAGCAACTGCTAGATGGAGTATTACAGTGCTGGAATCAGTGGAGTAGCTTGGGGGCAGCTGGTGCAGTTGCGCTAGGTGCAACATTTAGAGGGATGCAGGAGGACACATAGTGGGCGTGCACAGTGTGTAATCCAGTGTGAGCCCATTCCCCTAATCTAGCATGAGCCAACTCTCTGTCATCCAGTGTTAGTCTCACTGGATGAGAGAGAGTGGGCTCACACTGGATTTAGAGAGCAGGCTCACCATAGGCATGTGCAGGGGGTGTGCCTGGGTACACCCTAATCCAGGGGCAGCACCAGGGGGGTGCTTGGGTTCCATCTCTTCGACCATCTGTGTAACGAGGCTGGCAAGGTCTGCCTTTTGAGTTTCTCCCCTGGCTGCAGTGTCCCTCATGTGCCCCAAACACAGCATCCTTAGGTTTGCAGCCGGCAGAGTCTCTGTCAGCTGTGCAAGGGGCTGAGGAGATGGTAGGTGGGACCGGGGCATGGCAGAACTCTTCCTCCTACACACTCACAGGTGGCTACTCCTGGTGACCGAACAGCTGAAACTGGGAAGGAGGTGGAACTGCTAGCAAGCAACTCTGTGTCAGTGTGTGCTGTGGCTGAGTTGCGGCCTGTGCTGCAAAGAGAGCGAGAGAGTCATTGTGTGTAGGTGCAGGAGCATCCCCTGCCAGCTACTTCTAACCATTCAGCGGCAGCCTGGAGGCCGCTTTTCACATGTCCACACCAGATCCAGTCAAGCTGCAGCGAGGTGTGTCACTGGACCACATTACTCCTTGAGCAGGGCTCTACCAAGGCCTAACGTGGAGACCCACTCCACTTTCCAGTATCAAGAATCGTTGAAACTGGTGAGCGGGCACTTACCCATCCTGATACCACAAGAGACACTGCATGCAGACTTCATTGTTTTGTTCCTTTATCTAAGCCTGTGGGACCTGGTGCTGAACTCTTTGTGGAGCAGCTATAGTGTTCCTCCTTCCACAGGACACTACAAGTACACTTTGCTACACACAGTTGGCTAATCCATCACCGGATTGCCTTCTCCTGATCACCAGGATACGTCAAGTACTTCACTAAAGAGCTAGCTGAAGACTAAAGGCTTCTTTTTTCTGAGAGACTACAAAATACCCCCCCCCACTAAGGGATTAATCAGTTAGTGTTATAAGTACAAATATCTACACCCAGGACTCTATTTGCTAATTGACCAGGTTTAAGTACTTAAGGCTACTTTCACACTGAGGCGCTACAGCACTAAAAATAGCACCTGCATGGTGCAATGGGAGGCTCCCGCTGGGTGAGGCTTCTCTTCGGTATCTTCTTCCACGGCGCCGGTATCTTCTTCCAGGGCGTCGGTCTCTTCTTGGGCCACTCCTCGCAATGGGAGGCTCCCGGTGTGTGAGGCTTCGCTTGGGCTGACAGTTCTTTTATAACGGAGGGCAGGGCCACCTGGTAACCCCGCCCCCCTCTGACGCATGGGAACGTCATGGGGACTTCCCTATGGCTTTTCCCATTGCGAGGAGTGGCCCAAGAAGAGACCGACGCCCTGGAAGAAGATACCGGCGCCATGGAAGAAGATACCGAAGAGAAGCCTCACCCAGCGGGAGCCTCCCATTGCGCGGAGCGGCCCAGAAGAGACACCGATGCTGGACGAGAAGGCCAAGAAGAAGCGGAGCGGAGGAAGAAGAAGATGGAAGAAGAAGATGCCGGAAGGAGAAGATGAAGAAAGGAAGACCAGAAGAAAGAAGATTTTAATAAAGGAATTGTCAAAGACCGTCTCCTGTCATTTTTACAATTTTTGACACTTTTTTGGTGAAATGGTAGGGGTACTTTTGTACCCCCTTACCATTTCACACAGGGGGGGGCCGGGATCTGGGGGTCCCCTTGTTAAAGGTGGTTTCCAGATTCCGATAAGCCCCCCGCCCGCAGACCCCCACAACCACCGGGCATGGTTGTGGGGATGAGGCCCTTGTCCTCATCAACATGGGGACAAGAGGCTTTGGGGGTCTTAGACCCCCAAAGCATCCTCCCAATGTTGAGGGCATGTGGTCTGGTACGGTTCAGGCGGGAGGGGGGGGTGCTCTCGTCCCCCCTTCTTTTCCTGCGGCCTGCCAGGTTGCATGCTCACGCCATTTTTTTTGGCTGGGTTTCCCCTTAAAATCCATCCCAGACCTCAAGGGTCTGGTATGGATTTTGAGGGGGACCCTACGCCATTTTTTTTTGGCTGGGATCCCCCTTAATATCCATCCCAGACCTGAAGGGCCTGGTTATTGAATTTGGGGGGACCCCTACGCTTTTTTTTTTTGTTTTTTTTATTTTTTATCAATGGCTTTTTTTTTTATGAATGACTTTCAATGAATGACTGTTCTCTGTATTACGGAAGCCGACAATTCATATAGCCGCGAGTGATTTTAAATAGCTTTCTTTTCTGCAAAAAATGACACTTTTTGCAGAGACAGTTCTAAACACTGGAAACATGCGCCCCTTTACATGCATACTATAGACACCCCCCAGGTACGAAATTTAAAGGAATATTACACTTTTATTGTTTCAATTTAATCATTATTAAAATCACTGCTCCCGAAAAAACGTCCGTTTTTAAAAGGTTTTTTTGCATTGATACATGTCCCCTGGGGCAGGACCCAGGTCCCCAAACACTTTTTATGACTAACTTTTTTAAAATAAATGACTAAATGACTGTTCTCTGTATTAAAAGCACTCGCGGCTATATGAATATCAATTCATATAGCCGCGAGTGCTTTTAAAAGACATTTTAAAAGCAACATTAAATCCCCGAACACCGGACCCGAACCCGAACATACAGTCAATTGTTCGGGTTCGGGTCCGGGACCCGAACACCCTAAAGTCCGGTACGGACCCGAACTTTACAGTTCGGGTTCGCTCAACCCTACTTATAACCTTTCAGTAAACAAGACTTAACTGTTTTACCTAAACTTGTGTATGTGTCTCTAATCATCTTGGTTACCAACAAAAATGAACCCAGGGTGTCTGAGGTGTCAGAGGACTTACATTGTGGTCGGGGCAACCAGTGGGGTACAGATTCAGCAAGTGGCCCTCACGGGGATAACGCTACAATTACAATAAATACAAATGCATAAAAATAAGGGGGAGAAAAATATAGGGGAGAGAAAGAAAGGGAAAGGGGATAGATATGGATAAGGAGAAAGAGAGATTGAGGGAGAGAAGGAGAGAGAATGAGAAGGGGAGAGAAAGAGACGTGGAGAACGGGGGGAGCAGAGAGAAGAGGCGCAAGATAGAGAGAGAAAGAAGGGGTTGGGAGAGAGACAGAAAAGGTAATGGGCTAGGAGAGAAGGGAGAGGAGAAGAGAGAGAACAGCAAAAGGGAGAGAGTGAAGGGGGGTTGAGATAAAGAAGGGGCAGAGAGAGCAAGATAGAGAGAAGGGGAAAGGGAGAGAGTGAACGGGTGAGAAATAAAGCTGGAGAGAGACACAGGAGGAAAGAGTAGAGAAGGAGGAGAGAGAGAGAGAGAGAGAGAGAGAGAGAAGAGGTTGGAAGAGAGACAGAAAAGTGAATGGGGAAGGAGAGAAGGGAGAGGAGAAGAGAGAGAACAGCAAAAGGGAGAGAGAGAAGGGGGAGATTGTGATAAAGGGGCAGAGAGAGCAAGATAGAGAGAAGGGGAAAGAGAGAGAGTGAAGGGGAGAGAAATAAAGCTGAAGAGAGACACAGGGGGAAAGAGTAGAGAAGGAGGGGAGAGAGAGAATGGGGAAAAGAGGGGGAGAGATAGTGGGAGGCAAGAAAAAGGCGGAGAGAGAGAAGGGGTGGGGGGAATGAGGGGTAGAGATGTAGAGGAAGAGAGGAAAAGAGAGGGTGGGAGGAAGGAGGGGAGGAGGGAGATAGACAGAAGGGAGAAAAAGAAGAGATGGAAGCAAGAGACGGGGAGGGAAAGGGGATGGGGAGAGAAACGTGAAAAGAGGGGATTAGTGGGGGGGGGGAAGAGGGAATGCAGCGTACAGATAGCTTGCTTACTCACCAATTATGGCTCCCCTAGTCTCCCTGAGGTTAGGGCAATGGCAGGAAGCAGCTAGTATATAGAGCTGCACAATGTTTCAATTCTCCCACCCAGCACCATCATGCCGTCACAACCTGTGACCCTTTCACAGACACTTGCACATCAGGGATGGAGTGTGGGTGGTCAAACGTGTTAGGACATTGAACACAAGGTTTCAGGGGTTGGATTAGTGTGGACAGACACACACCAGTGATATAAGTGGGATGGCAGGTGGAGTAGACACAACCTCTTGAAGGGGCAACAGTGCCTGGATACCTCAATCTTTCAGACACTGTCACACACTGGTACACTGCACTGACAGCCAGAGGAAGTCACTGCATTTTCCATGGATAAGAGAAATCTGTTTTTTTTTTTTTTTTACAAATTGTCTTTAAACATATGGACGGTTGTCAACCTTGGGTGGTAATATGCCTAAAAGGATTCTACACTAAAGAAACAAGGATGTGTGGGGACATCTAGTGGTGCAAAAAAGTATAATAACATAAATATCACTATGTGAATACCAAAAGGCCCTACACCCTGTTACAAATATGAAGCATGTCATGACAGAAATGTAATACCACTGACCTATTATGGTTTCCCATGGACTTTAGCACCAAAGCGATGCTCATGCTGATAATTCCAATTACGTTTAAAAAAAAAAAAGGCTTGGAAATTTAATGTGTGACCATATCCTTGATTTTCAAATATACTGGTTTTCATTTTGTTTATGCTCTTTTTAACAAGCTTGTTTTATATACTAACTGTTATAAACTTCTCAGTGTAGAAATATGTTAATCTAATGATGCTGCTCATGTATTAAAATAATTTTGGTTTGTGCTTTTTAATTATGCGTCACAGCTAGGAAAAACAAGCCTTACTTATTCATGCTCTGGGAAAGACATGAATTAATTAGTAAGCTGCAAATTTCAGCAAAAAATTGCTAATGTAGTGCATCTACTCTGGCTTCCCTTAGTGGGTATATCTTGCATCTCTGTTTTCTACATAAGTACTGAAAAGAACACCCACATACTGCTAATTAGAAAGACAGTTTTGTGGGTTTTGGAAAAAAGGCTGTGTATCTTATTACATAAAGCAACATATGAAGACATACAGCACTGTAGTAATCCAGTACTTAAAAAAACTGAAGAAAACAAAGCATGTAAAGAAAGAACAGGGCATCAATATACCACATGGTGTAAATAGTTTCCTGAAGATAGGGAATATATCAGCTTAGGAAGGTCACTACAAATAGTGAGAAATCTAAAAATAATGAAACTAATGATAAACATCAGTAAGGTGATGGTTCTTTAACCACTTCAGCCCCAGAAGGTTTTACCCCCCTTCCTGACCAGGCCATTTTTTGCGATATGGCACTGCGTTACTTTAACTGACAATTGCGAAGTCGTGTGAGACTGTACCCAAATTAAATGTTTGTCCTTTTTTTTTTTTTAATTCAGTACTTTTTTTATTTTAATTCTTTTCATAACAATACAAGTTATACATTTAAGCATACATTTCATCCCAGATACATAAACTTCTAGCATTCATCTGCCACACCAGCCACCCACTCACCCCCCCCCCCCCCAAAAAAGAAAAAAAAATAATACTAATAATATTAATTATAATAATACTAAAATAAAATAATGAGAGAAAAAAAAAAAAAAGGAGAATTTTTTCCTCTGCCGCCTCCACCTGTATTCACCTCCTCCAGCCCCCTCAGCCCTCCCCCCATCCCCCCATCCCCTCCAAATATCACCCCCAAATGTTTGTCCTTTTTAACCAAAAATAGAGCTTTCTTTTGGTGGTATTTGATCACTTCTGCGGTTTTAATTTTTTGCGCTATAAACAAAAAAAAATGATGCGTCCTTAACAATCAATGACTCGTCAGCTGTCAGCGGGCTTCCCCACTGAGGGCTGAGATGTAAATGAAAGAATGCTGGCAATGAAAAATTCAGAAAAAAAAACTGTGTGGGGTCTCCCAATCCATACCAGGCCCCTCCGGGTCTGGTATGCATTTTAAGGGGAACCTCATGCGAAAATTAAGAAAAAAAATGGTGTGGGTTCCACTCCAAAATACATACCAGACCCTTATCCGAGCATGACCCTATTCAGCATGCCTCGTTCAATGACTTCACTAAGGGGCAGGGTCACCCACTGACGTCATCGGTTGACTTCACTCCTTAGCTATTTAAGAAATGTCAGACAGCGGAGCAGGCAGACAGCGTAAGCCTTCGATGAGAGCAGAGGCTTTTGTTTTTTTTGGGTCCGGCAGTATGGCGGGCATCGTGATTGAAAGTGGATCTACACCGGGGACTTTTTTTTATTTTTTTTTATAAATTGTCAGAAAATCGAGTTGGGTCTTTTCTCAGTTTTTACACTTTTTTGGTGACTAGATGGGGGGTACTATGTATCCCATACTCATTCACATGGGGCTAAGCTGGGATCTGGGGGCCCCTTTGTTAAAGGGGGATTGCCAATTACGATAAGCCCCCACTCACAGACCCCCACAAACATCGCCCATGGTTGTGGGGAAGAGGCCCTTGTCCCCATCAACATGCCCCAAAGCACCCTCCCATGTTGAGGACATGTGGCCTGGTATAGTTTAAGAGTGAGTGCCCTCCCCTTTCCTGGCCTCCCAGGCTGCATGCTCTGAAGAGGATCTGGTATGGGTTTGGGGGGGCATGTGTTTTTTTTTTTACATTTTGGCATGGGGTTTCCCTTAAAATCCATACCAGACCCAAAGAGCCTGGTATGGATTGGGGGAAGACCCCGCGCTGTTTTTTCTTCAGAATTTTTCATTGTTGGCATTCTTTCATTTACATTTCTGCTCTCAACGGGGAACCCCCACTGACAGCTGAGGAGTCATTGGTTGTTAAGGACGCGGCGGGTGACCAGCTATTCTTCACACAGAATTCGAATTGTCGATCATTTTTCAACCGATCTGAATTCAAATTGTTCCGAAAATTTGAAACAACATTTTCATCACTATTTTATTCAGAGATTCGGATACATCCGAATCTCCAAATAACCAACATTTTTTTAAGAATTTACATTCAAACCAAAACAAATTGCACATGTTTATCTGACATGTGTGCAAACAGCAGACAGGTCCACCTCTGTGGTAAATTTCTTGAGCAACATTGGTTTTGAACAAGAATTTAATTTTTAAAGCTATCAGTGTCAGCACATGGCTCAGCCTTCATAGCATGCACCACTGCCAGGTGAAGCTGATAGCTGTAACAGTTTATGTATGGTACATATCCCCCAATCCTTTTCTGTAGCGATGCCTGTACTTTACCTCTTATTCCATCATTACAGAAGCACCATGATAGCACTGACTGATTATGTTTTCGCTACTGTAGCCCCCATCTGAGAGATGTTTCAGTATCTGTGCTGTGATGTACTCAGCATCTAACTGACTCAGGCCCAGCAAACCAATCAGACATTCCTCAGAAACAGAGTTATGGACAAACCAAATTATTATTGATAGGTTCTCCATGCTGCACCTGTCCCGTGTCCCATTACTCTTTAAACAGAACCCCGCCGTATCAGCATTGACATATTTATTTTTTATTTCTTGCAACCCAAGACTTGCCATAGTTCAAATTACCTTATTTTGCATATTATGGGATGTATATTTAGCATTTTGTGTTATGCCATTTACTATGTCTCTGAGTTTGGCATCCTTTATTAGTGTGAATTCAAATAGCTTCAGAAACAGCCCTGCAGACACATTATCTTCTTTCCTAGACTCTGGGCTCTCGGGAATGTATCCACTTCCCCTATGCTTTTCACATAGTACCTGTTCTTCTCAATCTGGTTTGGACTCTCTCTTCTTCACCTTAGCCCACAAAGTAGAGACTTGCAAATGCATGCTTATTAAATCCCGGCCATTTCCCAATGTACTTTTCCAGTTAGTAAATCCTCTCTTAGTAAAAATGCAATCAATAAATGCTGCAAATGTTTGACACAGGAAGCAAAACAATGCATCTTTCTTTACAGAGTAATCTAGCCATGGTTGATAGCGGTACCAATTTGGGTTAAATGCATGAGGACCCTGGCTATAGATCTGCATTGGGTATTATTTTGGAACAGGCTGTGATGGTGTGTTCATGATTAAACCATGGTCTAAATCATCAACTTTATGTGGCTTTTCCCTGCTCTGACCATGGAATCTCACTTTGATTGAAAGAGTGTGGGGTAGTGCTTTTGCTGGTGCCAGTGCATGGGAGCTCTGGTTGATTCTGTGGAGAACCAGTGGACTAGGAGCTTGAATTACCATCTGGGTCAGAGGCAACAGTCCAAGCCTACAGAGTCACTGATTGTGAAAGTTATGCAGCGTATATCATTAATGTCACTACCTATGCCAGATAGATACAGGGAACCAGCAAGGTTTAGAAAAACTGCCCGTATTATTCCTTTTTCACTGCAACAGATCTGCAGCAGATCTCACAGAGAGATGCGGGGAACCATTCCTAGAATCAAACAACCAGTATTACTCTTCAGGCTTATAGTACAGCTGGTGGGCTTCTATACTATTAAAAACCTAACCCTGCCCTTCCACTTCCTGTAGTGCAGCTAACTGTCATTAACGCTGCCCTGCTCTTTCTATAGCAGATACTGACACAGCGGACAGGGCACACATTAGAACTTATCCATCCCACACAGAACATAACTGATCTGAGAGCTGTACAGATAGCCTTGATCTGCCTACCTGGTCCCAGATCCCATGATCTAGGGGGCGCAGCTGAAATCTAGGGTGCACAACCCACCCCAACACCCCCCTAGATCTGGCCATGCCAATAGGTATTCTACTCTGTTAGCACCAGTACTTTTGTTCTTGCGTCAGATATACTTTTAATTAAATGCTGACTTTTTCAACTGCCACTACTTTTTCTAAGCTGGCCTATACAAAGGAATTAAAATGCTCAAAAAAGACTACATAGAAAATGGGGAAATTCATGGAGAGCATGAAAACATATAATGGAGAGAGAAGTAGAACTTTGTCATGTGTGCTCTGAGGGACACAGTTGACCTTATACTGCCTTCAAGAGCAGTGATCGAACCATGCCTTTTGAGCTCTTAACCACAGGACTTTTGTTGAAGTTAAGTAATCCTGCATTGTAGATGTGTCAGATAAATATTACTTTGTTAGATATTTAAACAAAGTATTTTTCATTTAGTAAGTTCTGCCTGACTGCATGTGTGTAATTGGAGCACCTTTTATTTGTTCATATTTGCTACCTTATTTTTCATCTTTCATTTTTTATCATTAAATATTATTGTAATTGTGTCAATGCCCATTTCTTGGAAGTTGTTCTTAGAATTAAGAAAAATAATTGCCCAGCACTACAACATCTTCCTATAATAAAGGTGGACAGATAAATAGGTATAGTGGAAATGTCTGTGCATCCATTTTTACACTTACTAGCACTTTAAAGTATACTGTTTATTTATTGCAATAGTCACTAGTTCTACTACAACATTTTTTTAAAGACATTTAGCTTGCAGATTTACAGTAGATAAGTGAATCATTTAATCACTATCAGTATGCTGTCTACCAATTTAATGGGAGAATGCTAAGGGACAGGTAAGTTGCTCATAAGCCCCCCAAACTTCAATAGGTCTACCTAGAACCCCCTGAGTATGTCTGAGCACTGCTACTGTTGTGAAAGAGAGGAACAATCACTTTTTCTATTGGGATGGGGGCCTATATGCCATACCATGTTTTTAGATATTAAGAAAATGCAAAGAAAATAAAATTGTATTATTTGTGTATATGATCTGTGAAATGATCTTGAAGGTGAATGAAGAATTCTCTGGGACTTCCAGGAATTGTTGTTATGACAATACATTAGCGATAAACAGAAAAAAAAAGTTTTAAAAGTTATGCAACTTTTTTGCAGGCAATGTTGCATGACACATTAAAGAATGTATCTTCATGGGCATGAACTTGTGAGTGGAAAGCCAGTAATATAACAAACAAAGACAGTGTGAGAAGTATGTAAAACACCTGTACTTACACCTGTGCACTCAGCAAGCCGTCTGTTTTTTCTCAGAACTTCTCAAAATTGTATTTCAAGCAGTCACTTGTGCCTTAGCAGTCAGGATGTCTTACAATTTATTTGCATTCATAGAAAATATGTTTCTCCAATCTGTGAAAGTCACAGCTGGCAAACAAACAAAAAGATGATTCGTATGCCTAAAGGATTTCCTGAAGTCATAATACAATATTCTTTATGCTTTACGAGTGAAAATCTGCTATTGCATATCTGGAGATTTGTGAAATATGACCTGAAATTTTTCTGAAAATGTTTTGCTTTTCATAAGAAAATTTACTTACAGAATAAAAAAAATGCACATAACACTAGGAGGCCCTGGGACAAGGCAACAGTGGTTGTAACACAGAATTAATACAAAATGAATACAGGATTGAAATGTGTTACAATAATTAAATTATGTTATCGGGTGTAACATATGCATTTGCATCTTTTTTTTTCCAGCTTTGGAACAATGATTTTAAAAAGGTTCTGTATTTTGGCATGGCTGATTTAGGCAACAAGTATTATGGCCATTGGAATTGCCCCCACCAATTTATCACCCCACTACCAATGTTAAAACAAAAATATTACTACCAGTCCACCCCACTATAATGGTGCATGCCACTCCTATACAGGACATACTTTTCACTTGAATCTCTTCTCTGAACCCTTTTATGTGGTTCATTCCACTGGTCTCCACTGAAAAAATGTTAAACAAATATTACAGGTATCCTCTGGAGACCTTATACTTTAAAGTTATATCAAATGTATTAATATTGGATACAATGGTTGGACACAACATCTAAAAATCATACAAGAATGTAATACATCTAGACACACAACCAACTAATCACGTTCCATCTGGAAAGCATACGTGTACGTAACATAATAGCACTGATAGCATTTATAAAGCATCCCAATGTGCATTCATCCATTAAAGAATATAGCAGAAAGAGCTACCCAGCTCATGGCACGTTTTTTTTGCAGACTTGGTGAGCTTCAACATAGAACAGTATCTTGATGGCAAATAATGTCTATGTATGCACAGAAAACTAGCACAGCTATCAAAACAACTTCCCAGGCTGACATGGAAAAGAGGGACCGTCAGCATGGAGGTGATGCTAGAAATCTCACCCATGGAGTTTGTCATTAGACTAGTACAGTATGAGGCAACTTTTCTGAAGAAGATGAACCAAATGATAAGTGGGTAGCAGACCTAGATAGTCCATGTGTCCCCAACTGCATATATAACAGTTATATCTTAATAGGGGTAAAAATAGGCTACAATTATAATTAGCCAACATAGAGGTGGAACTGTCAAAATCACAATAAATATGTCTGTATTTGCTTTAAATAACAGGGGCAACAGGGGAGTCTGTTGCCCCTGTTATTTGGAGTTCAACGCATCGCATCGCATATCTTCACCCCTATGCAAAGGCATGCTAAGTGTCAGTGACAGGAATCACTGAGATTCTAGGCTTAAGCATGAAAAGTACAAACAGAACAATTCAATGTTGCCCACAGCACCAAACAGTTGTTTATTTATTAAAGCTGGACTGCATTAAAAAAGTTGGAAGCTAATGGGCTGCTATGTACAACAAAATATTCACAGTATAACAAGTTGTATACATTATCTCCCATTAGGGCAACCCATGGACTTTGGACATGCAGGTCAATTTGAGATTATTTTGTGTTTTTATTCCACCATACAAGTCAATGTGAAAGATAATAAACACACAATACAGGCATTGTAAACACATGGCAAGTGCTACTTAAATGCATTGTAAATACCACAATAATACACTAGTTTACATTATACATCTTGAGGTGCAATGTGAGTCCTTACCTTGACCAATAGTAGGAATTTTCCTGTGATAAAAACAGAAGCCTAAGTAATTGTTAACACAAATCATCTAAATAAAACAAAAATGTCATCCAACCTGTCCCTGTTTCTAAAGTCGATAACTGAGTTGAGATCTTTTCCTGAGGCTTTCTTTAACTCTGGGGCTAATTTTGAATTCATTTTGTTTGCACATCATCTCTGTTCCTTTTTGTATTTTGTTCACATATATCTTTGAGATCTCTCATTTGTCATAATACCTCACTGATTTGCTTCATTTGCATTTTTCTACTGTCTTCACTTTTCATGTTTATGACATTATTAGCATATCTTATTCCCTTTTTTCATATCCTTCCCAAGCATTTCTTGCTCTTCTGAGTACAAGTTGCCTCCAAGGCGTCTATCAGTTTCTTTCACCTCCCTCGTGGAAAGCACATTAACCTGTATAAAATGAAATAAGCATAAATTATATCACAGTCAATGTCATTCTACCAGCATCATATTTTCAGGTGTTTCTGGCTTCAATCACAGCACCACATCCTCATGGAAAGTTAAATAAAAATCAAAGGATTTTTCAACATTCAATTTTCACTTGGGCAAATGAAGCAATTCTTCATACTAACTTGACAGTCTGTATTTCCCCTGCAAGATTTAACTATTAACCTTCTTCAGATTTTTTTTCATTTTTTTTATAATATATACCGGTACTAGAATAAGGAGGAATTCACTGAATTTGTTCTTTCTAATACTTACATTTCAAAAGTTTATCAAAAGTGTTTGTGTTGTTTTGGAAAGGTTAGAAAAGGGTTGAACATCTATAAAAATTGAGGGGAATCCCTTCTTAAACAATTTGCACAGATATTCCAGGTATTACACAGGTATTCCTATTGGAAGATGTCCCCTCACCTTTTGCTCTAATGACTACTGTATTATTTTGGATTTCCTATCACTTTCTGTCCTGGCAACCAATGACTTTAAAATGCAACTAGGTGTTTGTATCATTGGTTTGCTGATACTTGTTTTCAGAGAAAATCTGACCCATATCTGATACATATTTTTAGTTGACAACTTTTTTAGCATTTGCATTTTCCAGCATTCAACCACTGCAAAATTCACTAGCAACCTTTACAAATGATGGTAGTATTGATTAAGTCACCTGCTTGTACTTGTTTGATTAGGCATCAGAAATGTATCTCCACATGAGAGATGGAAGACAATCCATGGGATTATATAAACAAACATGATTTAATTTTAATTAATGCAGTCACAAGTTTGGGTAAGCACAACTGAAGATATAAATAGAAATAGATATGCAGTCAGTTGAACATTGTACTAACAGCATGTTTTGTTTTACTTTTTCTCTGTTATAATATCTGCGCATTTCATTAAAGTTCAAGCTTGTGTTCTAAATAATCAGCACTCAGAAACAGACCATAGTCAAACACCCCCCCTATCTTTCTCTGCAATACAAGTCTCTTTGAGGATACCTGTGCTGAGAGGTGCTGACGATTTTTCAAGGAGAGAAAAAACGGAAAATTGTATCATACTTACCGTAATTTTCCTTTCCTGGTGCCTATCCATGGCAGTATACCTGTGATAGCTCCGCCCCGGAGTCCTCCCCTCAGGATAGTTAATAGCTTATAAAAATGACCCCCGTGTCCCTCCTTAGCATTCTCCAATTATATCGAATACCAAAGAAGGGAGGGCCATGTATACTGCCATGGATAGGCACCAGGAAAGGAAAATTACGGTAAGTATGATACAATTTTCCGTTTTCCTGGTGCCTCCATGGCAGTATACCTGTGATACAATAAATAGCTGAAAACAAGGGTGGGTACTGCTTCAAAGAAAATTTTATTTAAGGACCAGCTACAGCTGACTCAATTGTCCTTCTTCCGAATTCCACCGAAGTGAGCACCCCTGGGTCAATCCTATAGTGTCGCATGAACGTGTTTGGTGTCGTCCATGTGGCTGCTCTGCAAATGGTCTCCAAGGATACGCTTGCCCTTGCTGCCTATGATGAAGCAATTGCCCTTGTAGAATGGGCTTTAACCATTGGTGGATCCAGCCCTCTTGCCCTATACACCTTATGGATTAATTTACAGATCCAAGAAGCAATCGTTCTAGTTGTAGCCTCCTTCCCCCTGCTCCTGCCCCATGGTAGTATGAATAGCCTGTCTGATGTTCTGAAGGGGTTTGTGACCTGCAGGTATTGCGTTAGCACTTTGGAAATGTCCAGTTCCTGTAGTGTTCCTGAATGAGGATCTGTAAATGTAGGTAGTGCCCAGGCCTCTGAGAGAGTGGCACGGGATGAGACCTTAGGCACAAAACCTTGCACCGTCCTTAGTTCTACTCTATCCGGGAAGAAGGCTACGTGCTCTTCCCCTGCACCTAAAGCTTGCAATTCTGAAGCCCTCCTTCCTGAAGTTATTGCCACCAGGAAGACAGTCTTAAGAGTCAAGTTCCAAAGTGACGCGGTTTCCAGAGGGATGAATGGTTGGGCCATCAGACCTTCCAGGATTAGAGGTAGATCCCATGCTGGGAAGGCTCGTTTTGATGGTGGGCGAATCTTTTTGACCGCTTTCAAGAATTGGGCGATGAGAATGTCTTCTGCCCACCGCTTCTGGGTACTTGCGGAAATTGCCGCCACCTGAACCTTTAATGAGCTTAGGCTGAGGCCCAGATCTAATCCCGACTGCAAAAACTCTAGGATTACTGCGGTAGACGGCCTTGTTGGGTCTGCCTGCCTGTCTTCCGAAAATTGTTTGAACCTATTCCATATCCTAGAGTAAATGTAGTTCGTAGAGGGCTTCCTAGCTTTTAAGAGAGTTGAGATCACCCCTGCCGAGCATCCCATGGATTGGAATCTTTCCTGTTCAAGATCCAGACATGAAGGTTCAACTTGTGTGGTGCTGGATGAATGAACTTCCCCTGTGAGAGCAGTTGTGGGAATACCGGAATTTTGAGCGGGGCACATAAGCTGAGGTTCATTGCCCAAGAGAACCATGGCCTCCTTGGCCAGTAGGGAAGGATTGCCACCACCGTGACTGGCTCCCTTGTTAACCGGAGCAGGAACTTCATGATTAACGGTCTTGGAGGAAAGGCATACGCTGTCTTGCAAAGCCATGGGCTCGATAGAGCATCCACTGCTTCCGCCTCGGGATGAGGTAGACGTGATATGAATCTCGGTAGATTCGCGTTCGCCGAGGAGGCGAATAGGTCTATTTCTGGGGGATTCTGACGGTCCATGATCCAGTTGAACACTGCCGGATGTAGGGCCCATTCGTTGTTGCTCTGAAAGCAGCGAGATAGATGGTCCGCCTGCTGGTTCAGATGGCCTGGGAGGTAGACTGCCTTCAACTCTGTCAGGTTCTTTTCCACCCACAGCATAATAGGTTCCACTTCTTTTAACAATGAGATGCTGTGGGTCCCTCCCTGCCGCTGAATATAGGCTACCGCCGCTCTGTTGTCTAATCGGACCAGGACTTGTTTCTGTAGCAGATGTTTCCCCAGATTCAATAGAGCCAAGTAAACCGCCCTCAACTCCAAGATATTGGAGACTATTCCCTCTGTGGGAACTTCCCATTTCCCCTGTATCTCCAGGTGATCGCAGTGTGCTCCCCACCCTCTTGAACTCGCGTCTGTGGTAAGAATGGTCCAAGAGGGGGATCGCAGGAGACGGGGTTTCGAGATGAAATCTTCTTTCGTCCACCAGAGAAGGCCCCTCTTCATGGGAGCTGAGATCAGTATCATTTGGTGCAGTGACTTCCTCCTCCACTGTGTCAAGAAGCCCCACTGAAAGGCCCTCAAAATGCCAGTGCGCCCAGGGTACAATTGGTATGCATGCTGACATAGTCCCTATTAGGCTTAGACAATCCGTCACTTGTAGATGGGACAGAGATCTTACGTGTACCATTTTCTGAGTAATCGCCATTACCTTCTGAGGGGGAAGGCGAACCGTACCTGCCTTGGTGTCGAAGAGGGCCCCCAGATAGATCATTGCTTGAGTTGGGGCAAGGACGCTCTTCTTGGGGTTTATTAGCCATCCAAATTCTTCTAGGGTAGCCAGAAGCACCTGTCTGTGCCCTAGCAACTGGTCCGGGCCGGATGCTAGGAGAAGAATGTCGTCTAAAAAATGGAAGACACGAAGACCCTTTTTCCTGAGAGGTGCCAGAACTGCTATCAGTACTTTTGAAAAAATTCTGGGTGATGTGCATAGGCCAAACGGAAGGCATTGAAATTGGAGGTGTGCTGAGCCAACCGCTACTCTCAGGTATTTCTGGAAAGCCGGTAGAATGGGCACATGGAAGTACGCATCTTGTAAATCCACCGAGATCATCCAGTCTCCTGGTAGGATCGACTGGATATCAGGAGAGCGGCGTCGGACGGACGGCCCGCTCTCTAGGGCGCCTATTTAAAGCTGCCTGACGCACAGGCACCTTGCTGGTCTGTCTGTCCAGCTTAGTGCGTGTGTGTCCTGTGTTACCAAATATTTCTGACCTTGTTCCTGCTGTTGCCGACCCGGATTGCCTGACGTTCCTGATATCTCCTGTGTTTGACCCTCTGGCCTGCCCTACGGACTTCCTGATACCTCCTGTGTTTGACCCCCTGGCTTGCCCTACGGACTTCCTGATATCTCCTGTGTTTGACCCTCTGGCCTGCCCTACGGACTTTGCTGACACCTCTTGTAAAGGATCCTCTGGTTGCCTGCTGAACTCTCTTGTGGTTGACCCTCTGGCTAGTCCACGTGACCTCTGCCGGATCCCCCAGTGTTGGCACCTCAGCCGGGCGTTTGGTACCTGCCTCCCTATCCTGCCATCTGCCGGCCGCCCGGGCCAGGTCATCATCACCTCCAGGTTCCCTGCCAGTTTCTGCTTACGTATCGGAGGTGACCTGTGCCTCCTGGTGCCGTTTGCCTCCTGTCCCATCTCCAGGGGCAGACTGCGCTGGGTCGCAAGGGTGAACCGCTCCATTTTGAAAGAGTCGAGCTGAATAAAACGGTTTAGTCTCTTTAGATCCACTACCGGTCTCCACTCTCCTCCCCTTTTGGGGGTGAGAAAGAGCGGAGAGTAGAAACCTCTGAATCTCTTGGAGGGAGGGACAGGTATTACCGCCTGCTGAGCCCCCAGGAGTTGGAGGTACCTTTGCAGCGCTTCTGCCTTTTGAGGCGATGTCGGAACCCTTGTTGGGCTGAATGAGTCCTGTGGAGGCCCTTCCAGGAAAGTCCAAAAATGTCCAAACCTGACCGTAGAGACCACCCACGGGTCTCTGCACTTGTGTCTCCAGACCTCCGCAAACTCCCTCAATCTGGCCCCTACTGGTGAGGGTGGGTTCTTGTCAAAAGGACTTCGTCCCCTCTGGGGCACCGGGGAGATTTCTCTGTTTGTTCACTTTTAAAAAGGTCGCCTGGGTACTTCTCCAGTTCTTTTTGGAGTCCCTGTTTTGCCGGAAATTGTTAAAGTTCTTGTTCCTGGACCACTGGAACTTGGAAGAAACTACCCGAGAGCGTCTTACTCTCCTATCTTGGGGGAGTAACCCCGATTTCCCCCCGGTCACTCTCGAGATAGCCTTCTCTAGCTTCTCCCCGAAAAGCGTCTTCCCATCATACGGAATTTTGCACCAATTCTGTTTTGATGCCGCGTCCGCTGCCCATGGCTTCAGCCATAACGCCCGTTTGGCCATGACCGCGTGCAGCATCGCTCTGGCCGAATATCTCATAGAATCGATTGCGGCCTCTCCAATAAAGTCGGCTGATATTTTGAGCTCATCCAAGGCCTTTATAATATCTTCTTTTGGCACATCCTCCCGAATGGCCACCTCGATATTGTCGGTCCATACCCTGACTGCGCTAGACACTGAGGCCAAGGCGATCGCCGGCCTACAGGCCCCACCCGCTAATTGGTAAGTTTTCCTCAGATCGGCGTCTATGCGCCTGTCAAGCGGGTCTTTAAAGGATGTTGAGTCTTCGGTAAGGTGACATTCTTGGCCAGACGCACTACCGCAGCGTCAACTATCGGGGGAGTATCCAGGAGAGAAGCATCCGATTCTGCCAACGGGTAAAGTTTCTGAAGCTTGTTCACGGAAAAACGTTTATCCGTTCGTTTCCATTCCCCCTCCACTAGATCTTTCAGTTCTTCCAGGAAGGGAAAGAAGTTTTGTTTTTTCTTCAGAAATGGGAAGAAAGACTTGTTTTTCTTGGGGGGCTCCTCTGCTTCCTCCCAACCAATGGCTTGCTTGACTGCCGCCACAAATGGCTGGACTAGCCCAAAATTGAAGCCGGAGGGGTCTGATTCATCCAGAGAATCATCCGTGTCGCCCCTATCGCCTACTGCGGGAGGAAGATCCCGAGCGGGGCCCGCCCGGTCCGCGGACGGGCCTGGAGTGGCTGGATCCAAAGGCTGTACCTGGGCACCAGGGATATACTGCATAGCCGGGTTTGATTGCATTATTTCCACCAGAGAGTCCTTGACTACCCTTTTGATTAGGTCAGTGACCTGGTCCACTTCGGCCCTCTCCTGGCTAGCGTACCCCTGTAAACAGTCTCTGCAGATTCGTTTATCCGGTAAAGGGGCAGCCCCACATGCTCTGCATTCCCCTTTTCTAGATGGACTGATGGATCTGTGCCTTTTGGAAGAGGATTTCCCTTTGGAATGGTGTCGGGAACTGGCTGAGCGACTGTGCCCTGAGCTAGGGTGGGAGCGTCCACTGTGGTGGCCAGAAGTCTGGTTAGACGTATTCTGGTGTATAGGGCTGAAACGAAAGTAACAGCACAAGGCACTCTTTTAGAATCTTTTTTTTTTTTTTTTTCATATATACACATATATGTACAACCGACCTCCATGTATGGAAGCATACATATATATATACGGACACACACTCTATACATGGCTGCACGTGCCCTTACCTAAGGAAGCGGGGGTCTTGATCGAAAGGCGGCTGGCTCATTTTTGCAGAGGCGGGCAAGGGCAGATAGGTGACTGGACAGAGACTGAGAAATAGACGGAAGGACAGATGAATAAAACACGCTACTGCCTCCCAAGGCTAAATATATATATGTATATATTTATATATCTCTGCCCCCCTCCCTCTCCTCTCTTTTTTTTTTTTTTTTTTATATTTTCCCCCAATAAAAAAAAAATCAGCCACCAAGAACATATCTCCGCCATAGAGTAGAAAAAATGTAAAATTTTAATCTATGTATATATTAAAAAAAACATTTAATAGATAGGGAGCCTCCAGAGGAAGAGATTTCACTTACTTTTGACCAAGGCAGAGCAGCGCAGGAGCACTCTTCAGGTGTGACCTGTTCCCAAGAGAGCCTGCTGCCTACTGAGCCCACTGACTTTTAAATAGGAGAAGGGGGAGGAGACTTCCGCCGTCTCCCGCCCCCCCTCCATGTCAGGTTAACTAAGGGAAAGAAATAGCTCTTTTCCCACATCCAAGATGTCGCCGTCCGCATCCGCCGCCGTCCAACCCGATGCAGACCATAGTGATAAAGCTATGCAGAGGGACAGCGCTCCGCGCTCTAGCGCTTGCCTAGGAATTCAAACTCCAGTAATACATGTGGAACACAGCCTAGGTATACCCAAAGGGATGAAGGGAAGGGAGTGGGAAGAAAGAAAGAGAAAGGCTCCCATGAGCCCCTACCTGCCTCTACGGAGCCCAGCAATGCCTGTCTGCAGTCTGCCGCCCCAAATTAGGAAGCTGCTGCTACCCCAAAAGACCCTCAGAAGTGGTTCCCCGCTTATCAGCGCTGTTAGCAACCCAAGACCGGGGACTGCATCTGGGAGAGGCCTGAACCCAGACGGAAGCTGCACAGGGCAGAGGTAGGACACGCACAGAATACTATCCTTTAGGTATGAGGAAAAAAGGAGAATGCTAAGGAGGGACACGGGGGTCATTTTTATAAGCTATTAACTATCCTGAGGGGAGGACTCCGGGGCGGAGCTATCACAGGTATACTGCCATGGAGGCACTAGCATACGAAGCTTGTCCCGATCGGGACATGCAAGGAGAGGCTCAGCTGGGCACATGTAAGGAGGGGCTCCGCTGGGCACATGTAAGGAGGGACTCTGCTGGGCACATGTAAGGAGGGACTCTGCTGGGCACATGTAAGGAGGGGCTCCGCTGGGTACATGTAAGGAGGGACTCCACTTGGCACATGTAATGAGGGGCTCTGCTGGGCACATGTAAGGAGGGGCTACGCTGTGCACATGTAAGGAGGTCCTCCGCTGGGCACATGTATAGCGTGGGGGGACTCCGCTTGGCACACCTGATGTAAGGAGTGGAGGGACTCCACTGGGCACACCTGATGTAAGGAGGGACTCTGCTAGGGACACCTGATGGCATCTGGTGGCAGGCGACGTGGCAAGTGACACACTTAGGGCTCCCACTGATTCTGCATTATGGTGAGTTGAACTATTTCATTTTATATTACAATGTAATAATAGAAATAATGCGATTCAATCATCCTGACACCATAACAACCTCGGTGCTGGGAGGATTTAAGCGCTAACACCAGGTATTTGGAGTATCTTTATCTGCTGATTGTTAAACTTTCTGGAATACACATATTTCTATTGTGGTGTAGGATCTGGGCCTGCTGTGCCGCCATCCCTCTTTCTTTCCTTCCTTCACTCTCCTTCCATCCCTCCCTCCCTAGCTCTTTCTTTCTCTCCCTCCCTCTTTCTCCCTTTCTTTCTCCCTCCATCCCTCGTTCATCTCAGACTCAAATCACACCCCCTTTGAGCTATATCCCCTTTAAACCATGCACAATATTTAGCTTAAACCACACCCATTGCTGGCTACGGCATGTGGTGTGCGCCACATTTTTCTTTCCCCGCTATTCCATGCCTACAAACGAATGCCCAGCCCCCTAACTATAATAAGACTCTGCCTACAGACAAACAAGTGTCCTTATAAATTGTTTTACAATGTTGGCAACAATGCACTAGAGATGGACTAGATTCGGCCCTGAACATTTGCCAAGCACCCGAATTTGCGGTGCGCTAATCTGGAAATGTGTCCGCCAATCGCCCCATGATACACTGCACAGTGCATTGTGTAATAAGCCCCCCTCCATCATGTCTGGGAGGCCAACAAGGAGAGGCAGACATTCCCATGAAACTGTGAGGCATATGGCCCCATCATACAGACTGGCTCCCCAAGCCGTTGTTTTATTTATATATATATATATATATATTATTTATATATATCTTTTATATATACAGTATGTCAGTTTTTCTGCAGCAGGTTCTATACACTGTACAGATGGGCCACTTTGCAGGCAGACTAAGGGGACTCCCAGGCACTATATTTAAAGGAATTTTGAATTTTTATGGTTTCACTTTAAGCATAATTAAAATCACTGCTCATTTAAAAATTATATTTTTCAAAAATGTCCTTTGCATTGATTTATGGCCAATAACTTGCATATAAGTCTTAAAAATGGGGACTTTTCATTTTCTGAGTTCTGGTCCCATAGACTTGATTAGGGTTCTTTGTTCTGGTAGAACTTTTTCACTACTCTGGAGTTCTGGTGTACAACAGAACCCGAGGGTGTTCTCCCCATCACTAGTAAGCGTATGACAAATCGGTAGATAATAATAGTTCATTTTTAAAATGTCTCTCTTTAAATTCAGTGTCTCTTTTAACCACTTTGTGATCGCTATGTCCTTTGGAAATAAAATTTTCCCTATATCATGTGATCACTGTGAACAATTGAGCCCTTTTACAGCGATCAGCTGGGAGAGGTAACTGAAGGTAACTAACCGCTCACTATCTTACTACAGTCATCATGACTATAGGAAGCAGTAAGAATGTAAAGAAAAGAAAAGAAAAAACAGATCAGCATCACCCACCCCGCCCCACAGCCACAGCCACAGCCACAGCAGGACAATATCCCCATAGTAACACTGCACTGCTCTGATGGCAGTATGTGTCATCAGAGCAGCCAGTCATTGTCTCTGATCACTAGGGATGAGCCAAACACCCCCCGGTTCGGTTCGCAGCAGAACATGCAAACAGGTAAAAAATTTGTTTGCACACACGAACACTGTTAATGTCTATGGGAAACTAACGTGAAAAATTAAAAGTGCTCATTTTAAAAGCTTATATGCAAGTTTTTGCCATAAAAAGTGTTTGGGGACCAGGGTCCGTCCCCTGGGGACATGTATCAATGCAAAAAAAAGTTTTAAAAACAGCCGTTTTTTCAGGAGCAGTGATTTTATTAATGCTTAAAGTCAAACAATAAAAAATAAATATTCCTTTAAATATCGTGCCTGTAGGGTGTCCTTAGTATGCACGTAAAGTAGCACATCTTTCCCATGTTTATAACAGTGCCACAGCAAAGTGACATTTCTAAAGGAACAAATGTAATTTAAAACTGCTTGCGGCTGTAATTTATTAACGGATCCCGGCAATATAGATAAGAATACCAAAAATAAAAAAAAATGGCGTGGATGTCACCACCAAAATCCATACCATTCAGGTCTGGTATGGATATTTAGGGGAAACCCGCACTCCACTTTTTTTTAAAATGGCGTGGGGTCCCCCAGGCACTATATACTCTGAACAGCAGTATATATACTATATGGCCTGCCCTATATACTCTGCAGAAAATTGGGGCTGGGTGTTGGTGGTATCAGAACACTGTAAGCCCTCACCGTTACTGTTGTTGGACACAGGCCCTGCTGTGAAATATTATATCAAGAATTGTGATTATATGCCCCTGTTAAACATGGGCTGAAAAATTGGGCCTTGGGCATGGTGGTGCCACAACACTGTAAGCCCTCACAGATACTGTTGTTGGGTGCAGGAACGGGCCCTGCTGTGAAATAATATAGCAAAAATTGTAATTACATGCCCCTGTTAAACAGGGGCAGAAAAATTGGGCCTTGGTTGGTGGTAGTGGTGGTGCCACAACACTGTAACCCCTCACAGATACTCTTGTTGGGCACAGAAATGGGCCCTGCTGTGAAATATTATATCAAAAATTGTAATTACATGCCCCTGTTAAACAGGTGCAGAAAAATTTAGCTTTGGGTGGTGGTGGTGGCATAAACCAAAAATATTGCTGGAAGCTAGCATCATCAAGAATGAGGAGGGATAGGATAGTCAGTATAGGCAGTCTTCAAGGGATCCCACATCCATAGCAAATTCAATCAGTTACATCAGCATCAGGTGCTTGATAGCTGCTGATCCAAGACTGATTCATTTTTATAAATGTGAGCCTATCAACGGAGTCTGTGGACAGGTGCACTCTTTGATCCATTAGAAACCCTCCAGCAGCACTGAATGTGCATTCAAAACACGCATATTGAGCACATTCTGGCCAGTGGTCCATCCTCAAAACCCAGTAACCCAGTGGATGCTCTGTTGGAAAGGTCTCCAAGTTTGCTCTTGCCCCTAGATATTCCTGCACCTTTTAATGCAGACGCTGGAGATGGTTGCTTGAACCGATCAGACCTTGGCACTGAGGACTGAAAAATTTGTTTAAAGGCATCGGTCAGCCGGCCACCTTCTCCACCGCTCTTCTTCTGACCGAACGAAGCCTCAGCAACATGTTGTCCAGCACCAGGAAATTGTAACCTCTCAGGGTCTGGAAATGCATTTCACAAACCTTTCTTCAAGGCCTCCTGAAGATGTTTAATCCTCTGCTCCCTCTGCGAAGGCAGGATGAGTTCTGCAACCTTACCCTTGTAACGTGGATCAAGAAGGGTTGCCAGACAGTAATTATCCCTTTCCTTGATACCACGAATCCTAGGGTCCTTTCACAGGGTTTGCAGAATCAGTGAGGCCATGCAGCATAAGTTTACAGAGGCATTCGATTCTGAGTCATCTGGGTCACTAAGGATCACATGATCTGTAACTACCTCCTTTCAGCCACGTAGAACTCCTTGAGTTTCTGGGGACTGAAAACCATCCCTTGAATACTGCTGCTGAGTGTTATCCTCTAAATCCATGCTGACACAATCCTTCTCCTCCTCTTCTTCCTGTGTTTTTGGCAGGCCCGCAGGAATGCTATCTGGATAAAGGGGGCCTTGAGAGGTAAGGAAGTCCTTCTCTTCCTCCTGCTGTTCTGCCTCCAGTGCCCTGTCCATGATTCCACGAAGCGTGTGCTCCAACAGCAATCCTAGAGGGACAGTGTCACTGATGCAAGCATTGTCGCTGCAAATG
Source organism: Lithobates sylvaticus (assembly GCA_028564925.1). Taxonomy (NCBI): domain Eukaryota; kingdom Metazoa; phylum Chordata; class Amphibia; order Anura; family Ranidae; genus Lithobates; species Lithobates sylvaticus. The sequence goes on from CM053026.1 coordinate 596,971,141, forward strand.
GTGACAGGACAGTGCATACATCCTTGATCAGTAGCCACTGGCGTGGAGAAAAGAAGCCAAGGTCCCCTGACCATGTCCTAGTGCTATACTTGCACAGGTACTCATTGATGGCCTTTTTGCTGTGTGTGCAGCCGCTGCAGCATTGCAATGTTACTATCCACCTGGTGGGCATGTCACATATGAGGTGGTTGGTGGGCAGGTTGCATTCCCTTTGAATACCAGCCAGCTGAGCACTGGCATTGTATGACTGGCAGAAATGACCACAGACTTTTCTGTCCTGCCTCAGGAGATCCTGTAAGCCTGGATACCTGCTCAAGAACCGCTGCACCACCAAATTTAGGACGTGTGCCAAACATGGAACATGGGTCAAGTGTCCCTGTCAGAGGGCAGAGAGAAGGTTGGTGCCATTGTCGCATACAACCATTTCTGGCTGAAGCTGGCATGGCGTCAACCACCTCTGAGCCTGCCCCTTCAGAGCAGACAGAATCTCTGCTCCAGTGTGGCTCCTGTCCCCTAGGCAGACCAACTCAAGCACCACATGGCATCTTTTAGCCTGACTGCTTGCGTAGCCCCTTGAACACTTACGGAGCACCGCTGGTTCAGACTACAAATCTGCAGAAGAGGCCATAGAGGAAGAAGAAGAGGAGGGGGTGGAGGAGAGAGCTGTGGCAGAATCACCACTAGCATTTTGGATGCATGGTGGTGGAACAAGCTCCAACAACACTGAACCCTGTCCTGCATCCTTCCCAGCTGCCAGCAGACTTACCCAGTGCGTCGTGAAGGAAAGGAAACGTCCCTGCCCATGCCTGCTGGACCATGAGTCAGTGGTGATATGAACCTTACTGCTGACCGCCCTGTCTAACGGGGCCAAAACATTGTCTTCCACATGCCGGTAGAGAGCCAGAATGGCCTTCCGTGAAAAGAAATGGTGTTTTGGAACCTGCCACTGAGGTATAGCACATTCCACAAATTCACAAAAGGGGGCAAAGTCTACCAGCTGAAAAGGCAGCAGTTGCAGTGCTAGCAATTTGGCCAAGCTAGCATTTAGACACTGAGCATGTGGATGTCTGGGACCAAATTTCAGCAACTGGGGTAGGGAAATTTGCCTGCTAAAATCAGATGGTGGTGTACTGCTAGCAGATTGGCTGCAAGTACTTGGAAAAACCTATTGCTATACCCTCATTCCTCTCAGTGCAGGTTTTTGAGAGGACTGGAGGTATAGTAGGGTTTGAGATCCCAGATGAGGAGCAAGGAGAAGTCCGCCTTTTTCTTTGGTGTGGGTCTTTCAGGTGCTGTTGCCAAAGGACTGCATGGCAGCTTGTCATATGCCTGGTAAAGCATGTGGTACCCAAGCGGCTGCTGTTATGGCCATGCTTGATCCATTTGAGACATAGATTGCAAACAGCAAGGGTGCGATCTGCTGCACACGTGTCAAAAAAGGCCCACACTAAGGAACTTTTAAAAGTCAGCGGGGAGTCAGCAACGCCCTGCACCTGCGGAGCTCTGCGGTGTGATGCAATCGGGTGGCTGCCCTTAAGCTGCCCCCTAGAGGACATCCTCCTTTGGTGCAGTTGTGCCTCCTCCTCCGTCTCCTCCTCCTCTCTTCTCTCAGGCACCCAAGTACAGTTTGTGACCTCATCATCCCCTCCCTTCTCGTCACTGGAGCAAACTTGGCAATATATACGGCAGCTGGGGGAGCATGACTGCCAGTTTCTTGTCCTTCTTGGGCTAGCATCTCCTCTCTCTAGGCTCACGTTACTCCCTTCCTCAACCTATGAAACAACATCTGAATCTTCAAACCGCCGCGGATCTTCCAGCAGCATGTACCCGACACTGTGGTTGAATAATTCTGGGGACTCCTCCGTGCATGTTGTTGGGGCTACAGAAGGAGTGACTGTGGACAAGAAGCTGGGGAAATAGTCCACTTTGGCAGCTGCGTTGGAAGGCAAATTACTCCTGGGTGCCAGAGCCTGGGTGACAGAGGATGAGGAGGATGAGGACGGCTTTGTTATCCACTCCACCAACTCTTCTGCATGTTCTGGCTCAATAACACAGCCAGCAGCAGAAAAAAAGGACAGGTGTGCCCCATGGCCACCTGCAGAGAATGCACAATGTCCATGACCACCACTGTTGACTGTGGACACAGAGGCTGCTTGCCCTCTTTTAGTGGCCTGTGAGCGTCTGCCTCTCCTTGGTGGCTTTCTGGATATGATGTATTTTTTGTTTTCTAACACCACACTACACTGTATTAGATACTGTCTACACCGCCTGCACTGTATTAGAAACTGTACTATGGCTGCACTGTATTGTGTACTGTGTACACCACCAGAAGTGTAGTATAAACTGTACTATGGCTGTACTATATTGTGTACTGTATACACCACCAGAAGTGTAGTAGAAACTGTACACACTGTATTAGATACTGTGTACACTGCCTGAAGTGTATTAGAAACAGTACACCACATAATGCACTGTAGATATAGGCAACACTGGACGCACACGTTTTTTCTGCAATGCGCAGTGCGAATGCACCGCAGATATGTGAACCAGCCTCATTAAAATGAATGTATTTTGAAATGTCCTGCGAATTGGATGCATTGTAAGCCGCATCTAATTCGCATAGGTGTGAACGGGGGCTGACTGTATATATATATATATATATATATATATATATATATATATATATATATCAAATACACTGCCACTAACTGAATAAACTGCCTGCTTAATCTAAATCAAGCCATCTCTCTGTCCACACCAACAACACTACACACGCCCTCTGTGTAAGCAGCCTTATATAGTGTGGGGCGTGGACTAAGTCCCCCTGAGCCATGATTGGCCAAAGGCACCCTGCCTTTGGCCAATCATGGCTCTCTTAGCAGAGCGCTCTGTGATTGGCCAAAGCATGCAGGTCAGGTGCATGCTTTGGCCAATCATCATACAGCAATGCACTGCAAGATCATTCCGTGGCACTCAAATTTTCCGCAAATGCCCCATAATATTTGCTGTTCAGCGAACCGGCAAACATCCGATGTTCGATTCAAACTTATGTTCGACCCGAACATCGAGCTCATCCCTACTGATCATCATCACTGCAGTACAATTTCATTTGTTTTGATGACAGTATGAAAGAAAAAAAAAGTATATATATATATATATATATATATATATATATATATATTATCTCACAAAAGTGAGTACACCCCTCTCCTTTTTGTAAATATTTTATAATATCTTTTTTAATGTGACAACACTGAAGAAATGATACTTTGCTACAATGTAAAGTAGTGAGTGCACAACTTGTAAACCATTGTAAATTTGCTGTCCCCTCAAAAAAACTCAACACACAGTCATTAATGTCTAAACCGCTGGCAAGAAAAGTGAGTACACCCCTGAGTGAAAATGTCCATATTGGGCCCAAAGTGTGAATATTTTGTGTGACCATCATTATTTTCCAGCACTGCCTTAACCCTATTTGGCATGGAGATCACCAGAGCTTCACAGGTTGCCACTGGAGTCCTCTTTCAATGGTGTAGAAGCACAAGGTCTGTAACATCCACCAGCTCTGTGATGTCGTCATGGAGGAGTGGATAAGGCAACCTGTAATGCATTGTAGCAAAGTGTCATTTCTGCAGTGTTGTCACATGAAAAGATATAATAAAATATTTACAAAAATGTGAGGGGTGAGGGGTGTACTCACTTTTGTGACATACTGTGTGTGTATATATATATATATATATATATATATATTTGCCTTGAAAAAGTATTCATTACCCTTGAAATTTTCCACATTTTTGTCATGTTACAACCAAAAACGTAAATGTATTTTATTGGGATTTTATGAGATAGACCAACACAAAGTGGCACATAATTGTGAAGTGGGAGGAAAATGATAAATGGTTTTCATTTTTTTTACAAATAAATAAATATGTGAAAAGTGTGTGCATTTATATTTAGCCCCCCTGAGTCAATACTTTGTAGAACCACCTTTCACTGCAATTACAACTGGAAGTCTACCAGCTTTCCAGAGAGTCTAGATAGATCTAGAGAGTGACATTTTTGCCCATTCTTCTTTGTAAAATAACTCAAGCTCTGTCAGATTGGATGGAGAGTGTCTGTGAACAGCAATTTTCAAGTCTTGCCATAGATTCTCAATTGGATTTAGGTCTGGATTTTGACTGGGCCATTCTAACACATGAATATGCTTTGATCTAAACCATTCCACTGTAGCTCTGGCTGTATGATTAGGGTCTTTGTCCTGCTGAAAAGTGAACCTCCGCCCCAGTCTCAAGTCTTTTGCAGACTCTAATGCCCTGTCGGACATTTTTTCCAACGGTTTTTGTCCGAAACTTGTCTTGCATACACATGGTCACACAAAGTTGTCGGAAAATCAGATAGTTCGGAATGAGGTGACGTACAGAACGTACAAAGGGACTACGAAGAGGCCAGTAGCCAATAGCTTTCATTTCCAAATTTATTTTGAGCATGCGTGGCACTGCGTGTGCGTCGGAATTCTGTACACACTGTCGGAAAAAGTCTGATCGGATTTTGTTGTCGGAAAATTTTAGATCCAGCTCTCAAACTTTTTGCGTCAGAAATTCTGACGGAAAAAGTCCACTAGAGCCCACACACAATCGGATTTTCCATACTACACGATCGGACAACATAATCCGATCTGACTTTTTCCGTTGGAATTTCCGACCAGGTGTACAGGGCATAACAGGTTTTCTTCTAAGATTACCCCGTATTAGACATGTGCGATTAGTTTCGTACGAATCGGAAATTCTTACGAATTTTTTTAAATTTGTACATTCGTACGAATCTTAATTACGAATTTTTATGAATACGAATTCTGTACGAAAATCCAAATTATCCGAATCCAAACTACCAAATAACTAATTTCAACTAATAGGAAAGAAATTATAGCACATATAACGAATGATTCGAATGAATTCGAGATTCAGTATAACGAATAATGACACTCTACTAATAATAACGAATTGTCCAAAAACTTATTAACGTTACATAACACAAGTCTATTGTCTACCAATCACTCAGAGGAAGTACGAAATACGAAATTTCGTATTCGTAAACAAAATTTCGTATTTCGTAATTCCTCTGAGTGATTGGTGAACAATAGACTTGTGCTATGTAACGTTAATACGTTTTCGGATAATTCGTTATTATTCGTAGAGTGTCGATGTTCGTTATCCAAATTAACGATTCGTACGAAATTTGTATTTCGTACGAATCCGAATTTAATTTCGTACACGAATTACGATTTTTTTTTTACGAAACGGAACGAAACAAAACCAATTTTTTGACGGCTCCCATGTCTACCCTGTATTTGATTACATCCATCTTCCCATTAACTCTGACTGGCTTCCCTGTCCCTTGTGAAGGGCAGCACAGTGGTGTAGTGGTTAGCACTTTCACCTAGCAGTAATAGGGTCGCTGGTTCAAATCCCGACCATGACACCTTCTGCCTGGAGTTTGCATGTTCTCCCTGTGCCTGCGTGGGTTTCCTCCGGGTACTCCGGTTTCCTCCCACACTCCAAAGACATGCAGGTAGGTTAATTAGATCCTGTCGATAAAATTGGCCAAATATGTGTATGTTGTATGTTGTATGTGTTTGTAAGCGTGTCGGGACCCCACAGGGCAAGGACCGCACTATACCACAGATGGACACCAGTGGCAAAAAGCGCCCTGAGGCGATTCAGTTCGCATAGGCAGCGCTATACAAGTTATTCATTCATTCATTGTGAAGAAAAGCATCCCCACAACATGATGCTGCCGTCACCATGTTTCATGGTGGGTATGGTGTGTTCAGGGTGATGTGCATTATTCTTTTTCTGCTGCACATAGCGTTTTGCTTTTAGGTCAAAAGGTTCCATTTTGGTTTCATCGAAAAAGAGCACCTTCGTTCCACATGTTTGCTGTGTCCCCCACGTTGCTTCTCACAAACTGCAAACAAGCTACTTATGACTTTCTTTCAACAATGGCTTTCTTCTTGCCACTCTTCCATAAAGGCCAGGTTTGTGGAGTGCATGATTAATAGTTGTCCTGTTGACAGATTCTCCCACCTGAGCTGTGGATCTCTGCAGCTCCTCCAGAGTTACCATGGGCTTCTTGGCTGCTTCTCTAAATTAATGCTCTCCTTGCCCGTCAATTTAGGTGGACAGCCATGTCTTGGTAGGTTTGCAGTTGTGCCATACTCTTTATATTTTCGGATGATGGATTAAACAGTGCTCAGTGAGATGTATAAAGCTTGGGGTATGTTCCTTGGCCTTCGTGATGCTGTTTGTTCACTTAGGCTCTCTAACAAACCTCTGAGGGCTTCAAAGAACAGCTGTATTTATACTGAGATTAAGTTACACACAGGTGGACTTAGTTTACTAATTACGGGACTTCTGAAGGCAATTGGTTCCACTAGTCTTTAGTTAGGGGTATCAGAGTAAAGGGGGATGCAGACAAATGCACACCACACTTTTTAGATACTTATTTGTAAAAATAAAATAAAAACCAATTATTTTCCTTCCACAATTATGTACCACTTTTTGGTAGTCTATCACATAAAATCCCAATAAAATAAATTTAAAAAATGTCAAAGGGTATGAATACTTTTTGAAGGCACTGTATATACAGTACTGTGTAAAAGTTTTAGGCAGGTGTGAAAAATGCTATAAACAAATAAAGCTTTCAGAAATAGAAATATTAATAGTTTATTTTTATCAGTTAGCAAAATGGAAAGTAAATGAACAGAAGCGAAAAATAGAAAACAAATGAACAGAAGAGAAATCCAAATCAAATCAATATTTGGTGTGACCATCCTTTGCCTTCAAAACAGCACACAAGGAACTTGGCAGGTAGGTTGTTCCAAACATCTTGGAGAACTTTCCACAGATCTTGTGGATGTAGGCTGCTTCAAATCCTTCTGTCTCTTTCATGTAATCCCAGACAGACTATCACTTCCAGGACTTCTTTACTCTGAAGATACACTGAAGATAGTTCTTAATGACATTGACTGTAGGTTTGGGGTTGTTGTCCTGCTGCAGAATACATTTGGGGCCAATCACACGCATCCCTAATGGTTTGGCTTGTATTTCTCAGCATTGAGGGCAGCAAAACAATACAATGTCAACAAACCAGTGCAGCCAGAAACAGTGTCCCCAATCACAGCCACACCAGTCCTGGTGTCACCAAAAGGCCTCATTCTCATGTGAGGTGCTCTCCGAAGATATATCTGTGTTTGGATCACTATTCATAGATTCAAGAGAAAACACTGCTCCAGGTACGCCAGCCACACACACTGCACTGATAGCGATGAACTGGTGCCTGTCCATCTCACAGCTGATGATTAAGGAAAAAGAGTCTGGATTGCTAGACTACTGCAGAAATCACCTTTGTTTAGAAAATCACCAAACAGGGTAAAAGCATCAAGGAAATAGCAGTAGATGAGCAGGCGGATCGTGCTACACTAGCGCTTAAGTAAGCGCTAGTGTAGTGGAAAACATGTCAGTGGGTCACCCTGCTCCTCCACTACTATTTCCTTAATACTTTTACCCTGTTTGGTGACTTTCTAAAAAGAAGTGATTTCTACAGATTTGCGGCCGTCCAAAATTAATTCGTCCTTCAGCTAAGGGGGGTAGCGGATGGAGGGCGGTAAAACCGCAGCTCAATTGCAAGGTTTTACTACCCTTAACCCCCTATGGGAATGAAACCTAACTGTCACGCTGCCCATTAATGTATAGTTAATCAGGAAGGTAGATGAGTAATTTATGTCCCTAGAACACCTAAAGGTGTTCCTTGGATTTTGAGCTTCTCTGTGTGGCTAGGCTGTGAAAACATGTCACACATGTGGTATTACCATACTCAGGAGGAGTAGAAGAATGTGTTTTTGGGTGTAATTTTAAATATGCCTAGGCTGCGTGTTACAAATATCTTTTTAATTGACAACTTTGTGGAAAAAATATATTTTTTCTTTCCTGCATCTTCCAAACGCTTTTGGCAAAAAAATACATTTTAAAAAGACTCAGTATGCTTTTCAGATAATACCTTAGGGTGATTGCGTTCCAAAATGGGGTCATTTTGTAAGTAATTTTGTAGCTATTTCTGTCCTTGCACTTCAGGGACTCAAGAAATGTGATAGGTAGTCAAGAAATTTGATGCATAATTTATGCTCCTTGAAAATAAAAAGATGCTTCCTGGATTTTGGTCCTCTCTATGCATCTAGGCTGTGAAAATGTCTTGCATATGTGGTATGCCCATGATTGCGAGGAGTAGCAGAATGTGTTTTGGGGTGTATTTGTAAGTATGCCTATGCTGTGTGTGAGGAGTAATTTGTTAAAATAACAACTTTGAGGGGAAAAAAAATAAATTGTATTTATTTTCTTTATTTTCCCAAAAATTGTTACAGAAAAAAGTACAAATTCAAAATTTGCCTCTTACTAAATAGCTTGGACTGTCTACTTTCCAAAATGGGATGATTAGGGGTATTTGTACAGTCCTGGCGATTTAGGATCTCAAGAAATGAGAGTCAGTCAGTACATTAGGATTGATCAACATTCAAATATACAGTATACTGTATACCATGGTTTGTAGACTGTATAACTTTCACATAGACTAAAGAATATACACTGATTTTTTTTTTCCACCAATCTAGCAGAATACATTTTGGTCTAAATGTGTTGAGAAAGATTATTTATTTCAGAAACAATGAAAACGTTTCCCCTTTATAGTATAATAAGTTAAAAATACAGTGATTAAATACCACCAAAAAAAAGCTCTATCTGCCTCAAAAAAAAATATTTACCATGTATTTTGGTACAGTGTTGCATGACTGAGTAGTTGTCATTCAAAGTGTGATAAAACTAAAAAAAAATGGCCTGGACTGGAAGGGAGTGAAACAGTCCAGTCTTGAGGTGCTTAAAGATAATCCCTAATTTTCAAAAGTCTACTTGGTTTACCTTTAATGTAACATTGAAATAATCATGAGTCCCATGGGACATGCAATTCTCTCAGCTTGCTGATCTTTCAGTAGGATAAGGTCTCCAACTAGATTTGGGTTGAGACGTTTTGATTTTCTGCATCCTTGTAGAAGAGTTTTTTATTTCCTTTTCCTTCGATTCCAGAAGCAGTTGGCCAGATGCACATGCTTCTTGTGACTATGGTTATGGATTTCATGCTGTAAAATCTCCAGGTGGAATAAGAACAGTCCAAAGCTTCATGGTAAGAAGCTTCACTGAAGTAAGGATAGTTGTTGACCCTGGATCTATAGACATTGGACGAAGAGTTCTTGGATCAATTATGGCAGACACTTCTGCCAGGAACTTAGTTAAAGTTTCATAGGTAAGCCTAGTGGAATTAATGTCCATCATCATATAGTCCAGCATTCTACTCAATCACTCATATGGAAAGAATGGGGAGGAATGAAAGCCCATGTGCAGCAATTGTCAGCAAAATAGTCAACTCATGTAGGTGGACAACACAGCTCACCTTTTTCTTTTTGCTTTCCCACCTCAGGATCTACATGCTGTTACCATCCATGGCCCAAAACACCTAGTCCAACATGTGTAATTTGTGGGTCAGTGCTTAAAACAGTAGTAAAGGTCACTTTTCTATTTATACCTACAGGTAAGCCTATAATAAAGGCCAAATTCACCTTTTCACGCAGAATGTTACTTTTCATAATAAATAGAGGCCTCTTCTAACGACCTTTTTGCTCAAGCCATCCCAATGTTCTCATCTCTCACTTGCATTATTTATAACAGCTTTGAATTTGCATCTGTCTATTTTAGTTTTGTTTAAATGCTTTCTGCTTCCATCACTTCCTGTAGATCATCTCCCATCATGCATCACAGAATAGGCATGTATTATCAGTCTGGACCACACCTCCCTCATTACTATACCTCCTCTTGTTTTATTTCCACCCACTTTCTGTACAATCTGATCGAAAAATATCCTTTAGATCTACCATCAGCTATGCAGTGCAAGGGCCTGTCTGATATGATGCAAACTGAATGGATTGTTCAGATCGGTCCTCCTATTTCATTGTTTTGGTAAATCTAAAGGAAATTGTACAAAGATTGTACAATCAGATCCCATAGAGCATGGTCATCTTTATACAAGTACATAGGAGGGAGTGATTGGAGACTCTCAGCTGTCAGGCCCCATTCACATCTCCGCATAACGGAAACTCATGTTCCTGCATGTGTTTTTTTTGGGGGGCATTTTGGAGCATTTTCGCTTGTCACGCATAGGGAAGCCCATTCATTTAAATGGGCTGCCAAAAGGCCAATGGAGTGACAGTGTGTGCTCCCCAACTTAAAGTTTGGGAAAGTGCCGCAAGTGGGAAATATGCGGTGGGAATTTTTAAAAGACAAGGAGAAAATTATACTAAAACATGCAATAACAAATAATTTAATTAAATAAAATTAGTGTTTAATTTTACTTTAAATCAAGCTTTAGATCCACAAGAGAATGAATCTCTACAATTCACTCAACCTACATTAAGGTATTCATGCCTCTTTCAGTAAAAATAAGAACAAAACAACTCTTAAGAATTAAGTAGTCAAGCTTGCTACATAAAGCAGCCTTAGCACCATTACTTGATGAATTAACTCTGCATCCAGAAAAAAAAATCTGACAAAAAAATGAATGTTAATATCAGGCAACAGACAGAGAAATCACTTGTTTGCTCAATGTGCTCATTTAACCAAGCTAATTAAAAGTCCATGCAATGCAATTGACCACATTATCTATTGCTTGGTCTCAAGTGGCAAGAGGAAGTTAGTCTGAAAGTAAATGTCTTATGTTAAGCCAACCATTGAGAAGGACAAATTGAAAGAGCTGAACACTTACGTCAAGTTTGCTGGTGCTCTTAAAATTAACCTTTCCATTTCCTATGAAAACATAACAATACTTTCATAATATGGGGCATCAGCTGTTTCTAAATTAATCTATATTTTCTTAAATTTGCAGCCTAAGCAGATGAAAATAAATTGTTAATGATAACCATATTTTGAGTTATTGTTGAAAACCAACAGCTCAACCCTCCTTTTCTAAGACTCTTACTGATGTCTGATATATGCAGAGAACAGAGGCACATGACCATCAGAAGGAGAGCAGTGTTTGACATATTGCTGTGATGGGTAACCTCTCTACAATTTCTCTATGTTGTGGCTCCTAATGGGAAATAACTGGGTCTTAGAGGACATATTTTTAGTTTATGTTCACTGATAAGGCACCAGTTAGTTGTTTATAAGCCTAATGAGTGGTATTTGGCAATATTTTACATAAACATTTCTAAAACACAGGGTTGTTTTAAAGTTAAACTCCAAGCAATAATTTAAACATGGAGTTAAAATGAATACATGCCAAAGTATATGTACTTTTTTACCCACTTTTATGGCAATCTGCACAACCAGGAAGATCCCTCTTCAACTTCCAAATTCACTCCTGCCATACTGCACAGCCAGGAAGTTCACTCTTCAGCTTTCTAATGCAGCCTTACAACTTACTGTTTATCCCTTACTGTTTCCTTTGTCCTCTCTCTTCTAAATGGAGTTAGGTGATGTTTCTGATTCGGTGTTCAGCAATTAGGCTTACCAAGAAAGGAGACATAGTAAATGGCACTGGTGATCCAGAAAATAAGTGCCTACCATGTTATGCAGTACAACCAGGGCTGGTAATGGAGGGGGTGGGAGGGGTAGCTGCCCTGGACAGAATGATTTGATTTAATTTCAATAGGCCATACAATGCCAGTGCTCCTCTGGCTGACTTTCAAAGGGAAAACAACCTGCCCACCAACTGCCTCATTTGTGACATGCCCACCAGGTGGAACTCAATGTTGACAATGCTGCAGCGACTGCACACACAGCAGAGGGCCATCAATGAGTACCTGTGCGAGTATGGCACCGGGACAGGGTCAGGAAGGGAGAATGCATGCATCGGTGACACTGTCCCTCTAGTCTTCCTGTTGGAGCACACATTTTGTGGAATCATGGACAGGGCACTTGAGGTAGAACAGCAGGAGGCAGAGGAGGACATCCTTACCTCTCAAGGCTTCAAACTCACAGGAAGAAGAGGAGGAGGAGGGGGATTGTGTCAGCATGGATGTAGAAGATAACACTCAGCAGCAGTCTTTAAGGGATGTTTTTCAGTCCCCAGAAACCCAAGGAATTGTATGTGGCTGTGAGGAGGTAGTTACGGATCATGTGATCCTTAGTGACCCAGAGGATTCAGAATCGAATGCCTCTGCAAACTTACGCTGCATGGCATTCCTGATTCTGCAAAGCCTGTGAAAGGACCCTAGGATTCATGGTATCAAGGAGAGGGATCATTACTGGCTAGCAACCCTTCTTGATCCAGGTTACAAGGGTAAGGTTGCAGAACTCATCCTGCCTTTGCATAGGGAGCAGAGGATGAAACATCTTTAGGAGGGAGGCCTTGAAGAAAGTTTTGTGCAACTCATTTCCAGATCCTGGGAGGTTACAATTTCCTTGTGCTGGACAACGTGTTTCTGAGGCTTCGTTCAGTCAGAGGAAGAGCGGTGGAGAAGGTGGTTGGCTGACAAATGCCTTTAAACAATTTCTCAGTCCTCAGCGCTAAGGTCTGATCGGTTCAAGCAACCATCGCCGTGCGGCCCCCCCACCCCAAAGCACCTTGTCCCCATGTTGATGAGGACAAGGGCCTCTTCCCGACAACCCTGGCCGTTGGTTGTCGGGGTGTCATGAAGATCCTGCCAGAAATCTAAACCCGGGCCGTCCCGGCTCTCAGATTCCATTGCGCATGCGCATGCGCGCCCGGGCACGTGCACAACCGCGCACAGGGAGACGGGCGCGCGCCCTAGTTAGCACCAGCCGGCCTATTTAAGCCTGACCAGTGCAGATGGTCTTTGCTGTCTGCTCTACAGCGTTGTGGTGTAGTAAAAGAAACCTGATCCTGTTATACCTGTTCCTTTGACCCGGCTTGCCATAGACCATCCAGCTTTCTGCCTGTACCCGACCCCGGCTTCCTTTGACCATCCTCCTGCCTGATCCATTGTACCTTGCTTCTAGTTCAGATCCTCTACCTGGCTTCTTTGATGAACTTTGGTTCCTTGCTAAGTCTCTATCCAGTCTGCAGTCTGACCCCTGTACAAGCCTGATCACCTGTTGGCTTCCAGTCCATTCAGTGGTTCCGTTTCCTGTGTTCAGTTCCTGTCAGCTCTGCTATCCAAGCTTACCTGTGAACCTGTCTGCCAAGCCGTTGTTCAGTTCCTGTCAGCTCTGCTATCCAAGCTTACCTGTGAACCTGTCTGCCAAGCCGTTGTTCAGTTCCTGTTAGCTCTGCTATCCAAGCTTACCTGTGAACCTGTCTGCCAAGCCGTTGTTCAGTTCCTGTCAGCTCTGCTATCCAAGCTTACCTGTGAACCTGTCTGCCAAGCCGTTGTTCAGTTCCTGTCAGCTCTGCTATCCAGTTTACCTGTGAGCCTGCTTTCCAGAGATCCAGTCAGCTCTGCTATCCAGTTTACCTGTGAGCCTGCTTTCCAGAGATCCAGTCAGCTCTGCTATCCAGTTTACCTGTGAGCCTGCTTTCCAGAGATCCAGTCAGCTCTGCTATCCAGTTTACCTGTGAGCCTGCTTTCCAAAGATCCTGCCAGCTCTGCTATCCAGTTTACCTGTGAGCCTGCTTTCCAAAGATCCTGCCAGCTCTGCTATCCAGTTTACCTGTGAGCCTGCTTTCCAGAGATCCTGCCAGCTCTGCTATCCAGTTTACCTGTGAGCCTGCTTTCCAGAGATCCTGCCAGCTCTGCTATCCAGTTTACCTGTGAGCCTGCTTTCCAGAGGTCCTGCCAGCTCTGCTATCCAGTTTACCTGTGAGCCTGCTTTCCAGAGGTCCTGCCAGCTCTGCTATCCCGTTTACCTGTGAGCCTGCTTTCCAGAGATCCTGCCAGCTCTGCTATCCAGTTTACCTGTGAGCCTGCTTTCCAGAGATCCTGCCAGCTCTGCTATCCCGTTTACCTGTGAGCCTGCTTTCCAGAGATCCTGCCAGCTCTGCTATCCAGTTTACCTGTGAGCCTGCTTTCCAAAGATCCTGCCAGCTCTGCTATCCAGTTTACCTGTGAGCCTGCTTTCCAGAGATCCTGCCAGCTCTGCTATCCAGTTTACCTGTGAGCCTGCTTTCCAGAGACTCTGTCAGCTCTGCTATCCAGTTTACCTGTGAGCCTGCTTACCAAGATCCTGCCAGCTCAGCTAACCTGCTTCCTTCCCACCGGTCTGTAGATCCTGCCAGGCACCCGTGCTCCTCCTCACTCCTGGCTCTCCTGTCTCCACACCAGGGGACCAGGAGTGGGAGACGCAAGGGAGGCCTCTCCCTGCAATCTCGGGCTCGCACCACCAGGTACGTGACACGGGGTCTGCAGGCGGGGGGCTTATCGGAATCTGGGAGCCCCCTTTTATAAGGGGGCCCTCAGATCCCGGCCCCCCACCCTATGTGAATGAGTATGGGGTACGATGTACCCCTAGCCATTCACCTAAGGTGTAAAATGCAAAGTAAAAAAACACACAATTTTGAAAAAATATTTTATTGCACTGCTCCGGGGGTCTTCTTCCGTCTTGGGGGTCTTCTCGCCGGACTCCTCCGCCATTTACCTAGCTCTTTTACCGAGCAGAGGAGGCCGGCTACCTTCTTCGTCATCGACGCCGTCGTCTGGGGGTCTCGATCCGCCTTCGGGGGTCTTCCGGGGTCTTCCGCCGCCTTCTTCTTCTTCTTCTTCCGATGTTGACCCGTTGCTCTCTCTGGCCGGAATGCCAGAGCCGTGCTGTGCTGGGACTTATATAGGGCCAAGGGGACAGGGTCACATGCTCATGTCACATGGTGACCCGCCCCCCTGTGATGTCACAGTCCCAGCATCCTCCGGGACTGTGACATCACAAGGGGGCGGGGTCACCATGTGACATGAGCATGTGACCCTGTCCCCTTGGCCCTATATAAGTCCCAGCACAGCGCGGCTCTGGCATTCCGGCCAGAGAGAGCGACGGGTCAACATCGGAAGGAGAAGAAGAAGAAGAAGGCCGCGGAAGAAGGCGGAAGAAGGCGGAAGATCCCGGAAGACCCCCGAAGGCGGATCGAGACCCCCAGACGACGGCGTCGACGACGAAGAAGGTAGCCGGCCTCCTCCGCTCGGTAAAAGAGCTAGGTAAATGGCGGAGGAGTCCGGCGAGAAGACCCCCAAGACGCAAGAAGACCCCCGGAGCAGTGCAATAAAATATTTTTTAAAAATTGTGTGTTTTTTTACTTTACATTTTACACCTTAGGTGAATGGGTAGGGGTACATCGTACCCCATACTCATTCACATAGGGTGGGGGGCCAGGATCTGAGGGCCCCCTTATAAAAGGGGGCTCCCAGAGTCCGATAAGCCCCCCGCCCGCAGACCCTGACAACCAGCGGCCAGGGTTGTCGGGAAGAGGCCCTTGTCCTCATCAACATGGGGACAAGGTGCTTTGGGGTGGGGGGGCCGCACGGCCCCCCTTTCCCCAGGGCACCCCCCATGTTGAGGGCACGCGGCCTGGTACGGCTCAGGAGGGGGGGCGCTCGCTCGTCCCCACCCCTTTCCTGGCCGGCCGGGCTGCGTGCTCGGATAAGGGTCTGAGATGGATTTGGGGGGGACCCCCACGCCGTTTTTTCGGCGTGGGGATTCCCTTTAAATCCATACCAGGTGACGGGGCTAGCGCGGCGGCATTCACTGCCTTCGCTAGCTCCGTCTACCTGCAGTTACGTTCTAAATGAACGGACTGCTCCGTGTGTGGGCAAGTCCGTTCATTTTCAAAAGTCCCACGGACTTTGTCCAGCGGATTGTCCACCGGAGAAGTCCGGGCGTGTGTGGGGCAAGTCACACGCTCGGAAGTCCGGGCGTGTGTGGGGAAGTCCCGCCGGACCTAGTCAAAGTCCGAACGTGTGTACGCGGCATAAGGCTTCATGTACACAGGACATTTGAAAACCTCTTTTAAATGCTGGAACTTGACAGCTAGTAACTGACTTTAAAAACATCAGATTTACCACTTTTACATGCGTGTTTAGTGGCGTTCATGAGCAATTTAGTAGAGACGTTTTTTCCAGATAACAGATTGTACTGATCAGTATACCCTCCCAGATGCCCACAATGCAGGAAAAACTCTCTTTCTCTCTCAGCAGTGTACATGAGGCCTAAGGGGAAAAAAAAATATCATATACTGTATGTAGATAAACATGAAAAGTAAAATATAATCATACCTGAAACAAATTGATTGTTTCAAAACAAAAGATTCACACAGAGTCAGAAAAAGGAACAACGTCTCCTCAGATTATGCCTACCAGCTCATGGGATAAGCCCACATCTAAAAGCCAAAATAGATATGTAAAACCATTGTAATTAGGGGTAGAAGGGTGCCAGGTATAACGTCAAAAGTCTTTCAGCTAATTGATATTGTCATCAAGTTTAGCCATTACATCTTACCAGGTCATATAATGTTGTAAGTCATTGTTGAAAAAAAATCAAAAAAAAAATTGTAAGTCATTGTTGAAAAAAAATTGAGTCCATTCATTTTGTATGGGCTCAAATCACACTGCAAAATATTAGTCTTATGCCACGTACACACAATCGGAAATTCTGCCAGCAAAAGTCCGATGAGAGCTTTTGGTCGGAAAATGCGACCATGTGTATGCTCCATTGGACCTTTGCTGGCGGAATTCCAGCCAGCAAAAGATTGAGAGCAGGTTCTCAATTTTTCGGTCTGAAAAAGTTTCAATTGGAAATTCCGATCGTCTGTACCAATTCCGACACCCAAAATTCCTGCGCATGCTCGGAAACAATTCAACGCATGTTCGGAAGAATTGAACTATATTTTATCGGGTCCTCGTAGTGTTGTACATCACCGCGTTCTTGACGGTCGAAAGTTCAGCAAACTTTTGTGTGACTGTGTGTATGCAAGCCAAGCTGGAGCGGAATTCCATCGGAAAAACCATCCAAGATTCTTCCGACGGAAAATCCGCTCATGTGTATGCGGCATTAGGTATCGGAGGATGTGGTGGCATGTCATGCATGCCACCACAATACTGGGTAGAAAACAGGATCACCTAGTGTGGGAATATACAATTAATTAAACATTATCTAGAGATAATGTACAGAGATCTCAAAAAGGATTTAGATACATCTTCAGACAATCATTCATAATATTGAAATCTCTATTGAAGACAGGAAGTCTCTATGGAAGACAGGAAGTGATGTCGGGCACACACAGGAAGTGATGTCAGATGCAGACAAGACAATCCAT
This sequence comes from Lithobates sylvaticus, assembly GCA_028564925.1. Classification (NCBI taxonomy): domain Eukaryota; kingdom Metazoa; phylum Chordata; class Amphibia; order Anura; family Ranidae; genus Lithobates; species Lithobates sylvaticus. The sequence goes on from CM053026.1 coordinate 596,988,436, forward strand.
GAGGTACAAACTACAAAGGAGACATTGCTGGAAGTGGCAGCAGAGGAGTTTATATCCAGTTTCTGTGACGCATGAGCACCGGAGGAGGATCCAGCCCCCATTAAAGGGATTCGGGTCTAATGACAGCAGCACCATCCGAGAGTTTCTGATTACAGCAACTTTTCACACGCTTTCTATGATCCTCTGTGACGGGGGATAATAGACTGTTGGTAAGAAGGGATTTCACACAGCTTGGTGGTGGTCAACACAGTTTATACACTTTTGAATATTCTAATTTCTGGATTGATGGACTTTTGATCTGTTTTGGACATTCAGTTTATTGCACGGGTGTACTGTATTGATATCATCAGATATTGGACTTCATACATTGAGCCATTTCTTTATTTACAGTCATCACTTTTATCAATTTGTATTATTTAACAGTCACTGCTGGCACTATTTTATGTATATGTTTTTGTTTCACACATTTATGTATGGACTTTATGTCCTTTTCACTAATTGAAGTTTACCACTGATAAATGTTCTATAAGACAATTTTTGATTTGTTGTCAGTAGAGTGGTGGACGAGATTGGGCATTTGGTTGGACGCTCAACACGTTCCCCATTAATTTTATGTTTTCTATTTGTTTAGCGCAGCTTTTTTGATTTTTTATTTCTTTTTGCTGACAGACCACATCTATCCGGGTGCATTTACACCTGAGTGTTCGAGACCTTAGCGCAGTTTCTTTCTCCATTTTTCAATTTCAGTGTAACCAGATGATACAAGCCTTGAATGTGCCTGACTAAAGCATATAATAAAACCATAGAAAACAATATAAAAGCTAAGGGGGAGTTTTAAAAAGGGGGGGGTGATTCTTATTGGTGAAGGGGGTACGTGTATGGAGGATGTCATGTAAGGTCAATGGAAGTTATAGTTCTTTTAAAGAGTGGGGAGAGGAGAGTGGTATGATGAAAGGTCCCAAGGCTCCCATATGTCTTCAAATAGAGGAACGGTTTTACCATAAAGAGCAGTCAGGTACTCCATTCTCCTAACCTCTCCTATGACCTTCACCAATTCGGGCAAAGGAGTTTTGGTGGATAACCAATGTAGAGGAATGGTTCTCCTGACTGCTGTCAAGATGTGGACAGTTAGTGGAAGCTATTTAATGTACATGTACGAGTATGTCATATAATATGTCCTTACATTATCTGGACTAGTCATTAAACAACACCAGTAGTAACAGACAAACATTACAGCATTTGAATGATAGTATGACCAATAGTGAAATGATAGTATTATCAGCAAAAGCTTTACACAGACAATTTATAGGAACTGATGTCAATATACATAGTTTGAACGACAGAAAAACAAAAAACATACCTAGTTTGTGATAGAGTACTTCATCTGCAGTGGGACTTCAGGATGCACTATTAATGCTAATATGACATAATATACTATATGTGCCATAGGCAGCTCACTGACAGAGTGTAGTTTACAATATATATATATATATATATATAGTATGTATTTCCATTTTGTATTTATATTCACCTTGACAATGGCCCTTGTATCTTTACTAGGAAAACACCTGGATCATCTACATAGCTATAAAATAGACAGTCCCAAAGGCAGTCAGCACATTTTATGTGTGAAGTAAATACTCATCCAAAAAAATATATCAATACAAATCCAAAACAGGTATAGAGGCACACAGGATGGACTGAGAAAACAGAGTGTAATCCTGCTTTCATCTAGCTGGTTTGCTTTATTGCAGGCTTGAGCAAATTATACAATAAGGTACTAGATGAAGGTATAGGTAGACCTGTTTTGACATCTTTGTTTAGTTTTTAATTTTTTGGATACCTTTTAGATACTGAAGTTATTTAAAGCGGTGTTCCAGACAATATATATATATTTTTTAAAGCCAGCAGCTGCAAACACTGTAGCTGCTGACTTTTAATAAGGACACTTGCCTGTCCGGGGAGCCCGCAATGTCGTCCCACCCCCCCCCCCCCCCGAGGCCGATCCATCCATCAAATTGGGTGCAGGCTCCGCAATTCCAATGAAGGGAAACCGGAAGTGGAGCCTTGCGGCTTCACTGCCATTTTTCGACTGCGCATGCGTGAGTCCCGCGGCGCTTTTTGAATGGCCAGCTTGTCTTCTACGTCACACACATGTCCCAGAAGACAACAGGGGGCTCGCCGCAGAAGAGGGTGTGACTCCCTCTGCCACAGCTTGGCTGGATTGGAAGTACTCTTAGTACTTCCAAAAAAGGTAAGTTAGAAAGTAAAACATTTTTTTTAAATATCCAAAAACGAGGGGTGGAGAGGTGCTCTTTCATTTAAGACCACCTCTCAAAATTGGGTGGAACTCCGCTTTAACCGCTTCCCGACCGGCCACTGCATATATACGTCAGCAGAATGGCACGGGCAGGCAGAATCACGTACCTGTACGTGATCGTGCATGTGCCTGCCCGTGGGTCACGGCGCGCTCGCGACCCGGTCGGGAGCTCCATGATCCCGGCCGCGGGACCAGCGGACCCGATCGCCGCTGGTATCCCGCGATCGGGTTACGGAGCTGAAGAACGGGGAGAGGTCTATGTAAACAAACCTCTCCCCACGCTTCCTACACTGACTGTCAGTGATCGGCTGTTCCCTGTCATCGGGAACGCCGATCAATGACGTCAGACGTACAGCCACGCCCCCCTACTGTAAAAAAAACACAACACGTCACACTGACTCCTCCCCGCCCCCTAGTGGTTAACCCCCTAACTACAACTGTCATTTACATAGGAATCAGTGCTATTTAAATAGCAGTGATTGCTGTATAAATGACAAATGTCCCAAAAATGTGTCAAAAATGTCCGATGTGTCCGCCAAAATGTAGCAATCACAATAAAAATCACTGATCGCCGCCATTACTAATAAAAAAAAAATATATAATAAAAATGCTATAAAAACTATCCCCTATTTTGTAAACGCTATAACTTTTGCGCAAACTAATCAATAATCGCTAATTGCGATTTTTTTTACCAAAATATGTAGAAGAATACGTATCGGCCTAAACTGAGGAAAAAAAATGTTTTTTTATATATTTTTTGGGGATATTTATTATAGCAAAAAGTAAAAAATATTGCATTTTTTTCAAAATTGTCGCTCTATTTTTGTTTATAGCGCAAAAAATAAAAACCGCAGGGGCGATCAAATACCACCAAAAGAAAGCTCTATTTGTGGGAAAAAAAGGACGCCAATTTTGTTTTGGAGCCACGTCGCATGACCGCGCAATTGTTAGTTAAAGCGACGCAGTGCCGAATTGCAAAAAGGGGCCTGGTCCTTTGGCTGCCAATTGGTCCGGGGCTGAAGTGGTTAAGGCAATTAAGAAATCCTCATGGTGCAAGTTTTTTTCTATATTTGCATGATCTCTGGGGAACATCTACACAGTAGTTCTGAGAGAAGCAGATCAATAGTTTGAAAACTCCTCTGTCTGCTGAACCAGACATATGAATGACTGTTTCCAGGTACTAAAACTACTATATGGAATTCTAAACTTTGAAAAAGTGAACAAAATGATTTAAAAATGCAGGCTGGATATTCTTCTTCTCTGCAACCATGTCATCATTTTAATTGCTGGTATATTATAACTCGAATACATGTGATTATCTTTATAATATTGTATTTAAAAATCTGTACAAGTAAATGACGTGTACAACTTGTATATTGAATCAAAGTTTAACACAAATCTAGTAAACATGAATAAAATGTGGGGCACCAAGGTTTTATGGAAGAAATTATGATAGCTAAACATTCTAGTAGAGGATTCAGACTACATTTTATAAACTATAAAGCAAAGGAAAGTAGGCTACTGCCTGTGACAACCAAGAGCAAGTTTACAAGAAATATAGTGGTTTAAATGTGATTGGTTGCTATTACCAACAGCTTATTTTTTTTTCTTCACTGCTATTTAATATCAGCCCCTATGTATGCTCAGTCCTGCTACAAATATAGGCAACAATGAGCTAAGCAAGAGAACAATTTCCCTCCTGCCTCATGATATAGAATATAGGGCGGAAAAAATGAATTAAGAGGAAGACCTCTTTGTGATGGTGGGTGAATTAAGTACAGAAGTATAAAAAGCCAATGTGTAATTTAACCTCTGGTCAATGATCAAGGTCCAAACAAAACTTAACACCTGAACACAGTTTTGCAACTTTGGTATGTGTTAGTAAAACGGTACATAAAGAGCTATTTAGTGTAATTTTTTTTTTTTTTTTTTACATTTAAGCTGTTTATTTTTATGCCATTTCCATGATACATCACGAAAAAACAGAACAAAATAAATTCTGCTATTTTCGACAATTTGTAGCGACACCATATATGTGTGTGCTATTTGTTCTTTGTACCTCTAGTAGAGCTAAGAGACAATAGTGCACATTTTGCTATTTTTTCTTCTTATACTACCCAAACACACACACACCAACACTCACACTGACACTAAATATAAGAACTTTTTGTCTTCCTAAAACACACTGACCCTAACACTGACACTGACCCTAAGGCTGACATTGACAGTCCTGATCTATTTAATCTTTAATATTTGTATTTACACACACAGTGTAAAACAGTGCTGGGGCAGATTTCCACAGTAGTGATCACTGTGATTGGGTAATCAGTGATCACATGATCACGGATTAGTGTTCCAAGTTCCCAATTATTAGTCCAGTTATTAATCCAGGATCTGTGGATGACAGCTCGGTCACTGTCACTACTCATTTCTCAGTTTGAGCATTCTGTTTCATCAGGAGATGTTGCAAGCTTAAACATGTGTTAAACAATGCACAACTGCAGACAAGGCTCCCAAGCCCGACCCTCACTCAAAGGAAGGTAAGAGGGGAGTTAAAAAAAGGTATCCAGGGCCAGCAAAGCAGATATACTTTCTCAGGGGTTTCTGTCCATATTAGGACTTCCTGTTAAAGTTCTGAGTATGTATATTTTTGCCTGCAAAAGAATTTTTAAAGGACATGAAAAACGAGTGGCACTTTCAAGGAAATCTGTCTATATCAGGACTTTACATTGCCAGTACCATACTCATGTGGCCTATTAGGATGCGGATGCAGGCTTTCAAAGAAAAGGGCAGTTAGTCAAAATGGCTGTGGTATCGAACAACTCTCAGCATGAAACTGACAAAAGGCTAGTGTATGTATGGTATCAACATTCTGGGACCCCTCACACAGAATGGGGTAAGGCTCACACTGGGAGTCTACCCTTACTTCCCTGTTTTTGGTTAGATTGACACCCAGCATTTGGAAAATGCACTGGGGAGAAAGACAGCACTTACAGAGGAATGCACCTACAAGTATGAACCTTTAGCTCAAAAATCCGAGAGACTATGCAGCACTTCAGGAACAATTATAAAAGTTGATTATTATCCTGCAGATGACTTCCAAGCCTCCTACTAAATTTGCTATCAATTTATGCCAAATGGGTCCAATATACTGTCAAAATCACCAACTGTGTGTCTTATCCTTTGTTCACCTTTGCTTCCAAAGTAATAACCAAATAATCAAATTAAAACTGCTTATCATTTCATTCCAGGTAGGTCAGTGGATCAACATCTCTTCCCAATGTTTCTCCTCTCGGTATAACTCAAAAGAAAATTACTCATAATAGTCCAATAATGTAAAGATTTACACTACAAACCATATGAATAAATAAACCATGCTACCATTTATATCAATAATAAAGTGCAGACCTTTGATTCCCACACCACATGCCAACTTAAAGTGTACTAAACCCTTACCACAGGTAGGTCCCTTTGCTACTTTCGGACTACCCGCCCAACTGCCTGCAATGTACTGCAAATGGGCGGCCTGTGCAGGCAAAGGATCGCTGACCTAACTGGAATGGAATGATATGGTAAGAGCCTGCACAAGTGGCATATGTGGAGCACTTTATCACTGGTGGTGCACTGATGTTGGTATATTCTCATGTAAGCACAATATATGTATGTTTGTTAGCATTTATTTACAAAATACTACACTATATGCATTTCTTTTGGGTTTCACATGTGATGATTTGAAAATATTTGGGAAGCATAAGGCGAATAAAGGAGAAGACACACAGTTGGTAATTTTGACAGTTTATTGGAACCATTTGGCATAAGTGGATTGGAAATCTGGTAACAGGCTTGGCATGTCATCTGCAGATTAATATTCACCTGTTAATTACATATTTTCCTGAAGCCTTGAATATTCTCTTGAATTTTTGAACTGAGTACACCAGGGGGCGTTGTAGGTCTGTTTGGCTACTTGGGAGATTCTGGGAGGCACCAGTGTGCTGGTGGACTCTCTCAATATGAATCTTTAGCTGAAACCTAGCATATCCAGATCCAAAGTAAGACATATTAGATATTGCAGTTTAACAGTCCTTAGATGTGGTTGTTAAATTAGTTTTCTTTTGTCAAAGTTTTTCTTTCGTTTTTATTAAAGCACCAACCCACCATGTTTAGGGAATGCGGCCTGGTACGGTTCAGGAGCGGGGGGCGCTCGCTCGCCCCCACCCCCTTTCCTGACCTGCCAGGCTGCGTGCTCGGATAAGGGTCTGGTATGGATTTTGGGGGACCCCCACGCTGTTTTTTCGGCGTAGGGGGTACCCTTAAAATCCATACCAGACCTAAGGGCCTGGTATGCCTCTGGAGGGTGAATCCATGCCGTTTTTTTAAAAAAAAAAAATGGGCGTGGACTTCCCCCTCAGAGGTACAATGACTTGCGAATTACTGTTCAGGACGAAAGCAAGTTACAAATCAGATGCGTGCCCATAGAAGATAATGGGCCTTAATTCGCACCTGATCCTTCCCGCACCAAAGTCGGTGGCGGTTTTTCTGCAATGCGCAGTGCGCATGCACCGGACATATGTGAACATGCCTCATTAAAAACAATGGGTTTTCAAATGTCCTGCGAATTCGCAGTGTTTTCCACCGCTGCAAATTCGCAATAGTGTGAACCCAGGCTAACAGATATTTTCTGTACTTGCTGAAAATGTTCTTAATTTGAAAACATGAACACTGATGCAACCACCACTCCTAGAAATGGTTAAGCTGCAATATTAGTTTGGTTATCCTTTACAGAATTTGGCAAATTGGAAGGGTTGCTTAAGCAAAGAACACAAAGCATAGTAAAAATCCTTAGAAACCAGTCAAAAATAGAACTGTTTAGAATGCTCTAAAATCTTTGTACTATGTATTAGAACACTTTGTACATTCTTGTTACTCTTTCTGATACCTTACTGAATAACTCTGACAGGGGTGGAATTTATTATTCAGCATACCGGGACTCCGGGGTGTTACAGATAACAGATTACACAATAGTTTGGAGAACCGTATGTAATGAAATTAAATCTCTGTATGATTCAGTATTCCCATTCTGCAACTGTTTTATAGGAGGAAAAAAAGTGTTAATGCTGTTTATAGCAAAGGTTCTCAACCAGTACAACAAACAGTATACCGGGAAAGGAATTTCTGATTGCATTTACTTTACTACCTCAATTGTATTTACTTTTGCAAGATACAAAACTAAAATGGATATATTACAGGGGGTTTTGTAGAAGATTTATTGTTATTATTTTTAAAAAGTTTCAAAATGTTTTGCTTTAAAGTTCTATCTTGCTGTAAAGAACTGTCCTGTGGAAATGTTAATTGTTAGGCCTCATGCACACTGGACGTTGTAATAACGCCAGTAGCATTAGCTGTAGAAAGCTGTAGAATTCGTTTTTCAGCATTTATTACCTTTTTTTAGCTGTAGAGTTTTTTTAGCAAAACTATACTCCCACAATAGCTTATGGCTCGAAAACGCTGATAAACTTTAGATTTTCTGCAGATTTTTGTCTTCAGATTTACCAAAACCATATAATATGAGGTCAAACCTTAAGCCCCCGTACACACGGTCAGAAATTCAGACGGAAAGTGTCAGACCATGTTGTCGGAAAATCCGCCCGTGTGTGGGCTCCATCGGACTTTTTGAGATCCTGCTCTCAAATTTTTTTTTTTACTCTGGTTCACCTTTATGTATTTTTTTAAGGAGATTTGCACACAGGTCACGTTACGTTGCCAACATGTGACATGCACCTTGTTAAAATTATGTAATAAGACTCTCGGTCCTCTAGCTCCTCCTAAAAGGGCATTTAACCTACTCCCTCTAATGCATATGATTTCCTTGGGCTAGCTTTTGCTTTGAAGGGGGACTCCACACTCTTTTCTCCAATGCTCTTGTCTCCCCCTCAAACCCATGGGATTTTCATGTGCTAACTTTTGCTTTTAAAGGGGAACTCCACACTCCACTCTATTCTCAAAAGGCTGTGAGCTGCCATAACCAATCCAAACCACATCCTTTTAAAGAGCATAAAACAAAGCCAGCTAGGAAAGGGGCGAGAAGAGCGATTGCCCAACCCCCTTCTAAACCATACAAGGCCACATGCACTCAACATAGCTGGCTGCCTTTGGGGCATGTTGGGCTCAGCCCAATACCAACCGCAAAGCACCTTGTTCCCACTAGTTTAAAGGGGTTTTCCACTTTCCATAAAGCCCCCTGTCTGCAGCCCCCCAAAACCCCAGCCTAGGGTTGTGTGGAAGAGGCCCTTGTCCCCTTGAATATGGGAACGTATGCCTGAGCCCCTCCTGCCCCCAAGCATCCACCCCCCTTCCATGGGCTGGCTTTCTGTGTGTTTGGCTAGGGGTTTGTTAGTGTGTGGGAGGGGCACAATATTGTTTTAGTTTGTGGTGGTATGCCAAGCCTGCCAAAGCCCATTTTAGTAATGTATATAGTAGATGGGTTAATAGGAAAAAAGATTTCAGTAATATTTTGGGGTGGTGGGATTGGGTCAAAAGGAAAATTCAATATTTTTTTCAAAAAAAGAGTAGGAATAAAAGTAGCAGTAAGAAAACAAGATATTTTAGGATATTCAGTTTGGGTACATTATATTCATTTAGGAATATGGGCTTTGACATGGCCGATGTTAGGAAGAGGATTAAAGAAGTATTAACTGAAAGAGGAAAACTAATTATTTTTCAAGCAAGAGTAAAACATCTGGAGCAGGATAAAAAATACTCAAACTTTTTTTTCAAGAAGGTTTGTAAGGAAAAATTAGTGTTTGAGGGTGTGTATGATGAAGAAGGGAGGGAATGTAAGGGAGAGAGAGTGTGCTGTAATGCGTGACTAACTGTTATGAACGGTTGTATGAGTCAGATACTAGAATGATTGATATGGTAGAGGATAATTTAGATGAGGATGATAAGTTTTTTTTTTTTTCAGAAAGAGGTGAACGAGGAGGAGGTGTGGGAAGCTGTGGCAAGCATGGGGGCTAATAAAACCCCGGGAGGGGGTGGCTTATCAAGTGATTCGAGTTTTTTTTAATTGTTTTGGGATATTATTAAGGGGGAAGGGGTTAAGTTATTTAGTTACATGATGAGGGAAGGTATTATATCCAAATCTATGAGAGAAGGGGTAGTGGTATTAATTTATAAGAAGGGGGATAGGAAGCATATTTGAAATTGGAGGCCTATCTCCTTGTTAAATTCAGACTACAAGCAGGGCCGGACTTTCCATAGGGCTTGACGGGGCTCAAGCCCATGGGCCCCGTCCAATAGGGGGCCCCGCGGTCCCCGCAATCCCCGCCTGTTTCCCGGACCAGTGTCCATATCTTCTTTACACTAGGCATCCGCGCTATAGCAGGCTACAGCGCGGACGCCAATTGCTGGGAGGACGTCTCCTCTTGTTTATTCCCCGATGCGCCCCCCCCCCCCCCCCCCCCCCCCCCCCGGCGCGCATCGGGGAAGTTCTCTCTGTGTTGGCAGTGTGTCCCTTGGACACAGCCAATCACAGATCATGCTAAATGGCCAATCACAGCGGCCATTTAGCACTGATCTGAGTGTCCAATGAGAGATGATCTCATGAGATCATCTCTCATCGCCGGCTCTCCCCCTCACACAGAGACAGCCTGTGAGGAGGGAGAGCGACGTGCAGCTTTCTTGTAAGTAAAAAAAAAAGTGGAAAATAAAGTGCTGTCAGTGCCATGATAATCTGTCCCCACAGTGCCATCTGTCCCCAGTGCCACTTGTCCACAGTGCCACATGTCCCCTGTCCCCAGTGCCACCTGTCCACAGTGCCACATGTCCCCAGTGCCACATGTCCACAGTGTCACCTGTCCCCAGTGCCACCTGTCCCCAGTGCCACCTGTCCAGGGTGTCACCTGTCCCCAGTGTCACCTGTCCCCAGTGCCATCTGTCCCCAGTGCCACGTATTAGTGCCATCTGTCAGCAGTGCCACATATTAGTATATATAACGATTGGATCGATTATATTGTTACGGCACCAGATGGCGACAAATGAATATAGAAGGTAGGGCCCGAAAGTGACTCAAGCCCAGGGGCCCCCAGCACCCTAAGTCCTGCCCTGACTACAAGGTATTTGCAAAAATGGTGGTGAGGAGATTATCTAAGGTCAGTAGATGGTTAACGAGACGCAGACCTGTGCAGTGCCGGTTGGAATGATCTCGGAGAATTTCATTTTAGTTAGGGATATAATACGTTTTTGTACAGGTAGGAACAGTTTGATTATCCTGACATCATTTGACCTAGAGAAGGCATATGATAAAGCGAATCATGGGTTTTTGTGGGAGGTTTAGAAGCGGATGGGTATACCACAGCAGCTCATTAATGTAATAAAAGGGCTGTATTGGGGGATCAGTAGTTGGGTTCTGGTTAATGGGAGTTTGGGGTGGGCTTTTTTGGTTAAATCTGGGGTGAGACAGGGGTGTCCCCTGTCCCCTATTCTCTTATTTGTTTTATTGATCCGCTGTTAAGGATGATACAGAGGCATAAGGTGGTGAGGGGCTTTTTTGTGCCTGGGAGTGGGGGGAAAATTGTGAAATGTTTAGACAGTAAACAATGTATAGGATTATGGCTAAGCAAGCTATACTTTTTTTTCGTGTTGGATAAAAAGAAGGGTGTGGATACCAAAGGCATCTGGAAGTTTAAAACATGGAGGATGTTGATTAAAAATTAGGTCTCTTCCACGATGATGTAAGACCTTGGAGACAGTGAATGAGCGTCAAGCTGAATAGTCTCTCAATAGAGTTTTCTGAAGTGGAAAAAAAAAAAAGGAAAAAAAAAAAAGAAGAGAGTACATTTGGGTGTCTTTATAGAGTTAGCAACACATGTATTTTCTCTTTGTATTTTGTTTGTTATATCTTTGCAAAACAGATGTGTTTTAGAGCAAGTATTTTTTACTTTTTTTTTTTACTACATATTTTTCACTGAAATATTTTTGATGTTGTCAGTCTGTGTTTGTAGGTTGTTAGTTTCACTTTGATTTAATTGTCTGTGCTGCATTATTTAGCAAAATAATCTTCCTCAAGTTGTTGACTAATAAATGTTTTAGGACATGTTTTAGGAATTTAACTTAGCTAAAATAGCTGTCCAAATTACCAAGCCATTGACTGTGATTTAAAGCAACTGTGCAAGATGAAGGAAAACCTACAAACATGGCCTGTTGTGGTTACTTGAGGGCAGGGTTAAGAACCACTGATTTAGAGCACTGAGCTAAAATCTAGCTCAAGACAATCCTATTCTAATTGTGGGCATTTGAGGGAAACCAAGAGAGTGTTAGAACCCCCTTCTTGTCTTTTTTTAGGTTGGGCTTTGTGTCCCTTTTCTGAAAATTGTCTTCACTTCCTGTGACATAGCCAAATGGGAAGTGAGGGTAAAAACCTACCAATGTCTTTCCTTAGGGACACACAGGTCAATCTAACTAGTGTCCCCATTAGGCAAATTGCACTCTAGCACTTTGTTGTGTACACCGCAAATTATTAGGTATTTTGGGGTTTATTAAAGACAAATCCACTCTGCAATACAAGTGTATCGCTGTAAATCTGAGAGGAAGCAATTGTGATTTTATCATCCAATCATGTAGAAGCAAAGATGCTGTCACAATAAAGTGACTCAACCTCTATGCATTTCGGCCTATCAGATTGGCCGTCCTATCTGATAGGCCGAAATGCATAGAGGTTGAGTCACTTTATCGTGACACACTTCCGCCCACACATTCAATCTGGAAATCAAGCCTTCACTGAGCCAGCAGCTGTATGAACTAACCAGGCGGATTTCACGGATTTACTTATACCTGCTGTTCACTCCGGGTGCCAGGACATTAGGCACTCATACGTGTGAGTTGAATACCTTTATATTTTTTGGAATAAAAATCTCTTTATCAAGGGTACTGCGCACCTAGGCTTTTTCTATTATATCTATTTATATGAGGAACATTCACCGCTGCCAATCATCGGTCCAGAGGATATCCATAGGGGTCGACCCACACGTGCATTTGACCTAACTAGCGATAGTTGGTCCACTCCCAGGGGTGAGTGCACATCTATTAGGGGGACACCCTGTTTAAAGCACTTAAGAAGCACGGAATCATCCATCTATTATTCAAGTCACAGCCCTGGATATTGTTTCACTAGTACGAACACCTTTTTTTCACTGGGGACTGTTTGATTAATTTTATTAATTGCTACCAGTGTATCATTTATTACCTGTATGTCATTTTTTTAGCATTTAGCGTGGTATACTTTTTATCGAACTTAGGAATGTGTCTTTGCAAAGTTAAACTAAATTAAATCCTTTCTTATTTTTGCTTGGGGGTAGAGTGCAGAGGGATTAGAAGTCTTGTCAGTTTTTCGGGATGTCTGCACCCCTGATAGGGTGAAGACAGCTACCATTTTTTTAGCATTTAGCGCGGTATACTTTTTATCATTTATTAATTGTTCACACCAATTTCACACTGCAGCTGCTTTAATTATGTGGTAAAGCAATTCATTCTCCTTATCCATATTAACACATACATGAGGTTTTTTCACTTACTTTCATCTTTTGGCGCTTTGGTTCATTTTAACTGTGATGCATGTCAATGGCCCATTTAGACCTTTTTTAAAATAAAACACCAGTTACCTATTCACTATAAAAAGTTGTTAGTCCAGTCCTGGAAATCCTGGAAATCTGCATCTGCTTTACTATTAATTTCCATAAAAATTGGGTTCCTGCAGCTAGATGCGCGACCGCTGTGTTTGTGAGATGCGCAACTGCTGTGTGCGCGGAGGTATGTACCTGTGGCGCATATCTGGTACCCGGAAGTGGTGGCCAGCACACAGGAATGACATCATGCCCCTCCAGGAAGTTGCTTGTACTGCTGCTAATTTCTTCCCATCACCATGCCCATCTCAATGTTTTCTGAGGAAGAGATGATCCTTATTTGCAAATTAAAGGGGTTGTAAACCCTCATGGTTTTTCATTCTATGCATTAAGGTGAAAAAACTTTTTTAGTGCTGCAGCCCCCCCCCCCCCATTTTGCCATACGAGGATGCTGTCATCCTCCGTCCGGGAACGAGCACACCATCTGTAGCTGGTGTCTCGTGTCCCGATTGGATAGAGTGATAGTAGTGCAGCCATTGGCTCTTGCTGCTATCAATCAAATCCAATGACAGGGGGCGGGGCCGAGTCCTGCATTCTGTGTGAATGGACACAGATGCGGGATTCGGGAGCACGCCTGCACGGGTGTCCACCAAGGATAGAGCTTTTCCAACGTGGACACTCGATGCAGGGAGGAGCCACCAGCGGCGCCGTGGGACCCCAGAAGAGGAGGTTTGGAGGCCACTCTGTGCAAAACTAACTGCACAGTGGAGGTAAGTATAACATGTTTGTTATTTAAAAAAACAAAACAATAGTTTACAACCCCTTTAGGATAATTTTTTATTTATTTAAACATGGGGTGGTGTTTGTGTGGGTTATGTGTGTATGTCTAAATGATTTGGCCTCAAAACACACACCTACTTCCTGTGTACAGATTCACTTCTGGGCAATGTATAATGCTTCCCGCTTCAGTGTGTGTGTGTGTGTATATATATAGATATATCTATATATAGATATATCTATAGATGTGGGTTCTTGTGTCCACCAGCATTGGGAAGTTTAGTAGATTCCACACTCCCAATTCTGGAGGCATAATAATGGTCTAGCACAGGGGACTTCAAACTACAGCCCTCCAGTTGTTCAGGAACTGCAATTCCCATCATGCCTAGTCATGTCGGTGAATGTCAGAGTTTTACAATGCCTCATGGGATGTGCAGTTCCGCAACAGCTGGAGAGCCGTAGTTTAAAGATTTCTGATCACTCTAGCATGTTTTGAAAAAAGGTGTTTTTTCATGTGCCTTGTATAATGGCCAAGAAATATAGTTTGGAAAGTGGGTCATGGCACATCTGCATTCCAAATTTGGCACTTAAGATCGTCATGCACTATGCAATCTGATTGGCCAATCTCTGTACAACTTGATATTTCGGCAAAATAGATAATAGGAAGACACACTTGAACAATTAATTCAAATTATAAGAAATCAAACAGGCTCTTGCACTAAATCTAATTTATTTAAGATCTAACTTGATCTTTAAAGATCAAGATCTGAAAATATAAATTTATTGGGTTTAGAAACTCTTCTCTGTTCTTTGTAATGTATTGAAAGATTTTGGTAAAAAAAGAAAAAAACACATTTCAAAGATATATTAGAAGTGATAGGAATGAGATTAGCATCAAAAGGGTTAATTAACTGAGCAAACCTACTAATTGCCTAACAAGACACATCCAATGAGATGAAATTAACCAGATGTATTGGGCGTGGACTATTATCAATGAGAAAACCACAGTTACCCTAGCGCCAGTTGCAGTCAACATATGTGGGTATTTATTATTGTTATTTGCGCTTCAATGTGCGCTGGTTCGCACGTTCAATTAATGACTTTTCCGGCGCACCAATTAATGTATGAACTGGTGCAATGCCTTCTTCTTGGTAACTCACCCCCTGAGTGTGCCTGGACACATAGAATAACATGCTGGGGAGTTTAGAGGCTGCAAAAAAAATGCCTGAAGCCAAAAAGTTTGATTAACTAGTTTAAATTAAAAAAATAGCATTCTATTTTTGCCATTCTTTATTTTCCAGCCTTTTGAATATCTTGTGTTTTGGCAGAGGTTGGTAGCTTTGTACTACTGATTCTCAATATTCTTTTTTTTTTTTTTGGGAGACCATAGTACGAAAAGACCAATGAAACATCTTAATAACTATCTTTATTTTTTAATTTACTTCAGTTGGGCACACTAGATCCACCAAGCAATTAGAATATTTTTAATTTGGCTATACAAATTGGCTTTGTTGTTTTTAATTTGCAACCTGATTGAAATTGGCAATGACTTTAATTACATTCACTTAATGTATAAGGTTGGTCAAAAAAGTTTTCTTTTGCAAAGATTAGACCAAAATAATTAGTTTTCTTCACCCTACAACAACAAAGAAAAATGTCACCAGTTAAACATCACAGAAGTTAATTGGCAGTGCAGTTATTTATCTAAATAAAAAGATAAAAGTAAAAAAAATTAAGAAATAAATCTATTCCTCAGATGGAAACACGTGTTCTAGAACAATAATCGCAGAGTACAGACTACAATAATAAGAGGTGAAAACATTCAGGGGCAACCACAATTGGAAGCGGTGATCGATACAGTCTTGAAAGGGCAAACAATGAAAAAGCTCAATGAGATAAAATCATGTGCCGATTTAATAACGACATATATTTAGAATAACAGTTATCGAAAAATCTCCTTGCATAGATGGAGCGACTGCAAAGCTTGCAGTCGGTGGTGGACTGGCTTGGTGAAGCAATTCTGCGATGGCAAAATCTTCATGTATTTCTGGATGTCACTAGGAGGAGGGAAGCCAGCGTGTGCAGAGCCAGATGGACAATATGAGGCCTCGATCAAATCCCCAATGATATGTGGCAGGATGGTGGAACAACCACGACCAATTTTTCAAATGCGTTTGGAAAAAAACAGTTTTATGACTATAAAAAAAACCACTAAAGATAACCCAATTTTTTGTATAATGTGCATTGATGATGTTAGGCCAAGTAAATAGATACCCAACATGTCATGCTTTAAAATTGCGCATACTTGCGGAATGGCGCCAAACTTCAGTTTTTAAAAATCTCCATAGGGGACGCTTACATTTTTTTTTACAGATTACATGTTTAGAGTTACAGAGGCGGTCTAGTGCTAGAATTATTGCTCTTTAGATGTGCAAAGACATACCCATAAAGACTTGCAGCTGTAATTGCAGCAAAAGGTGGTTCTACAAAGTATTGAATCAGGGGGGCTGAATACAAATGCACGCCACACTTTTCACATATTTATTTGTAAAAAATGTTGAAAACCACTTATAATTTTCCTTCCACTTCACAATTATGTGCCACTTTGTGTTGGTCTATCGCATAAAATCCAATAAAATACATTTACATTTTTGGTTGTAAAATGACAAAATGTTGAAAATTTCAAGAGGTATAATACTTTTTCAAGGCACTGTATATATTGGATTTTTTATTTATAGATTTGTTTTAATATTAGTAATGGCAGTAATCAGCGACTTATAGCGGGACTGCGATATTGCAGCGGACAGTTGGACACTAACTTTTGACACTTTGTGAGAACCAGTGACACTAATACAGGAATCAGTGCTAAAAATATGCACTGTCAATGTACTAATGACACTGGCTGGGAAGGAGTTAAACATCTAGAGTGATAGGGTTAACTGTGTGCCTAGCCAGTGTGTTACTGTACTGTGTGTGCTGTATTTACTCAAGAAGGTGATGGATTTAATTTTTTTCTGCTTTGGAGGAACACAAAATCCATCCCTTCCCCCTGTCAGAACGGAGATCTGCCTTATTCACATATGCAGATCTCCGCTTTGTGTCTCTGCCTGATGATCGGTGGGTGCTGACGGACATCCAGTGCCCGGCACTTGCAGATTAGCTTCTGATGTGGATAATCACAGCAGAAACGGCCCACTAGCCGCACGTGCCCCCCCCCCCCCCAGATGTAGCAGTGAATGTGCTATGGGTGGTCCTTAAGCAGTTAAAAGGACTTTTTTTAGGTTGTCTTGGCTGTTACATCTGAATTCATCAAGTAAATAATTTACTAATAATTTAATAATAATAATAATTATTATTAATAATAATTGTAGTAATCGTTTAAAAAAAGAAAGCTAAAGCAAACAGTTTAATAGTACTGTATAGCAAGTGCACAAACACACTACAAACTTTAAAACTCCACATTTTATGAAATCCCCCATTTCCAGAGTTTTCCCAAATGTAGGTATGTGTTTTTTTAGAAATTGCCCAATGTCATGCATTGCTTTTTTTTATTCTACCAAAAACACACAGACACTGGGACTACGAATTAAAAAGAAAAAAAAATTCCTGTCCAAAAAAATACTGACCCTGACCTTTGACCCCGACATTTGACATTTGGCCTTGAAATTTACCCTGACCTTGACCCAAACACCAACACTGGCATTGACCTAGATCAAACCTTGATTTAGGTATTTTTATTTTATTTTATTTTTTCAATTATTATTAACCCTTTCATGACTAAGCCTATTTCTGACATTTGGTGTTTACAAGTTAAAATCCATATTTTTTGCTAGAAAATGACTTAGAACCCCCAAACATTATATATATATTTTAGCAGAGACTCTAGAGAATAAAATGGCGATTGTTGCAATATTTTATGTCACACGGTATTTGTGCAGCAGTGTTTTAAGCACAACTATTTGGGAAAAAGATACTTTCATGAATTTAAAAAAAACGAAACAGTAAAATTAGCGCAATTTTTTTGGATCATGTGAAAGATAATGTTACGCCGAGTAATGTGCCATCAAAATGGGGACAGGGTGCTGTGGGGGAACCCCAAAGCTCCCTCCCCATGTTGAGGGCAAGCGGCCTGGTATGGTTCAGGAGGACCTTGTCCCCCCCTTACCTGGCCTGCTTGTTAAGATAAGGTTCTGGTATGAATTTTGGAAACCACGCTGTTTTTTTTTAATTTTGGCATGGAGTATTATATACTGTACACTGACTGCACTGTGTGTGTGTGTATATATATGTACTGCCAGCACTGTACAGTGCCAGCACTGTATATATATATTCTACACTGACTGCACTGTGTATATATATATATATATATATATATATATATATATATATATATATATATATATATATATATATATATATACTTATATATTTAATATACTAGACTGCCTGAACTGTACAGTGGTGTGAAAAAGTGTTTGCCCCCTTCCTCATTTCCTGTTCCTTTGCATGTTTGTCACACTTAAGTGTTTTGGAACATCAAACCAATTTAAACAATAGTCAAGGACAACACAAGTAAACACAAAATGCAATTTGTAAATGAAGGTGTTTATTATTAAAGCTGAAAAAAAATCCAAACCATCATGGCCCTGTGTGAAAAAGTGATTGCCCCCCTTGTTAAAACATACTATAACTGTGGTTGTCCACACCTGAGTTCAATTTCTCTAGCCACACCCAGGCCTGATTATTGCCACACCTGTTCACAATCAAGGCATCACTTAAATAGGAGCTGCTTGACACAGTAAGGTCCACCAGAAGATCCTTAAAAGCTACACATCATGCCGAGACCCAAAGAAATTCAGGAACAATTGAGAAAAAAAGTAATTGAGATCTATCAGTCTGGAAAGGGTTATAAAGCCATTTCCAAAGCTTTGGGAATCCAGCGAACCACAGTGAGAGCCATTATCCACAAATGGCGAAGACATGGAACAGTGGTGAACCTTCCCAGGAGTGGCCGGCCGCCCAAAATTACCCCAAGAGCGCAGCGACGACTCATCCAAGAGGTCACAAAAGACCCCACAACAACGTCCAAGGAACTGCAGGCCTCACTTGCCTCAGTTAAGGTCAGCGTTCATGCCTCCACCATCAGGAAAAGACTGGGCAAAAATGGCCTGCATGGCAGAGTTCCAAGGAGAAAACCACTGCTGAGCAAAAAGAACATCAAAGCTCGTCTCAATTTCTCCACAACACATCTTGATGATCCCCAAGACTTTTGGGACAACATTCTGTGGACCGATGAGACAAAAGTGGAACTCTTTGGAAGGTGTGTGTCCAAGTATATCTGGCGTAGAAGGAACACTGCATTTCAGAAAAAGAACATTATACCAACAGTAAAATATGGTGGTGGTAGTGTGATGGTCTGGGGCTGTTTTGCTGCTTCAGGACCTGGAAGACTTGCCGTGATAAAAGGAACTATGAATTCTGCTGTCTAGCAAGAGATCCTGAAGGAGAATGTCCGACCATCTGTTCGTGTACTCAAGCTGAAACGAACTTGGGTTCTGCAGCAGGACAATGATCCTAAACACACCAGCAAGTCCACCACTGAATGGCTGAAGAAAAACAAAATGAAGACTTTGGAGTGGCCTAGCCAAAGTCCTGACCTGAATCCTATTGAGATGTTGTGGTATGACCTTAAAAAGGCCGTTCATGCTCGAAAACCCTCTAATGTAACTGAATTAGGACAATTCTGCAAAGATGAGTGGGCCAAAATTCCTCCAGGACGCTGTAAAAGCCTCATTGCACGTTATCGCAAACGCTTGGTTGCAGTTGTTGCTGCTAAGGGTGGCCCAACCAGTTATTAGGTTTAGGGGGCAATCACTTTTTCACACAGGGCCATGATGGTTTGGATTTTTTTTCACCTTTAATAATAAACACCTTCATTTACAAATTGCATTTTGTGTTTACTTGTGTTGTCCTTGACTATTGTTTAAATTGGTTTGATGATCCGAAACACTTAAGTGTGACAAACATGCAAAGGAACAGGAAATGAGGAAGGGGGCAAACACTTTTTCACACCACTGTATATATAGTCTACACTAAATGCACTATATATATATATATATATATATATATATATATATATATATATATTAGACTGCCTGCACTGTATACACTGTGTGTGTATATATTAGACATGTGCACGCTGAAATATTTTGTTTCGGAATTTAGTTTTCGTCCAAAAAATACATTTATTTAGTTACTCCCGAAATTCATTTTTATTTATTTCATTTTGTTAAAAAATTAATTCGTCTGAAAATCCGAAATAATTAGGGTCAAATCTGTCATTGAAGGCTTATGGTGTCTGTCGAATGTTCGAAGAAGATTCGACGGAGCAGCTAAACTGTACGACACCGCAATCGTACATTTCTGTTGAATGTTCCGCCTACAAGCTATAGTAGAATTCTAATGTAGTATGACACTAGTAATAATTATATTTTATTAATTATTATTACTAGTCAACCAACATTAGAACTCTTCTATAGCCTATGGGCGGAGCATTTGACCATAAATGTCCGCTTGCGCTGACTGCTTCGTCAAATCTTTATGTCAAATCTTTTCTCTCTATGCCAAATAATCTTGGACTAATAGAGTTAGGTTAGGCACATTCAACCTTTTTTGCTATTGTCGTATAATGTCGAATCTTTTCTCTCTATGTCAAATCTTTTCTCTCTATGTAGAATAATCTTGGACTAATAGAGCTAAGGTTAGGCACATTCGACCACAGGTTCGATGGACACAGATCACTATTGTCAGCATCATGTTGGATTTCCTATCTATATCGAACTGTTGTCACAACGAAAACGAAAATAAAGCATTTGTTTATGTCAGATCTTTCAGTTTTCGGATTCTGCACGTTCATTATCGTTTGTTAAAACAATAACAAAAATACCCGAAATCCAAAAATGAATGCACATGTGTAGTATATATATATATATATATATATATATATATATATATATATATATACTAAACTGCCTGCCCGCCACTAACTAATCTGCCTAATCTAGTTCAAGTTCTCTCAATCTCCACGTATTACTCTACATATGGCGCCCATGTAAGCAGCCTTATATAGTGTGGGGTGGGGTCTTAGCCCCCTGAGCCATTATTGGCCAAAGGCACTGCCAATCATGGCTCTCACAGCAGATCACGCTGTGATTGGCCAAGGCATGCAGGTCAGGTGCATGCTTTTTTTTCCAATCAGCAGCCATTAATACACTGCGATCTTGCAGTGCATTATGGGGCTCTCCGCGGCGCTCTAATTTGCCCCATATGTTCGGTTCATTTGCGAACAAAGGATCACCCGATGTTCGAGTCGAACTTACGTTCGATTCTAACATCGGGACCGTCCCTAATTACAAGAAACAGATATCAAGGTAGGTTTGAGATTCTTACACTAGTTGGATTTATAAATGTATTTTTAAATTAATACATAAATACAGGACCGTAGATCATTCATGGGTTGAATTAGAGTGGAGACTGCAAGCCAGGCCTTCTTGTCCAACATTAGTGCCTGACCTCACAAATAAGCTTATGGAAGAACGGTCAAACATTCCCATAGATATACTCCTAAACCTTGTGGACAACCTTCCCAGAAGAGTTGAAGCTGTTATAGTGGCAAAGGGTGGGGTAACTCAATATTGAACCCTACTGACTAAGACTGGGATGCCATTGAAGTTAATGTGCGTGTAAAGTCAGGCGTCCCAATAACTTTGGCAATATTGTGTAGTTGCCCAGACCCTTCAGAAAAAAAAGATCTATGGAGGAGCAACTGCTAGATGGAGTATTACAGTGCTGGAATCAGTGGAGTAGCTTGGGGGCAGCTGGTGCAGTTGCGCTAGGTGCAACATTTAGAGGGATGCAGGAGGACACATAGTGGGCTTGCACAGTGTGTAATCCAGTGTGAGCCCATTCCCCTAATCTAGCATGAGCCAACTCTCTGTCATCCAGTGTTAGTCTCACTGGATGACAGAGAGTGGGCTCACCATAGGCATGTGCAGGGGGTGTGCCTGGGTACACCCTAATCCAGGGGCAGCACCAGGGGGGTGCTTGGGTTCCATCTCTTCAACCATCTGTGTAACGAGGCTGGCAAGGTCTGCCTTTTGAGTTTCTCCCCTGGCTGCAGTGTCCCTCATGTGCTCCAAACACAGCATCCTTAGGTTTGCAGCCGGCAGAGTCTCTGTCAGCTGTGCAAGGGGCTGAGGAGATGGTAGGTGGGACCGGGGCATGGCAGAACTCTTCCTCCTACACACTCACAGGTGGCTACTCCTGCTGACCGAACAGCTGAAACTGGGAAGGAGGTGGAACTGCTAGCAAGCAACTCTTTGTCAGTGTGTGCTGTGGCTGAGTTGCGGCCTGTGCTGCAAAGAGAGCGAGAGAGTCATTGTGTGTAGGTGCAGGAGCATCCCCTGCCAGCTACTTCTAACCATTCAGCGGCAGCCTGGAGGCCGCTTTTCACATGTCCACACCAGATCCAGTCAAGCTGCAGCGAGGTGTGTCACTGGACCACATTACTCCTTGAGCAGGGCTCTACCAAGGCCTAACGTGGAGACCCACTCCACTTTCCAGTATCAAGAATCGTTGAAACTGGTGAGCGGGCACTTACCCATCCTGATACCACAAGAGACACTGCATGCAGACTCCATTGTTTTGTTCCTTTATCTAAGCCTGTGGGACCTGGTGCTGAACTCTTTGTGGAGCAGCTATAGTGTTCCTCCTTCCACAGGACACTACAAGTACACTTTGCTACACACAGTTGGCTAATCCATCACCGGATTGCCTTCTCCTGATCACCAGGATACGTCAAGTACTTCACTAAAGAGCTAGCTGAAGACTAAAGGCTTCTTTTTTCTGAGAGACTACAAAATACCCCCCCCCCCCACTAAGGGATTAATCAGTTAGTGTTATAAGTACAAATATCTACACCCAGGACTCTATTTGCTAATTGACCAGGTTTAAGTACTTAAGGCTACTTTCACACTGAGGCGCTACAGCACTAAAAATAGCACCTGCATGGTGCCTGATAAGAGGCTCTCATATCTCTCGAGTGCTTTCACACTGGAGCGGTGCGCTTGCAGGACAGTAAAAAAAGTCCTGCTAGCAGCATCTTTGCAGCACTGTATGAGTGGTGTATACACTGCTCCTAAAGTGGCCCTGCCTATTGAAATCAATGGGGCAGCACCGCCAAACCTCCGGCAAAGTGCGGGTACTTTGTGGGGCGGTTTTAACCCTTTTTCGTCCGCTAGCGGGGGTTAAAAGCTTTACCGCCAACACCCCAGTGTGAAAGTAGCCTAAGGTTAATAGTTCCATTCATTTAAGAATAGTGTTGTAACTTTCTGATACATCTGGCCTGCGGTGTTAAGGCACAGAATGGAGTGGTTTGACCTAATAATGGACGTTTTTACATAGGTTTCCAAATAAACTGTGTGTTGTTGAGAAGTCTTTAAATCCTGCAGTCAGTTATTGTTACTAGTTTCTAGTAAAATTTTCCAAGGGCTAAGTTTATGTTACTGGAATCTAATGCTTATAACTAGAGTTGAGCGGACACCTGGATGTTCGGGTTTGGCAGGTTTCGGCCGAACTTCAGAAAAAAGTTTGGGTTCGGGACCGAACTTGACCCGAACTTGACCCCGAACACTGAACCCCATTGAAGTCAATGGGGACCCTAACGGCTATAATAAAGTGTCGGCTCCCGTCCCCCTTAATACAGAGATCAGTCATTGAAGTCATTTATTTTTAAAAAGTTAGTCATAAAAAGTGTTTGGGGACCTGGGTCCTGCCCCAGGGGACATGTATCAATGCAAAAAAAACTTTTAAAAACGGCCGTTTTTTCGGGAGCAGTGATTTTAATAATGATTAAATTGAAACAATAAAAGTGTAATATTCCTTTAAATTTCGTACCTGGGGGGTGTCTATAGTATGCATGTAAAGGGGCGCATGTTTCCCGTGTTTAGAACTGTCTCTGCAAAAAGTGTCATTTTTTGCAGAAAAGAAAGCTATTTAAAATCACTCGCGGCTATATGAATTGTCGGCTCCCGTAATACAGAGAACAGTCATTCATTGCAAAGTCATTCATAAAAAAAAAGTTATTGATAAAAAAAAAAAAAAAAAAAAAAAAAGCTTAGGGGTCCCCCCAAATTCAATAACCAGGCCCTTGAGGTCTGGGATGGATTTTAAGGGGAAACCCAGCCAAAAAAAATGGCGTGAGGTCCCCCTCAAAATCCATACCAGACCCTTATCCGAGCACGCAACCTGGCAGGCCGCAGGAAAAGAGGGGGGGACGAGAGCGGCCCCCCCTCCCGCCTGAACCGTACCAGGCCACAAGCCCTCAACATTGGGAGGATGCTTTGGGGGTCTAAGACCCCCAAAGCCTCTTGTCCCCATGTTGATGAGGACAAGGGCCTCGTCCCCACAACCGTGCCCGGTGGTTGTGGGGGGCAGCGGGCGGGGGGCTTATCGGAATCTGGAAGGGGGGACCCCCAGATCCCGCCCCCCCCCTGTGTGAAATGGTAAGGGGGTACAAAAGTACCCCTACCATTTCACCAAAAAAGTGTCAAAAATGGTAAAAATGACAGGAGACGGTCTTTGACAATTCCTTTATTAAAATCTTCTTTCTTCTTTCTTCTGGTCTTCCTTTCTTCATCTTCTCCTTCCGGCATCTTCTTCTTCCATCTTCTTCTTCCTCCGATCCTCTTCTTCTTGGCCTTCTCGTCCAGCATCGGTGTCTTCTGGGCTGCTCCGCTGGGTGAGGCTTCTCTTCGGTATCTTCTTCCACGGCGCCGGTATCTTCTTTCAGGGCGTCGGTCTCTTCTTGGGCCACTCCTCGCAATGGGAGGCTCCCGGTGTGTGAGGCTTCGCTTGGGCTGATAGTTCTTTTATAACGGAGGGCGGGGCCACCTGGTAACCCCGCCCCCCTCTGACCCATGGAAATGTCATGGGGACTTCCCTATGGCTTTTCCCATTGCGAGGAGTGGCCCAAGAAGAGACCGACGCCCTGGAAGAAGATACCGGCGCCGTGGAAGAAGATACCGAAGAGAAGCCTCACCCAGCGGGAGCCTCCCATTGGAGCGGCCCAGAAGAGACACCGATGCTGGACGAGAAGGCCAAGAAGAAGCGGAGCGGAGGAAGAAGAAGATGGAAGAAGAAGATGCCGGAAGGAGAAGATGAAGAAAGGAAGACCAGAAGAAAGAAGAAAGAAGATTTTAATAAAGGAATTGTCAAAGACCGTCTCCTGTCATTTTTACCATTTTTGACACTTTTTTGGTGAAATGGTAGGGGTACTTTTGTACCCCCTTACCATTTCACACAGGGGGGGCCGGGATCTGGGGGTCCCCTTGTTAAAGGGGGTTTCCAGATTCCGATAAGCCCCCCGCCCGCAGACCCCCACAACCACCGGGCATGGTTGTGGGGATGAGGCCCTTGTCCTCATCAACATGGGGACAAGAGGTTTTGGGGGTCTTAGACCCCCAAAGCATCCTCCCAATGTTGAGGGCATGTGGTCTGGTACGGTTCAGGCGGGAGGGGGGGCCGCTCTCGTCCCCCCCTCTTTTCCTGCGGCCTGCCAGGTTGCGTGCTCGGATAAGGGTCTGGTATGGATTTTGAGGGGGACCTCACGCCATTTTTTTTGGCTGGGTTTCCCCTTAAAATCCATCCCAGACCTCAAGGGTCTGGTATGGATTTTGAGGGGGACCCTACGCCATTTTTTTTTTGGCTGGGATCCCCCTTAATATCCATCCCAGACCTGAAGGGCCTGGTTATTGAATTTGGGGGGACCCCTACGCTTTTTTTTTTTGTTTTTTTTATCAATGACTTTTTTTTTATGAATGACTTTCAATGAATGACTGTTCTCTGTATTACGGAAGCCGACAATTCATATAGCCGCGAGTGATTTTAAATAGCTTTCTTTTCTGCAAAAAATGACACTTTTTGCAGAGACAGTTCTAAACACTGGAAACATGCGCCCCTTTACATGCATACTATAGACACCCCCCAGGTACGAAATTTAAAGGAATATTACACATTTATTGTTTCAATTTAATCATTATTAAAATCACTGCTCCCGAAAAAACGGCCGTTTTTAAAAGTTTTTTTTTTTGCATTGATACATGTCCCTTGGGGCAGGACCCAGGTCCCCAAACACTTTTTATGACTAACTTTTTTTAAATAAATGACTAAATGACTGTTCTCTGTATTAAAAGCACACGCGGCTATATGAATATCAATTCATATAGCCGCGAGTGCTTTTAAAAGACATTTTAAAAGCAACATTAAATCCCCGAACACCGGACCCGAACCCGAACATACAGTCAATTGTTCGGGTTCGGGTCCGGGACCCGAACACCCTAAAGTCCGGTACGGACCCGAACTTTACAGTTCGGGTTCGCTCAACCCTACTTATAACCTTTCAGTAAACAAGACTTAACTGTTTTACCTAAACTTGTGTATGTGTCTCTAATCATCTTGGTTACCAACAAAAATGAACCCAGGGTGTCTGAGGTGTCAGAGGACTTACATTGTGGTCGGGGCAACCAGTGGGGTACAGATTCAGCAAGTGGCCCTCACGGGGATAACGCTACAATTACAATAAATACAATTGCATAAAAATAAGGGGGGAGAAAAATATAGGGGGGAGAAAGAAAGGAAAAGGGGAGAGAGAAGGGGATAGATAGGGATAAGGAGAAAGAGAGATTGAGGGAGAGAAGGCGAGAGAATGAGAAGGGGAGAGAAAGAGACGTGGAGAAAGGGGGGAGCAGAGAGAAGAGGCGCAAGAGAGAGAGAGAGAAAGAAGGGGTTGGGAGAGAGACAGAAAAGGTAATGGGCTAGGAGAGAAGGGAGAGGAGAAGAGAGAGAACAGCAAAAGGGAGAGAGTGAAGGGGGGGTTGAGATAAAGAAGGGGCAGAGAGAGCAAGATAGAGAGAAGGGGAAAGAGAGAGAGTGAAGGGGAGAGAAATAAAGCTGAAGAGAGACACAGGGGGAAAGAGTAGAGAAGGAGGGGAGAGAGAGAATGGGGAAAAGAGGGGAGAGAGAGAGAGAGAGAGTGGGAGGCAAGAAATATGCGGAGAGAGAGAAGGGGTGGGGGGAATGAGGGGTAGAGATGTAGAGGAAGAGAGGAAAAGAGAGGGTGGGAGGAAGGAGGGGAGGAGGGAGAGAGACATAAGGGAGAAAAAGAAGAGATGGAAGCAAGAGAGGGGGAGGGAAAGGGGATGGGGAGAGAAACGTGAAAAGAGGGGATTAGTGGGGGGAGTAAAGAGGGAATGCAGCGTACTACTAAGGATGGGCCCGGTGCTCGATGCGAACCCACGTTCGCATCGAGCACCGGGCGTTCGCTCGCTCGGCGAGCCCAGAACTATTTTGGCCGCTCGCATCACGTTCGTGTGATGCGAGCGGCCCCGCAATGCATTGCGGCCGGCGCGGCCGACGCAGTGCATTGCTGGCTGATGATTGGCCAAGCATGCACTGTGACCCCGCATGCTTGGCCAATCACAGCCCCGGAAACTCGAAGAGCCATAATTGGCTACAGGCAGGACGCCTGTAGCCAATTACAGCTCAGGGGCTGTAGTACACGCCCCCCCCTATAAAACGCCGCCACGCCGTCTGCGCCGGTCACATGCTGTTCCGGCGCAGATTGAGCAGGCAGATTCTGTGACACTCTGCTGCATTTAGATAGTTAGAGAGATTCACTTACAGAGATTGAGTTAGATAGATTCAGTTACAAAGATTGATTGAGAAAGAGGGGCTTGTAGTGTGCTCGTGGCAGGCAGGCAGAGCTCCTATATTTTGTTACCAGAAGCACCTATAGGACTTGTAGTGTGTTCGTGGCAGGCAGGCAGAGCTCCTATATTTTGTTACCAGAAGCACCTATAGGACTTGTAGTGTGTTCGTGGCAGGCAGGCAGAGCTCCTATATTTTGTTACCAGAAGCACCTATAGGACTTGTAGTGTGTTCGTGGCAGGCAGGCAGAGCTCCTATATTTTGTTACCAGAAGCACCTATAGGACTTGTAGTGTGTTCGTGGCAGGCAGGCAGAGCTCCTTCATTTTGTTCCCAGAGGCACCTATAGGACTTGAAGTGTGTTAGTCCCATTACACACACAGAGCTATATTTTTCTTCCCAGAAGCACCTATAGGACTTGAAGTGTGTTAGTCCCATTACACACACAGAGCTATATTTTCTTCCCAGAAGCACCTATAGGACTTGAAGTGTGTTAGTCCCATTACACACACAGAGCTATATTTTGTTCCCAGAAGCACCTATAGGACTTGAAGTGTGTTAGTCCCATTACACACACAGAGCTATATTTTGTTCCCAGAAGCACCTATAGGACTTGAAGTGTGTTAGTCCCATCACACACACAGAGCTATATTTTGTTCCCAGAAGCACCTATAGGACTTGAAGTGTGTTAGTGGCATCACACACACAGAGCTATATTTTGTTCCCAGAAGCACCTATAGGACTTGAAGTGTGTTAGTCCCATCACACACACAGAGCTATATTTTGTTCCCAGAAGCACCTATAGGACTTGAAGTGTGTTAGTCCCATCACACACACAGAGCTATATTTTGTTCCCAGAAGCACCTATAGGACTTGAAGTGTGTTAGTCCCATTACACACACAGAGCTATATTTTGTTCCCAGAAGCACCTATAGGACTTGAAGTGTGTTAGTCCCATTACACACACAGAGCTATATTTTCTTCCCAGAAGCACCTATAGGACTTGAAGTGTGTTATTCCCATTACACACACAGAGCTATATTTTCTTCCCAGAAGCACCTATAGGACTTGAAGTGTGTTAGTCCCATCACACACACAGAGCTATATTTTGTTCCCAGAAGCACCTATAGGACTTGAAGTGTGTTAGTCCCATTACACACACAGAGCTATATTTTCTTCCCAGAAGCACCTATAGGACTTGAAGTGTGTTAGTCCCATTACACACACAGAGCTATATTTTGTTCCCAGAAGCACCTATAGGACTTGAAGTGTGTTAGTCCCATTACACACACAGAGCTATATTTTGTTCCCAGAAGCACCTATAGGACTTGAAGTGTGTTAGTCCCATCACACACACAGAGCTATATTTTGTTCCCAGAAGCACCTATAGGACTTGAAGTGTGTTAGTGGCATCACACACACAGAGCTATATTTTGTTCCCAGAAGCACCTATAGGACTTGAAGTGTGTTAGTCCCATCACACACACAGAGCTATATTTTGTTCCCAGAAGCACCTATAGGACTTGAAGTGTGTTAGTCCCATCACACACACAGAGCTATATTTTGTTCCCAGAAGCACCTATAGGACTTGAAGTGTGTTAGTCCCATTACACACACAGAGCTATATTTTGTTCCCAGAAGCACCTATAGGACTTGAAGTGTGTTAGTCCCATTACACACACAGAGCTATATTTTCTTCCCAGAAGCACCTATAGGACTTGAAGTGTGTTATTCCCATTACACACACAGAGCTATATTTTCTTCCCAGAAGCACCTATAGGACTTGAAGTGTGTTAGTCCCATTACACACACAGAGCTATATTTTGTTCCCAGAAGCACCTATAGGACTTGAAGTGTGTTAGTCCCATTACACACACAGAGCTATATTTTCTTCCCAGAAGCACCTATAGGACTTGAAGTGTGTTATTCCCATTACACACACAGAGCTATATTTTCTTCCCAGAAGCACCTATAGGACTTGAAGTGTGTTAGTCCCATTACACACACAGAGCTATATTTTGTTCCCAGAAGCACCTATAGGACTTGAAGTGTGTTAGTCCCATTACACACACAGAGCTATATTTTCTTCCCAGAAGCACCTATAGGACTTGAAGTGTGTTAGTCCCATCACACACACAGAGCTATATTTTGTTCCCAGAAGCACCTATAGGACTTGAAGTGTGTTAGTCCCATCACACACACAGAGCTATATTTTGTTCCCAGAAGCACCTATAGGACTTGAAGTGTGTTAGTCCCATCACACACACAGAGCTATATTTTGTTCCCAGAAGCACCTATAGGACTTGAAGTGTGTTAGTCCCATCACACACACAGAGCTATATTTTCTTCCCAGAAGCACCTATAGGACTTGAAGTGTGTTAGTCCCATTACACACACAGAGCTATATTTTGTTCCCAGAAGCACCTATAGGACTTGAAGTGTGTTAGTCCCATTACACACACAGAGCTATATTTTGTTCCCAGAAGCACCTATAGGACTTGAAGTGTGTTAGTCCCATTACACACACAGAGCTATATTTTGTTCCCAGAAGCACCTATAGGACTTGAAGTGTGTTAGTCCCATCACACACACAGAGCTATATTTTGTTCCCAGAAGAACCTATAGGACTTGAAGTGTGTTAGTCCCATCACACACACAGAGCTATATTTTGTTCCCAGAAGCACCTATAGGACTTGAAGTGTGTTAGTCCCATTACACACACAGAGCTATATTTTCTTCCCAGAAGAACCTATAGGACTTGAAGTGTGTTAGTCCCATCACACACACAGAGCTATATTTTGTTCCCAGAAGCACCTATAGGACTTGAAGTGTGTTAGTCCCATTACACACACAGAGCTATATTTTGTTCCCAGAAGCACCTATAGGACTTGAAGTGTGTTAGTCCCATCACACACACAGAGCTATATTTTGTTCCCAGAAGCACCTATAGGACTTGAAGTGTGTTAGTCCCATCACACACACAGAGCTATATTTTCTTCCCAGAAGCACCTATAGGACTTGAAGTGTGTTAGTCCCATCACACAGAGCTCCTCTATTTTTCTTTGCAGAAGCACCCACAGGACTTCTAGTGTGTTAGTGGCATCACACAGAGCTCCTCTATTTTCTTTGCATAAGCACCCACAGGACTTCTAGTGTGTTAGTGGCATCACACAGAGCTCCTCTATTTTCTTTGCAGAAGCACCCATAGGACTTCTAGTGTGTTAGTGGCATCACACAGAGCTCCTATATATTCTTCTCAGCAGCACCCACAGGACTTCTAGTGTGTTAGTGGCATCACACAGAGCTCCTCTATTTTCTTTGCATAAGCACCACCCACAGGACTTCTAGTGTGTTAGTGGCATCACACAGAGCTCCTCTATTTTTTTTTGCAGAAGCACCCACAGGACTTCTAGTGTGTTAGTGGCATCACACAGAGCTCCTCTATTTTCTTTGCAGAAGCACCCATAGGACTTCTAGTGTGTTAGTGGCATCACACAGAGCTCCTATATATTCTTCTCAGCAGCACCCACAGGACTTCTAGTGTGTTAGTGGCATCACACAGAGCTCCTATATATTCTTCTCAGCAGCACCCACAGGACTTCTAGTGTGTTAGTGGCATCACACAGAGCTCCTCTATTTTCTTTGCATAAGCACCCACAGGACTTCTAGTGTGTTAGTGGCATCACACAGAGCTCCTCTATTTTCTTTGCATAAGCACCCACAGGACTTCTAGTGTGTTAGTGGCATCACACAGAGCTCCTCTATTTTCTTTGCAGAAGCACCCATAGGACTTCTAGTGTGTTAGTGGCATCACACAGAGCTCCTCTATTTTCTTTGCAGAAGCACCCATAGGACTTCTAGTGTGTTAGTGGCATCACACAGAGCTCCTATATATTCTTCTCAGCAGCACCCACAGGACTTCTAGTGTGTTAGTGGCATCACACAGAGCTCCTCTATTTTCTTTGCTGAAGCACCCACAGGACTTCTAGTGTGTTAGTGGCATCACACAGAGCTCCTCTATTTTCTTTGCAGAAGCACCCACAGGACTTCTAGTGTGTTAGTGGCATCACACAGAGCTCCTCTATTTTCTTTGCAGAAGCACCCATAGGACTTCTAGTGTGTTAGTGGCATCACACAGAGCTCCTATATTTTCTTCTCAGCAGCACCCACAGGACTACCGACTACAATGGCTGGAAGACCGCCAAGGGGAGGCAGAGCGTGCAGAGCCAAGAACACAGGGCAGGCAGGCTCTGTTTCTAGTGGACGTGGCCGTGGACGTGGACGTGGTCGTGCATCGTCATCAGCACGTGGCCATGGGACACGCGCGTCTTTGTTTTCGGCAGCTGGACATGTGGAGCCGCATCATGCTGAAGGCTTGGTAGAATGGATGACCAAGCCCTCCTCATCCTCCTCATCCTCTCTCACCCAGGCTCAGGGTACTGACAGAGCATCATCAGCCACCCCTTCCCTAGACCCACCATGTCCTCCTGAGGAGTCCCCCGAACTCTTTGAGCACAGTGTTGGGTACATGCTCCAGGAGGATGCCCAACGATTCGAAGGCTCGGATGACGAAACCCAGCTTGAGGAATCTGGCAGTACAGTTCCACCAGCTGCAGCTTACTGTCAGGTTTGCTCTAGTGGTGAAGAGGGAGGGGATGATGAGGTCACTGACTCCACGTGGGTGCCTCAAGGGAGAGAGGATGAGGAGGAGGACGAGGAGGAGGAGGATGCGGCGTCACATGTCCAACGAGGCAGGATGCCCCCTGGAGGCCAGGTAGAGGCCAGCACAGCAACTGTACAACACCGCAGAGCTCCGCCTGTGCAGGGCGCTGCCTCTGCACGTTATCAGAAAAGTTCTTTGGTGTGGGCCTTTTTTGAGACGAGTGCAGCAGATCGCACCACTGCTATTTGCAATATTTGTCTCAAGCGTATCTCGCGTGGCCAAAACATCAGCCGCTTGGGCACGACAAGCATGACCAGACATATGGCGACCTGCCATGCAGCTCGTTGGCAGGCACACATAAAAGACCCACACCAAAGAACTAAGCGGACCTCTCCTTGCTCCTCCTCAGCTGGGATCTCCATCCCCACTACACCTTCAGTCCTCTCTGAAAGCTGCTCTGAGAGGACTGAAGGTGTAGAATTCGGTGTGTCACAACCAAGTACTTGCAGTACACCGACGTCCGAATGCAGCAGGCAAATTTCCCTGCCCCAGCTGCTGGACCGTAGAAAGAAGTACACTCCCAGCCATCCACATGCCCAGCGGTTGAATGCTAGCCTTGCTAAATTGCTAGCACTTCAACTGCTGCCTTTTCAGTTGGTAGACTCGGCCCCCTTCCGTGAGTTTGTTCAATGTGCGGTTCCTCAGTGGCAGGTTCCCAAACGCCACTTTTTCTCGCGGAAGGCGATTCCGTCTCTCTACCGGCATGTGGAGGGCAATGTCCATGCCTCGCTGGACAGGGCGGTCAGCGGTAAGGTGCATATTACCGCTGACTCATGGTCCAGCAGGCATGGACAGGGACGGTACCTTTCTTTCACGGCCCATTGGGTCACTCTATTGGCAGCTGGGAGGGATGCAGGACAAGGTGCAGTAGTGTTGGAGGTTGTTCCGCCACCACGCCTCCAAAACGCGACTACTGCTACTGGTTGTGACACACCTCTCTCCTCCACCCCCTCCTCTTCTTCTTCCTCCAGTGCTCTGTCCTTGGAACCAGCGGTGCTCCGTAGGCGTACAAGGGGCTACGCAAGTACGCAGGCAAAAAGATGCCATGCCGTGCTTGCGCTGGTGTGTTTGGGGGACAGGAGCCACACTGGGCCAGAGGTTCTGGCAGCTCTGCAGGGGCAGGCCGAGAGGTGGTTGACGCCACGTCAGCTTAAGCCAGGAATGGTCGTTTCTGACAATGGCACCAACCTCCTCTCCGCCCTGCGACAGGGGCAGCTCACCCATGTGCCCTGCATGGCTCACGTCCTCAACCTGGTGGTGCAGCGGTTCTTGGGCAGGTTCCCAGGCTTACAGGATGTCCTGAGGCAGGCCAGGAAAGTCTGTGTGCATTTCCGCCGATCTTATAATGCCAGTGCTCGGCTGACTGAGCTGCAAAAGGAGCTGAACCTGCCCAAGAACCGCCTAATATCTGACATGCCCACCAGGTGGAACTCAACGTTGGCCATGCTGCAGCGACTGCACACGCAGCAGAGGGCCATCAATGAGTACCTTTGCGACTACGGCACCAGGACAGGGTCAGGGGAGCTTGGTTTTTTTTCCCCACGTCAGTGGAGCATGATCAGGGATGCATGCACTGTCCTCTCACCATTTGAGGAGGCCACGAGGATGGTGAGCAGTGACAGTGCATGCATCAGTGACACTGTCCCTCTTGTCCACCTGTTGGAGCATACGCTGCGTGGGATAATGGACAGGGCACTTGAGGCAGAACAGAGGCAGGAAGAGGAGGACTTCCTTGCCTCTCAAGGCCCCCTTTATCCGGACAGTGTTCCTTCTGTCCCACCCATCACACAGGAAGAGGATGAGGAGGAGGGAGGAGGAGGAGGAGGAGGATTGTGTGAGCATGGAGGTGGAGCCTGGCACTCAGCATCAGCAGCAGCAGTCTTTTAGGGATGATGTACAGTCCCAACAAGCCAGTGGACTTGTACGTGGCTGGGAGGAGGTGGCTGGCGATCATGTCATCCTCAGTGACCCAGAAGACTCCGGACCGAATGCCTCAGCTAACCTACGCTGCATGGCCTCCCTGATCCTGCAAAGCCTGCGGAAGGATCCTCGTGTTCTTCGGATCAAGGAGAGGGACCATTACTGGCTGGCCACTCTCCTTGATCCGCGGTACAAGGGTAAGGTTGCGGACCTTATCTTGCCGTCGCAGAGGGAGCAGAGGATGAGACATCTCAGGGAGGCCTTGCAGAAAGGTCTGTGCAACGCGTTCCCAGAAACTGGGAGGCTACAAACTCCTGGTCCTGGGCGACGAGTTGCTGAGGCTTCGGTCAGTGGCAGAAGGAGCGGTGGGGAAGGTGGACGTCTGACCGATGCGTTCAGACAATTTTTTAGTCCGCAGCCCCAAGGTATGATCGGTTCCAGCAACCATCGCCAGCGTCTGATATACATGGTGCAGGAATACCTTGGGGCAAGGTCAGACTTGGACACCTTTCCCACCGAAAATCCTCTGGCTTACTGGGTCCTGAGGATGGATCACTGGCCAGAGCTTGCACAGTATGCAATTGAGCTACTGGCCTGTCCTGCCTCCAGCGTTCTTTCCGAACGCACATTCAGTGCTGCTGGAGGATTTGTGACTGATCATAGGGTGCGCCTGTCCACCGCCTCGGTTGATCGACTGACATTCATCAAAATGAATCAGTCTTGGATCACCACCAGCTACCAGGCACCTGAGGCGGATATAACCGAATAATTTTTAATGTCACATCCCTTCAAGACTGCCTATGCTGATGCTGAGTGACTGTCCTCTTATGTTCACTGACTATCCTCTTCCTCCTCCTCAATGATCCATGCCACCACACCAGTGCCTAAGGCACAATTTTTCAGCCCCTGTTTAACAGGGGCGTGTACTTACAATTTTTTAAAAAAATGCTTCGCAACACGTGTGACTGCTGTGCTCCAAGTACAGTCTCTGTGAGGGCCGTGTTGCAGTGTTGTGGCACCAGCACCAGTGCCTAAGGCACAATTTTTCAGCCCCTGTTTAACAGGGGCGTGTACTTACAATTTTTTAAAAAAAATGCTTCGCAACACGTGTGACTGCTGTGCTCCAAGTACAGTCTCTGTGAGGGCCGTGTTGCAGTGTTGTGGCACCAGCACCAGTGCCTAAGGCACAATTTTTCAGCCCCTGTTTAACAGGGGCGTGTACTTACAATTTTTAAAAAAAAATGCTTCGCAACACGTGTGACTGCTGTGCTCCAAGTACAGTCTCTGTGAGGGCCGGGTTGCAGTGTTGTGGCACCAGCACCAGTGCCTAAGGCACAATTTTTCAGCCCCTGTTTAACAGGGGCGTGTACTTACAATTTTTTTAAAAAATGCTTCGCAACACGTGTGACTGCTGTGCTCCAAGTACAGTATCTGTGAGGGCCGGGTTGCAGTGTTGTGGCACCAGCACCAGTGCCTAAGGCACAATTTTTCAGCCCCTGTTTAACAGGGGCGTGTACTTACAATTTTTTAAAAAAATGCTTCGCAACACGTGTGACTGCTGTGCTCCAAGTACAGTCTCTGTGAGGGGTTGCAGTGTTGTGGCACCAGCACCAGTGCCTAAGGCACAATTTTTCAGCCCCTGTTTAACAGGGGCGGGTAATTACAAATCTTGATCTAATAGTTCACAGCAGGGCCCATTCCTGCGCCCACCAAGAGTAACTATGAGGGCCTGCAGTCTTGTGGCAACACCGTCCACCACCACCGCCAAAGGCCCAATTTTTCTGCCCTGTTCATCAGGTGCTTGCAATTACAAATCTTGATCTAATAACTTACAGCAGGGCCCATTCCTGCGCCCACCAAGAGTAACTATGAGGGCCTACAGTCTTGTGGCAACACCGTCCACCACCACCGCCAAAGGCCCAATTTTTCTGCCCTGTTCATCAGGTGCTTGCAATTACAAATCTTGATCTAATAACTCACAGCAGGGCCCATTCCTGCGCCCACCAAGAGTAACTGTGAGAGCTTACAGTCTTGTGGCAAAACCGTCCACCACCACCACCACCCCCAATTTTTCTGCCCTGTTCAACAGGTGCATGCAATTACAAATCTTGATCTATTAACTTAAAATTCTATCCTGTTAGACTTAATTTGGGAAAAAGGTATCTCCTCTCTACTGATACTTTATCACCAATCCTTGTTTCAATTAAAACCCCACTTTTCCAAAAACATTTGTCATTGGGACGGAAAGTGAGGTGACATGTTCTGAACAGATGTGCAAAGACAGCAAATGTTACAGGGGTGATAACCCCTCCCTATGTTCTCCAAAAAGCTTAAAAATAGATTTTTTTGGGATGGAGCTACACTTCATAATGTACCTGTTCAGATTCTACTTAAGATCAAACCTAAAGCCGCAAGTGGTTTTAAATGGCTTCTTTTTTTCCTTTACAAATGTCATTTTGTGCAAGGACAGTTCTAAACACGGGAAACACATGCCACTTCACAGGCATACTTTAGACACCCCCCAGGTACCATATTTAAAGGAAAATTTCACTTTTTTTTTTTTCACTTTATGCATCATTAAAATGACTGCTCCCGAAAAAACGTTAGTTTTTAAAAGTTCTTTTTGCATTGATATATGTCCCCTGGGGCAGGACCCGGGTCCCCAAACCTGTTTTATGACATTAACATGCATATTGGCCGTTGTAATTAGCACTTTTGATTTCGAACGTTCGCGTCCATTATAACGTATAGGGTTCGAAAATTCGCGCGAACTTTCGGTCCGTTCGAAGGTTCTGGTTCGAACCGAACCCGGGGGTGTTCGGCTCATCCCTACATATGAAGCATGTCATGACAGAAATGTAATACCACTGATCTATTATGGTTTCCCATGGACTTTAGCACCAAAGCGATGCTCATGCTGATAATTCCAATTACGTTTAAAAAAAAAAAGGCTTGGAAATTTAATGTGTGACCATATCCTTGATTTTCAAATATACTGGTTTTCATTTTGTTTATGCTCTTTTTAACAAGCTTGTTTTATGTACTAACTGTTATAAACTTCTCAGTGTAGAAATACGTTAATCTAATGATGCTGCTCATGTATTAAAATAATTTTGGTTTGTGCTTTTTAATTATGCGTTACAGCTAGGAAAAACAAGCCTTACTTATTCATGCTCTGGGAAAGACATGAATTAATTAGTAAGCTGCAAATTTCAGCAAAAAATTGCTAATGTAGTGCATCTACTCTGGCTTCCCTTAGTGGGTATATCTTGCATCTCTGTGTTCTACATAAGTACTGAAAAGGACACCCACATACTGCTAATTAGAAAGACAGTTTTGTGGGTTTTGGAAAAAAGGCTGTGTATCTTATTACATAAAGCAACATATGAAGACATACAGCACTGTAGTAATCCAGTACTTAAAAAAAACTGAAGAAAACAAAGCATGTAAAGAAAGAACAGGGCATCAATATACCACATGGTGTAAATAGTTTCCTGAAGATAGGGAATATATCAGCTTAGGAAGGTCACTACAAATAGTGAGAAATCTAAAAATAATGAAACTAATGATAAACATCAGTAAGGTGATGGTTCTTTAACCACTTCAGCCCCAGAAGGTTTTACCCCCTTCCTGACCAGGCCATTTTTTGCGATATGGCACTGCGTTACTTTAACTGACAATTGCGAAGTCGTGTGAGACTGTACCCAAATTAAATGTTTGTCCTTTTTTTTTTTTTTTTTTTTTAATTCAGTACTTTTTTTATTTTAATTCTTTTCATAACAATACAAGTTATACATTTAAGCATACATTTCATCCCAGATACATAAACTTCTAGCATTCATCTGCCACACCAGCCACCCACTCACCCCCCCCCCCCAAAAAGAAAAAAAAAATAATAATACTAATAATAATAATAATAATAATACTAAAATAAAATAATAAGAGAGAAAAAAAAAAAAGGAGAATTTTTTCCTCTGCCGCCTCCACCTGTATTCACCTCCTCCAGCCCCCTCAGCCCTCCCCCCATCCCCCCATCCCCTCCAAATATCACCCCCAAATGTTTGTCCTTTTTAACCAAAAATAGAGCTTTCTTTTGGTGGTATTTGATCACTTCTGCGGTTTTAATTTTTTGCGCTATAAACAAAAAAAAATGATGCGTCCTTAACAATCGATGACTCGTCAGCTGTCAGCGGGCTTCCCCACTGAGGGCTGAGATGTAAATGAAAGAATGCTGGCAATGAAAAATTCAGAAAAAAACTGTGTGGGGTCCCCCAATCCATACCAGGCCCCTCCGGGTCTGGTATGCATTTTAAGGGGAACCTCATGCGAAAATTAAGAAAAAAAATGGTGTGGGTTCCACTCCAAAATACATACCAGACCCTTATCCGAGCATGACCCTATTCAGCATGCCTCGTTCAATGACTTCACTAAGGGGCAGGGTCACCCACTGACGTCATCGGTTGACTTCACTCCTTAGCTATTTAAGAAATGTCAGACAGCGGAGCAGGCAGACAGCGTAAGCCTTCGATGAGAGCAGAGGCTTTTGTTTTTTTGGGTCCGGCAGTATGGCGGGCATCGTGATTGAAAGTGGATCTACACCGGGGACTTTTTTTTATTTTTTTTTATAAATTGTCAGAAAATCGAGTTGGGTCTTTTCTCAGTTTTTACACTTTTTTGGTGACTAGATGGGGGGTACTATGTATCCCATACTCATTCACATGGGGCTAAGCTGGGATCTGGGGGCCCCTTTGTTAAAGGGGGATTGCCAATTACGATAAGCCCCCACTCACAGACCCCCACAAACATCGCCCATGGTTGTGGGGAAGAGGCCCTTGTCCCCATCAACATGCCCCAAAGCACCCTCCCATGTTGAGGACATGTGGCCTGGTATAGTTTAAGAGTGAGTGCCCTCCCCTTTCCTGGCCTCCCAGGCTGCATGCTCTGAAGAGGATCTGGTATGGGTTTGGGGGGGCATGTGTTTTTTTTTACATTTTGGCATGGGGTTTCCCTTAAAATCCATACCAGACCCAAAGAGCCTGGTATGGATTGGGGGAGGACCCCGCGCTGTTTTTTCTTCAGAATTTTTCATTGTTGGCATTCTTTCGTTTACATTTCTGCTCTCAACGGGGAACCCCCACTGACAGCTGAGGAGTCATTGGTTGTTAAGGACGCGGCGGGTGACCAGCTATTCTTCACACAGAATTCGAATTGTCGATCATTTTTCAACCGATCTGAATTCAAATTGTTCCGAAAATTTGAAACAACATTTTCATCACTATTTTATTCAGAGATTCGGATACATCCGAATCTCCAAATAACCAACATTTTTTTTAAGAATTTACATTCAAACCAAAACAAATTGCACATGTTTATCTGACATGTGTGCAAACAGCAGACAGGTCCACCTCTGTGGTAAATTTCTTGAGCAACATTGGTTTTGAACAAGAATTTAATTTTTAAAGCTATCAGTGTCAGCACATGGCTCAGCCTTCATAGCATGCACCACTGCCAGGTGAAGCTGATAGCTGTAACAGTTTATGTATGGTACATATCCCCCAATCCTTTTCTGTAGCGATGCCTGTACTTTACCTCTTATTCCACTCATTACAGAAGCACCATGATAGCACTGACTGATTATGTTTTCGCTACTGTAGCCCCCATCTGAGAGATGTTTCAGTATCTGTGCTGTGATGTACTCAGCATCTAACTGACTCAGGCCCAGCAAACCAATCAGACATTCCTCAGAAACAGAGTTATGGACAAACCAAATTATTATTGATAGGTTCTCCATGCTGCACCTGTCCCGTGTCCCATTACTCTTTAAACAGAACCCCGCCGTATCAGCATTGACATATTTATTTTTTATTTCTTGCAACCCAAGACTTGCCATAGTTCAAATTACCTTATTTTGCATATTATGGGATGTATATTTAGCATTTTGTGTTATGCCATTTACTATGTCTCTGAGTTTGGCATCCTTTATTAGTGTGAATTCAAATAGCTTCAGAAACAGCCCTGCAGACACATTATCTTCTTTCCTAGACTCTGGGCTCTCGGGAATGTATCCACTTCCCCTATGCTTTTCACATAGTACCTGTTCTTCTCAATCTGGTTTGGACTCTCTCTTCTTCACCTTAGCCCACAAAGTAGAGACTTGCAAATGCATGCTTATTAAATCCCGGCCATTTCCCAATGTACTTTTCCAGTTAGTAAATCCTCTCTTAGTAAAAATGCAATCAATAAATGCTGCAAATGTTTGACACAGGAAGCAAAACAATGCATCTTTCTTTACAGAGTAATCTAGCCATGGTTGATAGCGGTACCAATTTGGGTTAAATGCATGAGGACCCTGGCTATAGATCTGCATTGGGTATTATTTTGGAACAGGCTGTGATGGTGTGTTCATGATTAAACCATGGTCTAAATCATCAACTTTATGTGGCTTTTCCCTGCTCTGACCATGGAATCTCACTTTGATTGAAAGAGTGTGGGGTAGTGCTTTTGCTGGTGCCAGTGCATGGGAGCTCTGGTTGATTCTGTGGAGAACCAGTGGACTAGGAGCTTGAATTACCATCTGGGTCAGAGGCAACAGTCCAAGCCTACAGAGTCACTGATTGTGAAAGTTATGCAGCGTATATCATTAATGTCACTACCTATGCCAGATAGATACAGGGAACCAGCAAGGTTTAGAAAAACTGCATGTATTATTCCCTTTTCACTGCAACAGATCTGCAGCAGATCTCACAGAGAGATGCGGGGAACCATTCCTAGAATCAAACAACCAGTATTACTCTTCAGGCTTATAGTACAGCTGGTGGGCTTCTATACTATTAAAAACCTAACCCTGCCCCTCCACTTCCTGTAGTGCAGCTAACTGTCATTAACGCTGCCCTGCTCTTTCTATAGCAGATACTGACACAGCGGACAGGGCACACATTAGAACTTATCCATCCCACACAGAACATAACTGATCTGAGAGCTTCTGAGAGCTGTACAGATAGCCTTGATC
Source organism: Lithobates sylvaticus (assembly GCA_028564925.1). Taxonomy (NCBI): domain Eukaryota; kingdom Metazoa; phylum Chordata; class Amphibia; order Anura; family Ranidae; genus Lithobates; species Lithobates sylvaticus. The sequence continues at coordinate 597,029,564 of CM053026.1, forward strand.
TGCCTACCTGGTCCCAGATCCCTTGGATCTAGGGGGCGCAGCTGAAATCTAGGGTGCACAACCCACCCCAACACCCCCCTAGATCTGGCCATGCCAATAGGTATTCTACTCTGTTAGCACCAGTACTTTTGTTCTTGCGTCAGATATACTTTTAATTAAATGCTGACTTTTTCAACTGCCACTACTTTTTCTAAGCTGGCCTATACAAAGGAATTAAAATGCTCAAAAAAGACTACATAGAAAATGGGGAAATTCATGGAGAGCATGAAAACATATAATGGAGAGAGAAGTAGAACTTTGTCATGTGTGCTCTGAGGGACACAGTTGACCTTATACTGCCTTCAAGAGCAGTGATCGAACCATGTCTTTTGAGCTCTTAACCACAGGACTTTTGTTGAAGTTAAGTAATCCTGCATTGTAGATGTGTCAGATAAATATTACTTTGTTAGATATTTAAACAAAGTATTTTTCATTTAGTAAGTTCTGCCTGACTGCATGTGTGTAATTAGAGCACCTTTTATTTGTTCATATTTGCTACCTTATTTTTCATCTTTCATTTTTTATCACTTGCTTACCGGGCCTATTTTGGCCTATTTTCCTTCATGTAAACATCATCATTTTTTTGCTAGAAAATTACTCAGAACCCCCAAACATTGAGTACGTTTTTTTTAGCAGACACCCTAGGGAATAAAATGGCGGTCATTGCAACTTTTTATCTCACACGGTATTTGCGCAATAATTTTTCAAACGCCTTTTTTCTGAAAAAAAACGGTTTCATGAATTAAAAAATAACAAAACAGTAAAGTTAGCCCAATTTTTTTATATAATATGAAAGATGATGTTACGCCGAGTAAATAGATACCGAACATGTCACGCTTTAAAATTGCGCACACCCGTGGAATGGCGCCAAACTTCGGTACTTAATAATCTCCATAGGCGACGCTTTAATATTTTTTACTGGTTACCAGTTTAGAGTTACGGAGGAGGTCTAGTGCTATAATTGTTGCACGCGCTCTAACGGCCCAACCCTGGAACCTACATGTCCGGAACCGTTTGTTGTGATGCCTGAGAAGTTTGATGGGAATCGTGCATCATTCTTTAACTTTAGGATGGATTGCGAGCTGTTGTTTGCTCTTAAGCCTAGGACCTATGCCTCTGACTTTATAAAGGTTTGCGCATCCATCAATCTTCTCACTGGGCTAATCAAGACATGGGCTTTTCAACTATTACAGGAGAAGAGTACAGTCTTGGACAGCTGGGAAGCTTTCATGTTTGCTCTGGACTCTTATATTACAGTTTCTAAGAAAACCAGTGTTCCCAAGTCTGCTCCTAGTTCACGTGGCCTACGGGTACCCAGGGACAGGAATACCCTGTACAGATACGACTCTAAGCCATCCCAGTCTGTGCCAAGTTATGAAGCTGTAAGCCCTCAAAGCCTAGACGCTCCTGAGGTTTTAACCACTCCTACCCTGGATGATGTGGAACCCATGGAGATCGGGTCCATCCGGTCCAAGCTGTCTAAGGGAGAGAGAGAGCGGAGGAGAGGCTGTGGACTCTGTTTCTATTGTGGAGTAAGAGGGCACCTTATCTCTCTCTGCCCAACCCGTCCACTTCGGCCAAAGTTTCAGCAAGTGTGTACTACTAGGATCCTTCCTGCTACCCCTGACTCTCTGCCTGCTATCCAGCTTCCTGTGCCCCAGTCTGATGTCCCAGTGCTTGCTACCCGGTCTGATGTTCCAGTACCTGCTGCCCGGTCTGATGGCACTGTGCCCATGTTCCAGCTTGAAGTTCCTGTGTCCCCGCTTGAAGTTCCTGTGTCCCCACTTGAAGTTCCTGTTCCTGTGTCCCCACTACCTCCTGACTGTACGTATGCCTCGAATGGCACCATATTCCGTAAGAAGGACCTGAAAATTTTTGAAAGAGCCTTGCGAGCGACGAAAGTCTCCCCAGCTGGAACTTCTAAAACAAAGAGAGCCCAAAGGAGATAAGGATGTTTTCTGTTCCATGCTCTGAGGGCATTCCTAAGGGGAGGGAACTGTCACGGTCCCTACCGTGCCTTTTAGACAGCCAGGCGTGGTCGCGCCCCAGGTGGCTCTGGGTGGTATTGAACTCATGACTGTCAGTTGTTGTTCCTGTTTCTTTACCTCTGAGCCACATCTCAGTTCTATTTAGCCTGCTTTCCAGCCATGTCTAGTTTTAGCATAAAGTACTGTGGGCAATTCTCTGTACCTCTCACTCCTGGATCAGCTGAGGCAGGTTACCTAATTAGCTGGGTATAAAACCCTGTCTCACACTGAGGGCTTTGGCAGTTCATTTTGTCATGTGTGCCAAGTGTGCTTGTGCGCCTGTCGCAGAGATCCAGTGTTCCAAGACTGACCCCGGCTTCAGACCCTGGCTTTGTTTATCGTTATCCTGACTTCTGGAATCCCTGACTGCGGCTTTACCTTGACTATCCCTTGGCTATTCCTGTCAAGCCCCGTGCACAGATTCACAGCCCAGGTAGCTTATCTCTTTGTTACCTTGGACTGTGTTTATTTGCAAGGGTGAGCGTACATCTCTGCGCCATGGACTCCAACCTAGGTAAGCCCTTACATAATGAACTGCCCAACAAGGAGTCCGCAGAGATGTACAGGATGCTCACCTCCCTTGTTCTGCAAGTCTCCAGCCTGGGCCAGACCATTGCTGAGTTGCAGCAAGAAGTCCGCTTGTTTAAAGGCACAGTACGCCCAACCCTGGAACCTACATGTCCGAAACCGTTTGTTGTGATGCCTGAGAAGTTTGATGGGAATCGTGCATCATTCTTTAACTTTAGGATGGATTGCGAGCTGTTGTTTGCTCTTAAGCCTAGGACCTATGCCTCTGACTTTATAAAGGTTTGCGCATCCATCAATCTTCTCACTGGGCTAATCAAGACATGGGCTTTTCAGCTATTACAGGAGAAGGGTACAGTCTTGGACAGCTGGGAAGCTTTCATGTTTGCTCTGGACTCTTATATTACAGTTTCTAAGAAAACCAGTGTTCCCAAGTCTGCTCCTAGTTCACGTGGTCTACGGGTACCCAGGGACAGGAATACCCTGTACACATACGACTCCAAGCCATCCCAGTCTGTGCCAAGTTATGAAGCTGTAAGCCCTCAAAGCCTAGACGCTCCTGAGGTTTTAACCACTCCTACCCTGGATGATGTGGAACCCGTGGAGATCGGGTCCATCCGGTCCAAGCTGTCTAAGGGAGAGAGAGAGCGGAGGAGAGGCTGTGGACTCTGTTTCTATTGTGGAGTAAGAGGGCACCTTATCTCTCTCTGCCCAACCCGTCCACTTCGGCCAAAGTTTCAGCAAGTGTGTACTACTAGGATCCTTCCTGCTACCCCTGACTCTCTGCCTGCTATCCAGCTTCCTGTGCCCCAGTCTGATGTCCCAGTGCCTGCTACCCGGTCTGATGTTCCAGTACCTGCTGCCCGGTCTGATGTCCCTGTGCCCATGTTCCCACTTGAAGTTCCTGTTCCTGTGTCCCCACTACCTCCTGACTGTACGTATGCCTCGAATGGCACCATAGTCCGTAAGCAGGACCTGAACATTTTTGAAAGAGCCTTGCGAGCGACGAAAGTCTCCCCAGCTGGAACTTCTAAAACAAAGAGAGCCCAAAGGAGATAAGGATGTTTTCTGTTCCATGCTCTGAGGGCATACCTAAGGGGAGGGAACTGTCACAGTCCCTACCGTGCCTTTTAGACAGTGTCAGGACAATTTACAAGTGAGCGCTGCGCGTCGATTGCCTGTGCGCATGCGCGGCGGAACAGCACTCCGGCGCATGCGCACTCGCGGCTCAGCGCTCCGACGCACGCACATGCGCACTGGCGCACGCCTGAGCGTCTCTGGGCGTCATAGCATCACGTGACCACTCACACCGCCCATTTAAGGAAGTGCCTGAGATCAGTCCAGCGCTGGCTTGTCTTCAGCTTCCTGCCAAAGCTCTGTTCCTGCTTCCTGTATCCTGATTGCCTGATTACCTGATTTGACCCGGATTTGCCTTTTGACCTTGCTGCCTTCTCTTGCCCTTGACCTTTGGACTGTATACTGGACTTACCGCTTGCTTGCCTCTGGCCCCTTGAACCTCTGCCTGTGACCCGGATTTGTTTGTTGTCTCCTGCCCTGAATCTCTGCCTGTGACCCGGACCTGCCTGTCTTCAGTCCTGTACCTGCACCTGTGTTCTGGAACTTCCCAGTGCCTTCCTGACCCCAGCACCTGGCTCCCTCTTCAGTCCTCATCCTCTGGTTGGGTAGCCTGTGCCTCTTTGTGCCATTCACCCCCTGTCTCACCTCCAGGGGCGGACTGCGCTCAGTTGCAAGGGTGAACCACTCTCGGCATTTCGGCCTCGGTAAGTACTCACCTGACAGTACAAGCCAGCCATGTCTGAGGCCGACAGAGTGCGTTCACCCCTTGAGGCTTTGTGCCAACAAGTCTCAGCATTAACTGAAGCCGTGCAAAAACTTCAAGAGGGGTACACTCAAGTGGACAGTCGCCTGCAGCAGCTTTCCGGGTTAACGACACCCACCTTAGCAGCTCCTGCCGCCACCAGTGGAATATCCGCTCCTCCTGGATCAGCAAACCCCACTGTGATCATGGCATCGCCCGAACCCAGGGTCCCTACCCCGGAACGTTTCACGGGTGACCGTAAAAAGTTCCGGGCCTTTAAGAATGCCTGCTCGCTCTACCTTGCGCTCCAACCCAGGACTTTTGCTTCTGAAGTGGTAAAGGTGGGCTTCATTATCTCGCTCCTAGCTGAGGAGCCACAGGCATGGGCCCATAGCCTGATGGAGCAGAGAAGCCCAGCACTCAATGCTGTGGAGACCTTTTTTGAGAGTGTGGCACAATTGTATGATGATCCGCAACGTGGGGCTACAGCTGAGGCCACGCTACATAACTTACTTCAGGGACGTAGACCAGTAGAGGATTACACCGTTGAATTCCGGAAGTGGTCAGCTGACACCGGGTGGAACGAACCGGCTCTTAAATACCAGTATCGCCAGGGGTTATCCGAAACCTTGAAAGATGAGTTGGCAAGATCCGAAACTCCTGACACGCTGGAAGGTTTGATCCAAGCCGCCACCAAGTTGGACCGCCGCATGCGTGAAAGGCGTTCTGAGCGTCTTCAGTCTCCCCGCACCTATTGGAATCCTCCTAAACCAACCTTGTCTTCACCCACCACCTCAACTCCAGCAGTAGATACCCAGGAGACAGAACCCATGCAGCTCGGTCTGGTTCGTGCTCCTCTCACGCCAGAAGAACGGCTCCGCAGACGACGGGCCAATCTATGCCTGTACTGTGGGGCTTCGGGCCATTTTCTCAGCACCTGTCCCGTAAGACCGAGTAAGTCCTACCAACAATGTATAATGAACTTTCAATCTTTTGGGTTCTCCCAGACTTATGTCGCCCTCTTTGTCTCCTTACAGCTACCGGGAAAGGAAACCCGACTATCAGCCATAATTGATTCCGGAGCCTGCAGCTGCTTTCTTGACGCGGCATTAGCTACCAAGATGCACTTACCCCTCGTTCCGAAGAAACAAAATCTACAGGTACATTTGGCTGATGGCTCTCTTCCTCGTTCAGGATTCATCACCCACGAGACCCAACCCATCCGTGTCACTACTGATTCTGGTCACCAGGAGCTTATCCAATTTGACATCATCCCGTCTCCAATGTTCCCCATCATCTTGGGGCTTCCATGGCTACAGATCCATGAACCGCAGATCAACTAGGGTAAGAGGGAGGTCTCCTTCCCGTCACCCCACTGCACCCAGCATTGCTTCACCCAGGCTGTGGCTACCTGCTCTACTATTTCATCAATACCAGATAATCTTCTTCATGTACCACCAGTTTACTTGGAGTTCCAAGACATCTTTGATAAACAACAGGCAGATCGCTTACCGCCTCATCGGACGTATGATTGTCCCATCGATCTCCTTCCGGGTTCAGCGATCCCTTTTGGCCGCATTTTTCCCCTGTCCGAAGTGGAACTCAAGGTCCTCAAGGCCTACATTGACGAGAACCTGGAAAAGGGGTTCATTCGCCCCTCCTCGTCACCCGCCGGAGCTGGCATCTTTTTTGTGGGAAAGAGAGACGGCTCCCTCAGACCTTGCATCGATTACAGAGAACTAAATAAAATCACAATTAAGAACCCTGCCTTTGATCCCAGAGCTTTTTCAGCGTTTCAGGGCTGCCAGAATCTTCTCTAAATTGGATCTTCGCGGGGCCTACAACCTCATCCGAATCAGGGCAGGAGATGAATGGAAAACAGCCTTCAGATCCAGATTCGGGCATTATGAATACTTGGTAATGCCCTTCGGTCTTTGTAACGCCCCAGCAACCTTCCAGCACCTGGTAAATTACATTTTCCGTAAACACCTTGACGACTTCCTTGTTGTTTATCTGGACGAAATCCTTATCTTTTCAGACTCCCTCGAACTCCACCGGGTACACGTGAGACAAGTACTCACCATCCTCCGCAGCCACAAATTGTACCTCAAGGCAGAGAAGTGCGAATTCGAAAAATCCACGGTGCAATTCTTGGGGTTCATCATTTCTACAGGTGGGGTCTCCATGGACCCACAAAAGGTCAAGGCCGTACTGGATTGGCCAGCCCCAGTGAACAAGAAAGGGGTACAGCGATTCATTGGGTTCGCAAACTTCTATCGCAGGTTCATTGTTGGCTTTTCCTCCATAGTGGCACCCATCACCAAGTTGACCCACCAAGGTACCCAATTCCATTGGTCCCCGGAAGCACAAGAAGCTTTTGACACTTTGAAAAAATTGTTTTCGTCCGCTCCCATCCTGATGCATGCAGATCCGGCCCTTCCATTTGTGCTGGAGGTGGATGCATCGGAGTGGACGTATCTCCTGGAGGGGGCTTCCCATCCTGTCATGATTTGGACAGACCACAGGAACCTGGAGTATCTAAGGACAGCCAAACGCCTAAGGCCCAGACAAGCCCGATGGGCTCTCTTCTTTTCAAGATTTAATTTTCATATCTCTTACAGACCCGGCTCAAAAAATGGAAAGGCGGACGCTCTCTCTAGAATGTTTCACGAGACACCCCAGGAATCTGAACCCAACACTATCCTTTCGCCACAGAACTTCTTGTCTCTTCTTCTGCAACCTGACCTAGTCTCCGCCATCAAGGCGGCATCCAGGCACCCCACCGACCATGGGATTCCCTCAATGGAGGAACATGATGGGCTACTCTGGGTACGTGGGAAGGTCTTTGTCCCCACAGAAACAAGACCTTTAACGCTCAAGACTCTACATGATCACAAGCTTGCGGGACATTTTGGGGGTCGCAAGACGTCTGACTTAATCTCTCGCTCTTTTTGGTGGCCTGGGTGGAGACAAGACTGCAGGAATTATGTCACCTCTTGTATCATTTGTCAACGCAACAAAGGAACTAATTCTAAAGCCTGGGGCCTGCTGAAGCCCTTGCCCATTCCGAAGCGCCCATGGGCGGATATATCAATGGACTTCATTGTAGAGTTACCCGCCTCAGAGGGGTACACCACCATTCTGGTCGTGGTCGACCGTTTGTCAAAGATGGCACACTTCCTCCCAATGATTGGGACTCCTTCCGCTTCTGCTACAGCTGACATATTCTTCAAAGAGATTGTACGACTCCACGGGGTACCTGCAAGTGTCACATCTGATAGAGGGTCTCAGTTCACCTCCAAGTTTTGGCAAGAATTATGTAAAACCCTTGAAATCAAGATATGTCTCTCTTCGGCCTATCACCCTCAGAGCAATGGCCAGACGGAGAGGACAAACCAATCTCTAGAACAATATCTTCGCTGTTTCTGTTCAGATTCCCAGGATGAATGGTCCAGCCTCCTACCCTATGCGGAGTTCGCCTACAACAATGCGGTTCACACCGCCACCAACCAAACTCCCTTCTGGGCCAACTTTGGGTTCCATCCCTCCTTCCTGCCGGGATCTCTTCCTGAAACTCCTGTCCCTGCGGTCCAAGACCGAGTTAATTTTCTCCAGCAAAACTTCCGGAGAATTCAGGAGACCATGCAAAAGACTCAGGAGGGGTATGAAAGACACTTCAACCGGGGGAGGAAGGAGAATCCGGACTTCAAGATAGGGGACGAGGTGTGGTTATCCTCAATCAATCTCAGATTAGCCATACCCACACGTAAGTTAGGACCAAAGTTTATTGGTCCTTTCAGGATCAAACGAAGAATTAATCCTGTAGCTTTTGAGCTTTCCTTACCAGATTCGTACAGGATACACCCGGTGTTCCACGCTTCCCTCCTGAAGCCTGTCCTTTTCCAGGGAGATCAGAACCACCACCTCCTCCAGTACTGGTGGATGGCGAAACAGAATTTGTGGTGGAAAAGATTTTAAATTGCAGGAAAAGGGGGAGGCAACTCCAATATCTGGTCAAATGGGAGGGTTACCCATCAGAAGAGAACTCTTGGGAACCCTCAGGAAATCTGCATGCTCCACGCTTGATCCGAGTTTTTCAGACGGAACATCCTGAACTGATGGCTAGCTTGGGCGTCCGGAGGCCACCCCTCGGGGGAGGGCACTGTCAGGACAATTTACAAGTGAGCGCTGCGCATCAATTGCCTGTGCGCATGCGCGGCGGAACGGCACTCCGGTGTATGCGCACTCGCGGCTCAGCGCTCCGACGCACGCACATGCGCACGCCTGAGCGTCTCGGGGCATCATAGCATCACGTGACCACTCACACCACCCATTTAAGGAAGTGCCTGAGATTCAGTCCTCATCCTCTGGTTGGGTAGCCTGTGCCTCTTTGTGCCATTCTCACCTCCAGGGGGTGGACTGCGCTCAGTTGCAAGGGTGAACCACTCTCTGCATTTCGGCCTCGGTAAGTACTCACCTGACAGACAGCCAGGCGTGGTCGCGCCCCAGGTGGCTCTGGGTGGTATTGAACTCATGACTGTCAGTTGTTGTTCCTGTTTCTTTACCTCTGAGCCACATCTCAGTTCTATTCAGCCTGCTTTCCAGCCATGTCTAGTTTTAGCATAAAGTACTGTGGGCAATTCTCTGTACCTCTCAATCCTGGATCAGCTGAGGCAGGTTACCTAATTAGCTGGGTATAAAACCCTGTCTCACTCTAAGGGCTTTGGCAGTTCATTTTGTCATGTGTGCCAAGTGTGCTTGTGCGCCTGTCGCAGAGATCCAGTGTTCCAAGACTGACCCCGGCTTCAGACCCTGGCTTTGTTTATCGTTATCCTGACTTCTGGAATCCCTGACTGCGGCTTTACCTTGACTATCCCTTGGCTATTCCTGTCAAGCCCCGTGCACAGATTCACAGCCCAGGTAGCTTATCTCTTTGTTACCTTGGACTGTGTTTATTTGCAAGGGTGAGCGTACATCTCTGCGCCATGGACTCCAACCTAGGTAAGCCCTTACAAGTGCCCTGCAATCCTCGGTGGTGGAAGGACATGTGCCAAACTGCTATCCGCCTCAGGCCCAGCCGCCACTACATTTACCCAGTGTGCTGTTAGGGAGATATAACGTCCCTGACCGTGCTTACTGGTCCACGCATCCGTAGTGTGTGCCACAGATGGCATTGCGCAGTGCACACCTGATTTTGTCCCCTACTTGGTTGTGCAGGGAAGGGATAGCTCGTCTGGAAAAGTAGTGGCGGCTGGGCACGATGTACTGTGGGACAGCCAATGACATCAGCCTTTTAAAACTCTGCGTCTCCACCAGACGGAATGACAGCATTTCAAAGGCGAGGAATTTTGAAATGCTGGCATTCAGGGCCAGGGATCGCGGGTGGCTAGGGGGGTACTTCCTCTTCCGTTCCAGTGTTTGGGAAATAGAGAGCTGAACGCTTCCATGGGACATTGTGGAGATGGTTGGTGACCCAGGTGGTAGTGTTGCTGGCAGATCCTCTGTTTGCGGGTTGGCAGGTGTCACTGTCACTACAGAGGTGGATGAAGAGGCCGAGACTGCAGCAGAAGAGGAAGCAGGAGGAGCCAGAGACCTTTCTTGGTTTTTGAGGTGTCTACTCCACTGCATCTCGTGCTTTGCACTTAGATGCCTGGTCATGCAGGTTGTGTTCAGGTTGAGAACGTTTATGCCTCGCTTCAAGCTCTGATTGCACAGCGTGCAAACCACTCGTGTCTTGTCATCAGCACATTGTCTGAAGAACTGCCATGCTAGGGAACTCCTTGGACCTGGCTTTGGTGTGCTCGGCCCCTTGCTGCGTTGGGCAGTAGCAGACGTACTGTCTAGGGGACGGACGCTCCGCTTTTGCACCCTGCTCCCTCTTCTGCTGTGCTGGTGGCTCTGTGCGACCACCGCCTCTTCCTCCGAACTACACTGGTCACCTGCATGATGTTGATTCCATGTGGGGTCAAGGACCTCATCGTCCTCCACATCATCTTCCACCCAGTCTTCACCCCTGCCCTCCTTGTCGGTCTGCACAATGGCAAAGCAGCAGCAGTTGGCACCTGTGTTTCGTCATCATCCGAGACGTGCTGTGATGGTCCTCCCATGTACTCATCATGAAACATAAGTGGTTGGGCATCGATGCACACAATCTCTTCCACTTCTGGGGCAGGGCTAGGTGGATGGCCCTGGGAAACCCTGCTAACAGAGTCATCAAAAAGCAGAAGAGACTGCTGCATGATTTGGGGCTCAGACTGATTGGCTGATTTGCAAGGGGGTGAGGTGAAAGACTGATGGACATCGGCTGCAGGTGCCAACTCTGAACTTTGATCAGGAGACTGGGTGGGAGACAATGTGAAGGAACCGGAGGCACTGTCAGCAACCCAATCTACTATCGCCTGTACTTGTCCTGGCCTCAACATTCGTACAGCCTCATTAGGCGTGCCAAAATACCGCTGCAGGCTCTATCGCCTACTCGCACCTGAGGAAGGTGTTTCACTAGTGCGTGTAGCTGGCACAGATCGACCACGTCCTCTCCCTGCAACAGGAGCGCCACCAGCAGCACCACGACCCAGGCCACGTCCCCTTTTTGATGATCTCCTCATATTTTCAAAATGTATGATCTCGCCCTAAATGGGTGTTTTTGCAATAGCAGAATACACGTACAGTGTCTAAAGCGTGTATGAACACGCAGAAAATGCTATTGGGAAAAAAAAACACAGCAAAATTAAATTTTTTTGCAATGTTTTTCCAATAGCAGAATACACACAGAGTATGGTGTATCTCTTACTAAAATGTGCAGTGCAGTAATGGTGCACTGAGCTTGCAGGTAAAACTTATATTTTGTCTGGCACTGGCCTCATGGCACTGTTAAAAAACTGTGCACTGCACCCCAGCCAGGGTACAATTGATTGAGGAATCTCTTGAATAATTCTCTCTGCCTCTTTCTTTTCCTTAATAAACACACTTTCTACTCTAGCTATGTAGATCGCTCACTGATATAATTAATTTTAAGAATGTGGACTGACTGACTGACTGACTGACTTTATCAGACTAACTCTTAAAATCCTCTCTTAGCAGCACAGGAACCTGTCTATAGCAGAATGACGCTGTGTGCTGTGTGTCTGTACTATATATAGAGGCTGGGTCACATGCTGCACTGCCCAATCACAGCCATGCCATTAGTAGGCATGGCTGTGATGGCTTCTAAGGGCACACTAGTGAAACTAGCGTCGATTGGCTGCCCTGCAGCTTGTAAAAGGCGCCAATACATCGACGAACACCGGACCCGAACCCGAACATACAGCCAATAGTTCGGGTTCGGGTCCGGGACCCGGACACCCAAAAGTCCGGTACGGACCCGAACTTTACAGTTCGGGTTCGCTCAACCCTACTAAGGATCAATCCACAATCAACCATCAAACACAAGAAGATTACAATTCAACCGCAACATTTATCATGCGCCCTGATTAACACCAGGTCGGAAGTCAAGCACAGACACGAAATCAATGACTTCATCACACAAAACAACATAGATTGCCTCTTCATCATGGAAAGCTGGCTAACACCTGACTGCAACACCATCCTAACAGAATTGGTACCGGAAAACTACAGGATCCTAACTGAGCATAGAATAGGAAAAAAAGGAGGAGGCCTAGCAGTGATCTTCAAATCTCACCTGGTGCTCATCAAACCAACGATACAGAACTCAGTGACTTTTATGGAGACACTTATGCCGCGTACACACGAAGGGACTATCCCGCAGGATTATCCGTTGGACCGAAGTCCAGCGGATAATCCCCTCGTGTGTGGGCGCCGGCGGACTTTTTGGCGCCAAAGTTTTAAGTTTGGTTTTAAAATTATCCGCTGGACGCTCATCGGCAAGTCCGTTCATTTAGCACGTGACTTCAGGTTACGTAGCTAGCGTAGGCAGTAAATGCCGCCGCGCTAGCTCCGTAAGCTGGCATGGATTTAAAAGGACTCCCCACGCCGAAAAACGGCGTGGGGGTTCCCCCCAAATCCAAGTCAGACCCTCATCTGAGCACGCAGCCTGGCAGGCCAGGAAAGGGGTGGGGACGAACGAGCGCCCCCCCCCCTCCTGAGCTGTACCAGGCCGCGTGCCCTCAACATGGGGGGTGCCCTGGGGAAAGGGGGGCCGTGCGGCCCCCCCACCCCAAAGCACCTTGTCCCCATGTTGATGAGGACAAGGGCCTCTTCCCGACAACCCTGGCCATTGGTTGTCGGGGTCTGCGGGCGGGGGCTTATCGGAATCTGGGAGCCCCCTTTAATAAGGGGGCCCCCAGATACCGGCCCCCCACCCTATGTGAATGAGTATGGGGTACGATGTACCCCTACCCATTCACCTAAGGTGTAAAATGTAAAGTACAAAAACACACACACTTTTGAAAAAATATTTTATTGCACTGCTCCGGGGGTCTTCTTCCGTCTTGGGGGTCTTCTCGCCGGACTCCCCCGCCATTTACCAAGCTCTTTTACCGAGCGGGGAAGTCCGGCTACCTTCTTTGTCGTCGCCGCCGTCGTCTGGGGGTCTCGATCCGCCTTCGGGGGTCTTCCGGGGGTCTCTTCTGTTCTTGCGGCGGTCGTCGTCTTCCGCGCCGCCTTCTTCTTCTTGTCCTTCTTCTTGTTCTTCTTCTTCTTCCGATGTTGACCCGTCGCTGTCTCTGCCCGGAATGCCTGTGCCGCTCTGAGCTGGGACTTATATAGGGGCATGGGGACAGGGTCACATGCTCATGTCACATGGTGACCCCGCCCCCTTGCGATGTCACAGTCCCAGCATCCTCCGGGACTGTGACAACACAAGGGGGCGGGGTCACCATGTGACATGAGCATGTGACCCTGTCCCCCATGTCCCTATATAAGTCCCAGCGCAGAGCGGCACAGGCATTCCGGGGCAGAGACAGCGACGGGTCAACATCGGAAGAAGAAGAAGAAAACAAGAAGAAGAAGAAGAAGAAGGCGGCGCCGGCGGCGCGGAAGACGACGACCGCCGCAAGAACAGAAGAGACCCCCGGAAGACCCCCGAAGGCGGATCGAGACCCCCAGACGACGAAGAAGGTAGCCGGACTTCCCCCGCTCGGTAAAAGAGCTTGGTAAATGGCGGGGAAGTCCGGCGAGAAGACCCCCAAGACGGAAGAAGACCCCCGGAGCAGTGCAATAAAATATTTTTTTCAAAAGTGTGTGTGTTTTTGTACTTTACATTTTACACCTTAGGTGAATGGGTAGGGGTACATCGTACCCCATACTCATTCACATAGGGTGGGGGGCCGGTATCTGGGGGCCCCCTTATCAAAGGGGGCTCCCAGATTCCGATAAGCCCCCGCCCGCAGACCCCGACAACCAACGGCCAGGGTTGTCGGGAAGAGGCCCTTGTCCTCATCAACATGGGGACAAGGTGCTTTGGGGTGGGGGGGCCGCACGGCCCCCCTTTCCCCAGGGCACCCCCCATGTTGAGGGCACGCGGCCTGGTACAGCTCAGGAGGGGGGGGGGGCGCTCGTTCGTCCCCACCCCTTTCCTGGCCTGCCAGGCTGCGTGCTCGGATGAGGGTCTGACTTGGATTTGGGGGAAACCCCACGCCGTTTTTTCGGCGTGGGGAGTCCCTTTAAATCCATGCCAGCTTACGGAGCTAGCGCGGCGGCATTTACTGCCTACGCTAGCTACGTAACCTGAAGTTACGTTCGAAAGGAACGGACTGCTCCGTGTGTGGGCAAGTCCGTTCATTTTCAAAAGTCCCGCGGACTTTTGGCCGTCGGATTATCCGCCGGAGAAGTCCGTGCGTGTGTGGGCAAGTCCACACGCTCGGAAAATCCAGCGGACCCAGCTGGAAAGTCCGGCGGGATTGTCCGCTGGACTAAGTCCGCCGGCAAAAGTCCGCACGTGTGTACGCGGCATTACTACATCTTCAAACAACACCACAAGAGACCATCCACATGCTGCTATGCTACAGACCACCAGGACCAAAGACAAATCTACCGATACCCCTCACTGAATTCATTTCGTTACACACGCTGAAAACCAACAAGGTGCTGGTACTCTGGGATTTCAACCTTTGGGCAAACTCCACCAAAGACCCCATCGCCACCGCCTGCATTAACCAACTGGAAGAACTAGAGCTTCAACAACTAATAAATGCTCCCACACATGGGTCAGGACACATTCTGGACCTCATCTTCAAACAAAATATGGACATCAACATACTAGACAACATACCGTTACCATGGACAGACCACCACGCTATCAATTTTGAAATCGCCACCAACACCACCCTCCAAAAACCAAACCAGTCCGTAACAACACATTGGACCAGATCGCATAAGAAACTACACTTCACTACAATCTTCAAAACCACATTATCAAACAAAATAGCAACGCTAAATCTAAACCACTCAACAGTCACTCCGAAACTTAGAGCACCCATCCACAGGAAAAATTCTGGATGGTTTAATGGCACTCTTACTCTACTGAAACGGGAACACAGAAGAGTTGAAAGAGCCTGGTACAGAAATTCTACAAACGAAAATCGCACAAACTACAAAATACTCACCAAGAAATATTACAAAGCAATTTTCAAAGCAAAAAAAGAACATTTTTCAAACACCCTCTCAAAAGCCTTAAACCGCCCACGTGAACTTTTCAAACTAGTTGCCCAGACTATGAACCCTACCTGCCTTGAGACCCCAGCAAATGAAACTCAAGAATAGTGCGACGAGTTATCGGTTATCTGTTATGCTGAGTGACTATCCTATACCTCCTCAATGTTCATGTTGATAGCTTCTAAGAACATTTTTGGTTCTGGGCACCACCACCAGTGCCTAAAGCGCAATTTTTCTGCCCCTGTTTAACAGGGGCGTGTAATTACAATTTTTGCTGTAATATTTTGCAGCAGGGCTCGTTCCTGCACTCAACTAGAGTATCTGTGAGGGGTTACAGTGTTGTGGCACCACCACCACTGCCTAAGACCCAATTTGTTTGCCCCTGTTTAACAGGGGCGTGTAATTATAATTTTTGATCTAATATTTCACAGCAAGGCCCGTTCCTGCGCCCACCATGAGTAAGCTACACTTAAAAAATATACCTGTTCCAAATACAAACAGATTCAACTTAAGAACAAACCTACAGTCCCTGTCTTGTTTGGACCGCCTGTATACTGCTGTTCAGAGTATATAGGGCCTGGGGCCCCACACCTTTTCTTTTTTTAATTTGGGTGTGGGGTTCCCCTTAATATTTATACAAGACCCA
The DNA here is from genome assembly GCA_028564925.1 of Lithobates sylvaticus. NCBI lineage: Eukaryota > Metazoa > Chordata > Amphibia > Anura > Ranidae > Lithobates > Lithobates sylvaticus. The sequence continues at coordinate 597,045,231 of CM053026.1, forward strand.
AAGGGCCTGGTAATGGGCTGGGGGGTTACCCATGCCGTTTTTCTCAATAATTTCCGTCCATATTACCGGTCCATATTACCGGGACCCGACATTACATTGCAGCCGCAAGCAGTTTTAAATTACTTTTATTCCTTTAGAAATGTCATTTTGTGCAGGGATTGTTCTAAACATGAGAAACACGTGCCACTTTACAGGCATACTATAGACACCCCCAGGTACAATATTTAAAGAAATATTTCACTTTTATTTTTTCACTTTAAGCATCAGTAAAATCATTGCTCCCGTAAAAACTGACGTTTTTAAAACTTTCTTTTGCATTGATACATGTCCCCCGGGGCAGGACCCGTGTCCCCAAACCCTTTTTAGGACAATAACATTATTGTATATTAGCCTTTAATATTTGCACTTTTGATTTCTCACGTTCGAGTCCCATAGACTTTATCGGTGTTTGAATGTTCACTCGAACTTTCGGTCCGTTCACATGGTCTGGATGCGAACCGAACCGGGGCGTGTTCGGCTCATCCCTACTGTTGGAATTAGTGAAGCCTGTGTATCTCACTGCAGACATCCCCTATTTGAAGGCCAAAATTGGTAGCCTGAGGAGCACATATAATAGGGAGCGCAAGAAAGTCCAGGATTCCCAGAGATTCGGAGCATCAGCAGATGACGTATATGTCCCCAGACTGTGGTACTACAACAGCCTGCATTTTTTGTCCGACCAGACGGAACCCAGGCCATCGCTCTCAACACTTCCTTCAACATCAGCTGAGGCTCCTGAGGTCCAACCTGGGCCTTCCACCCAGGAAGAAGATGTGGAGGAGCCCAGCTTGACCCAGGTATAGCATTGTTAAACATATAACTAGATGTTATTGATCACAAATTTCTGATTTAACAAAGTGGTTTACATATCAATAGACAGTAGTGGCCAAAAATGATTGGGACAAGAATGAAAAATGCAGGGGTCAGAATGACAGTCTTTTGTATTTGTTAACATTCTATTTGCAGTCATGAGTTCAAAACTGTGTGTGATTGATGACCAAAAACCTAAAACTATGTATCCATTTAGATCAAAAAAATATGGACAACTATTTATCTTATCAATCATTGGAAAAAGGAAGTTTATTAGGGACTATTGTCATTCTATATCTTTATCCCAGCAAATGTGTGTGTGTGTGTGTGTGTGTGTGTGTGTGTGTGTGTGTGTGTGTGTGTGTGTGTGTGTGTGTGTGTGTGTGTGTGTGTGTGTGTGTATATATATATATATATATATATATATATATATATATATATATATATATATATATATATATATATATATATATATATATATATGTAGTGATCAGGCAGTTTTACTGAGAGATGCTATTTCTCAATATAAAAAAACTATTGATGGTTAATCATTGTTTTATTTTGATATAGCCCCACTATATGCAGAGGCATATATAATGTATCATATCCTATAGTGCAAATATTGCAAGACTAAACCTATGTTTTTTAGTATCATATTTACATATATATTTCACATACTATATTGCAGCATGTAATGTGTGGTGAAACATTTGCGTCATCACTGCTAGGGTAGTGAGAAATGTCTGTGGGGCACATAATTGATAAACCCCCTTCATAAGTTTAATTTAGGTTCCTCAAATAGAGTCTATACAATAATGATAATAATAGATAATAATTTATAATTCAATCCGTTTAAACAAGAAGTTCAATTAATTACTTAATCATAATAAATTTCTCATATTAAATTCAGGACATACCACAAGAGAGGGGGAAGATGATGCCGGTTACAGATCTTTAAAACCCAGAAACAACAATATGCTGCCTCATTCAAGCAGAGATTGACACACTCCACAAGATGAACAGAGGGATATACTGGCCATCCATAATTTAAATAACGCTTTTAATACTAAATATATATTATATATGCTGAGAAAGCAAACCTCTTATAGAAGTATTTGTACCTGTAATAGTTTAGTTCTGCCAAACGATCATCCAGCCGGTTCTCAGGCTATGAAGAAATGAGAGAAGGAACCTGAGACTCCCCAGGCAATATATACAGAATGGCCATGATTGCCTCCAATCAATCCCAGCTAGGAACCGGTGGCCAGAATGGAATATCCTGGCATTGGTCCTAAACCAAGATGGTCTTGAGAGCTTTAATTGGGAAGGCGCTTGCGCGCCGCATGACTTAATCGCACGTCATAAAAGACTGGTGTTGCTCACCAAGCGGCATCCTGGTATGCAGAGATTAGAGAGGAGGGAAAACGAGGGTCCACCCACCCCAGCATGGTGTGATGGGACCGAGATGTCCTGGGCATAACCACGCGTCGGGGAGGGGGACGGGTGCAAACCAACATGCACACACTCCTCCGTTTTCGGAAACACCATGTTGAAAGAGGGCAAATGCCCATACCCAGAGCCCAATGATGCAGAGTCAATCCTGTGCCTTTTTATTACTGAATAATATCATGATTTCATGGTTAAGGGGAACCCCCACATTACCCCATTGGTACAGCCTAACATGGCAACTGTGGTAAAACAAGGAAACAAGAAAACTATTTCACAAATTTTTAAATGTTATTAAAGAAAGTGTGCAAAGCTAATCACGTTGCTTAAAGCCTTTATGCAATGGATCCACCTAGTTTCTCGCTGTAGGACTAACTTATGAAAATCCTCCCTCTAGGGTCCTCCTGTACATTGTCTAATGCCATGAAACTCATAGCCAAGGTATTGTAATTATGTTTCAGGCCTACATGACATCCAATAGGGATATTTAACTTGGCACATAATATACATAATCATGAATGTGTTTTTGGAATGGACACTTCGTTTTCCCCACGTAAAACGCACTGCAGGTACAGGTCATAAGGTAGTAAACCACCCCTGTTGTGGTGCAATTTATGTGGTAAAGTGGTTTAAATCTTTCCCTGTTGTGTAGCACACAGGTCGCACATTCCCTGATTCTGTAAAGTTGCTATGAACTAATTTGTCTCTTACGGATCTACTACGTCTAAAGACAATTTCTGGATGGGGTCTAAAGTATTTCCCTATGATGTTGTCAGTACTCAAGAGATACCAACATTTTTTAATTGTTTCCCTAATTACATTATGATGGTAAGTATAGGGAATAATTTAACTGTATCACCCATTTGTGAATCCTGTATTTTCCGTTTGAAAAGGAGTTCTGAACGTGGATGACCGCATGCTTTTTGATAAGCTTTTTTCAGGCATTTTTTACTATATCCACGAATAAGCAATCTATCTCTGAGGGCAAAAGCCTCTCTCTCAAAATCTTGTGAGCTTGAACAATTATGCTTAATGCGCAGGTATTGTCCATATGGAATGCTTTAAATTAATGAGTAGGATGGGAACTATTGGCCCTTAGAATGGTATTGCCTGCTGTTTCTTTCCTAAAAAGTGACGTGGCCAGATGGCCATCAGACTGAATGGAAATATTGAGAGACAAAAAAGTAATACAGTTGGATATTGTGTGGGTAAAATGGAGTTTGAAAGTATTATCTTACAACTTATCCAAAAAAAAAAAACTTTAATTCCAAAAGGGAACCTGTCCACACCATGAGGATGTCGTTGATGAACCAGTGGCAAGTTAGAACGTGTCACAGGTACATTGACAAGTCTCCCTTGCAAAGAGTTGTTGCACCCACCCCCCCAGGTACAGGCAGGCATATGAGGGGGCACATGTGGTCCTCATAGCCACACCCTGGACCTGGAGATAGTGGGAACCCTCATATGTGAACACATTTCTATGGAGAATGTGCTCCAATAATCGCAATATAAATTGATTCAATAGTCGCTGGTACTTGTCCGTTGTTTGTAGAAATTAACTTATTGTCTGTAGTCCGCAATCATGTGGGATACTTGAATACAATGTCTCGACATTATTTGCAACGGGGGTAGCTCCCTCTGGGAGGGTGACTCCCTCTAAAGTACGTAAAAGATCCGGGGTATCGTTTATATAAGAGGGTAGGCTTGTCACATGAGACATCAAAAAGAAGTCAATGAATTTACTTGCGGATTTAGAATAAACCCCAATACTCAAAATTATTGGATGCCCAGGAGGGTCAGTAGCATTCTTGTGGATTTTCAGTAACGAGTAAAAGACTGGTATTTTTGGGTATGTCACTACAAAGAACTCATAAGTCTCCTTATCAATCACTCCAGAATTATAAGTTTGTGCAATCAGTTTGGCAAATTCAGACTGGAATATATCAAAACTACCCTCAGGTACTAATTTGTACCAATTTTTGTTGGTCAAGATTTTTTTACACATCCCATCGTATCGGTCTTTATCCATAACCACCACATTGCCACTAGGGATGAGCCGAACACCCCCCCGTTCGGCTCGCACCAGAACCCCGCGAACGGACCTAAAGTCCGTGCGAGCTTTAGAACCCTATTAGTTATAATGGATGCGAACGTTCGAAATTAAAAGTGCTCATTTTAAAGGCTAATATGCATGTTAATGTCATAAAAAGTGTTTGGGGACCTGGGTCCTGCCCCAGGGGACATGTATCAATGCAAAATTTTTTTTTAAAAAAACGGCGTTTTTTTCAGGAGCAGTGATTTTAATAATGCTTAAATTGAAACAATAAAAGTGTAATATTCCTTTAAATTTCGTACCTGGAGGGTGTCTATAGTATTGTAATGGAAATTTGTAAGTTCTGTATATAATTGTATTCTATTTTGTATGTATTGCACACTGCCCTCACTGTGCACACGGCACTAATAATGTTTTCCGTACATGTTTACATTCTTTCGAGTCCTGATTAGAATAAGCCTGCCTATGATACGCCCCTTGTTACCATAAATGAACAATTGTAATATTAATGTGATACCTACGTAATCATGTGTATAAAACCCCTGAATTGCGTCATAATAAAGGAGAACGGTTATTTGGAAAGATGCTGAGCATATCTTTTGTGTCTGTTCCCTACTGCAGTAGTTATTAATAATTTGGAACCACTAATCAATATGAGGATAGGAGTTGCCTATCTATAAATTTCCAGGACAGGTGGCGAGCTTTTCCCAGGAGGGGTTAAAAGGTGACCCTGAGTATCCGAAATGAGGAGCTTGAGACGATCCGGGAATTTCTAATAATCAGCCGGCTGAGGTAAGCATTTTGCTTACATTTGAGTTATCAGACTTCCTTGATCGGTAAGGCATTTTCGGGACAAAGGGTACCTATCTTACTCCCCTTAATCGAACTGTATTGATTGGTGGTTATATGTTATGTTGTCACTGTCTACTGTCCATCAGAGTGTTATAGATAAGAAAGGGAAGAATAGTGCTGTTCACAGGTATATGTAGTACATCTGCTAGATAAAGTAGTTTAGAGGCAAGAGGGTATAGGCACACGTAGAGAAGACTGGCCAGTCATTATGGGCTTTAAATTAAGTAAGGGAATGAAGGGTAAGAGACCCTCAAAAATGCCCAGCGCAAGAGGAGCGCTATATATGAACCGAAGGTGCGGTTCCGCCTATACTGAGCCCCTAGATTAATGGTTAAAGTGGACATGGATCCACAATAGGTAACTGGGTTACCACCGAAGTCCACAGGGACTAAGAAGCATGCAGAGTACACAGCTAGAGAAACAGCTATGTGAGCAGGATGGATGAAGGGTGACAATTAACACTAGACAGAAAGGGACATTTTCATGTTAAGTTGTGGGATGAATTTGGGGTTAGGCACTACAACTAGTAAAGTCAAGAAACAGAGAAAAGAGAGTTAAAACAGAATATTTTATATGTTGTCAGAGAGGGAAGATGGGATGAGCACTATGGCTGCCCGTCTGATCATAGAAGGTACAGTATGTGAAGTATGGTATTACAATACATTGGATGCAAAGGATATCAGAACAAAATAAGGAAAGCAGAAATTTATCAAGGAAGTATTTAAAAAAGAGTTAAAAGAATGTGAGAGAATGATATGCATGTGTTGTGTACAAATGGGAAAAATATAATCGATTTTAGAGAGATATTTGTGTATGTGTGTGAATGCTGGAATCTGTAGTTCTATCGCTTGTGTGTGTCATGTACGCAGATGTGACCCCCTCCTTTGTGCTCTCCTGAAAGAATGTAGCTGGGATGAGAGGTTGGTGATAAGCTGGAAGGACACCATGCCAATTTCAGTTTTTTAGACAAAACATTTATAACTTTATGTGCTGGGTTAACGAATCTAATGATAAACAATGTGATCACAATTATTTTTGAATCTGTTTTCCAAACATGGTAAAAATGAAGGTTACATTTAACCGTATATTACACAAATTGAATATCCTTTGATAGTGGAAACAGTGCATTTAATAGGGAATTAAGTAATATGTTCCCCTTTAAGGAACGTTATCTGTGGATATACATTATCTTTATATGTGGATATATATATTAGGGTGTGGTATTTAAATTATCATTTGAGTATTAATTTCTAATATGAGTTTAACAATTTTATTAATAATATAGATATATTGAAACTGGTTTAGACAACCTTTGATTGGAAATGAAATCCAGGTTAATGGGGAATTGATAAAAATGGTATTAGTTTAGTTTAAGATAACAATTTTGTGAAGAAAAAAAAAAAAAAAAAAAAAAGATAACAATTTTGTAATTTTACATTTATTGAGTGGAAAGAAAAGAGTTTAAGATGAGGTTGTTAATTGGAATACAGCTGCCATAATGTTTAACAAAGCCAAGATGGATGGGATACATAAGAAGTTTTTCTACAAAAATGAATTTTAAAAGTCTTATAATAAATTGATGTGCGGTCCAGGATGTGAGAGTAATAATAAATAAAATGTAAATATGACAGACCCATCACATCAAGTCCACACACCCTGTTAGGATAGATCCCTGCAGCCAGTTGTTTTATAGTTTTTGATGTGGCTGAGCGCTTTGTTTGTTTTTATTTATTTTTATTTTTGAATCCAAAGCAGAATGTGTGGATTGTAAAATGATGTGGCCCTTTTCCTTGTAAGTACAGTGGGTATAAGCAGAATAATATTTTGGATTTATGGACATCTCTGCATGACCGCAGGGTATTGTTATCATTTATTATAATATTGCCAGGAAAAAGTTGTCTTTTTGAAACATGAAACTGGAGTTCTTACACAAACAGCATGATAGAAAACAAGCCATTGTAATATAGTTATGCAAGCTGGACCCAGTAATGAAGGGTTCACCCGATATATCAGAGCTGTACCTTTATGCAAAGGTGCTATTGGACAAAGTTAGACATTATTTTGGTCAAATATTAAATTTTTAATGGTCCGACATTTTGCGCAGCAAATATACAGCTAACTAAATGTTTGTCTAATGAAAGGTTTCAAATATGAGTTTGTTTATGTACAAATCTAACAATGAAAAATGTGTACATTTTAATCCAGCCACCTTATTGCCCCTATTGGAGGAGGCTGTAGACGGGGGAGACCACATGTGTTAAATTGATGACGTAGGAATCAGCTGCTGTGAGCCCAGTGCAGGACACACTCCCTGAGGACCCAGATATTTAATATTTTGTAGAGTCATTCCCGGTTTTATACTGAGTATGCAGTTTATCACCCAGAAGGATACTCTGTATATAGAGTCATTGGATCCTTTTTCCCCAGCTCAAGAAGCAGAGCTCCATGTTTTAGCAAAGCCTGTGAGCTATAAAAAGAGAGTATATTTATATAGATAGTAGAGATTTAGAGAGCGTTTGGTTCCATTTGAAGGGCCAGAAGTTTGTTTTTACTTCGGCAGGTAAACCAATCAAGCGTGCTAAGTTAATTTGATCGGCTGTTTTCAGCTTTCCAGCTTCTTGCTGAGGTAGCCATACTAACATTAAAACTCACACATGGAAGCAGACCGACCAAGGATGCTGCATTTACAGCCCCGGACACTTGCTGGGTCTGTGCAACTCACAGATTCCACCCTAGTTCTGGCCCAGTATAGCTGGGATTAATAATTCAACTTTAAGGACCCCAGAACGAGAAGAACAAGTGGTCCACAGTGGGCAACTTCTTATGAAACAGGACATTGGAAAAGGTGATCATTTATGTCTGCCAGACACTCTTTTCCCTCCAGCTTGACACATGGACCGTGTCATCAGTCACAAGCAGTTATGGCTGCCTTAGTAAATGAGCGTGGGATAGAGCCAGGGTGTACCATAGTTGTTTTTATAACATACCACTTCTTGTTTTACCTGTTACCAAAGGTGTTACCAAAAGCTGAACATCCCTTCCAGAGATTACAAAAAGATATATCCAGATGGCCAGGTCAGGATCTTATGAGTATGCATTTTGTCTGTATGGACATGTTTTTTGGATGTCCAGTGGCCAATGCTACTGCAAAGGCCACAGTAAAAAGTGTTATCAGAAGTAGTTTGTAAGTACAGAGAGTAACGGAGGAAATCATTTTTATAGGAGAGTCCTTACTAGAAGTTTTGAGGTTTTATTTTTACACTCCCTACTGTCTACAATGTAGCGGACACAGTAGAGTAAGAAACTTTTACCTGAGTGTTTTCTTATAATTTATCAAGCCCCTAAGGGGATGATGGACTCTCTCCCTATAGGATTTGGTTTGGGAGTGTGTTATTCACTTGCTTATATTTTGTCTCAGCAGCTGAAGTCCTCCATCCGGGTCTCACAGAGAATGTTGCTGATCATAGAAGGCCATTCTGGCCACAGGAGTGTACAGTCAGTACTCTGTAAATAGGTCTTATCAATCATTTGTTTTTCACAATGAAAAGTCATTTTGTAATGAAAAAAGCTGCTCAGCTATTATTTTCTCCACAATGGAGTTTTTGCCTCTTTGGCCAGGACTACCTCCACCTAAGCTTGTGAAGGTTCCAGGTTAAAGGTGATAGCAGGTATAGTTAGTGATCAAAATATTGATCAAAAGAGGGGAGACTGTAATGGAAATTTGTAAGTTCTGTATATAATTGTATTCTATTTTGTATGTATTGCACACTGCCCTCACTGTGCACACGGCACTAATAATGTTTTCAGTACATGTTTACATTCTTTCGAGTCCTGATTAGAATAAGCCTGCCTATGATACGCCCCTTGTTACCATAAATGAACAATTGTAATATTAATGTGATACCTACGTAATCATGTGTATAAAACCCCTGAATTGCGTCATAATAAAGGAGAACGGTTATTTGGAAAGATGCTGAGCATATCTTTTGTGTCTGTTCCCTACTGCAGTAGTTATTAATAATTTGGAACCACTAATCAATATGAGGATAGGAGTTGCCTATCTATAAATTGCCAGGACAGTATGCATGTGAAGGGGCGCATGTTTCCCGTGTTTAGAACTGTCTCTGCGCAAAGTGTCATTTTTGAAAGTAAAAAAGCTATTTAAAATCACTCGCGGCTAATGTTAATTCACGGCTCCCGTAACACAGAGAACAGTGATTCATTGAAACTCATTCATAAAAAAAAGTCATTGATAAAAAATAAAAAAAATGAAAAAAAAAAAAGCGTAGGGGTCCCCCCAAATTCAATAACCAGGCCCTTCAGGTCTGGGATGGATATTAAGGGGGATCCCAGCCAAAAAAAAAATGGCGTAGGGTCCCCCTCAAAATCCATACCAGACCCTTGAGGTCTGGTATGGATTTTAAGGGGAACCCTAGCCAAAAAAACTGGCGTGGGGTCCCCCTCAAAATCCATACCAGACCCTTATCCGAGCACGCAACCTGGCAGGCCACAGGAAAAGAGGGGGGGACGAGAGCGCCCCCCCCTCTCGCCTGAACCGTACCAGGCCACATGCCCTCAACATTGGGAGGATGCTTTGGGGGTCTAAGACCCCTAAAGCACCTTGTCCCCATGTTGATGAGGACAGGGGCCTCTTCCCCACAACCGTGCCCGGTGGTTGTGGGGGTCTGCGGGCGGGGGGCTTATCGGAATCTGGAAGCCCCCTTTAACAAGGGGACCCCCAGATCCCGCCCCCCCCCCCCTGTGTGAAATGGTAAGGGGGTACAAAAGTACCCCTACCATTTCACCAAAAAAGTGGCAAAAATGGTAAAAATGACAGGAGACAGTCTTTGACAATTCCTTTATTAAAATCTTCTTTCTTCTTTCTTCATCCTTCGGTTTCTTCATCTTCTCCTTCCTTCATCTTCTTCCATCTTCTTCTTCCATTTTCTTCTTCCTCCGATCCGCTTCTTCTTGCGCTGGTCTTCTCGTCCTTCTCGTCCGGCATCTTCTTCCGTCGGCGTCGGTGTCTTCTTGGGCCGCTCCGCGCAATGGGAGGCTCCCGCTGTGTGAGGCTCCGCTCCATCTGACAGGTCTTTTAAAACGGAGGGCACCTGGTGACCCCGCCCCCCTCTGACGTCATGGGGAAAGCCATCATGGAATTCCCCATGACGTCCCTGTGCGTCAGAGGGGGCGGGGTCACCAGGTGCCCTCCATTATAAAAGACCTGTCAGACAGAGCGGAGCCTCACACAGCGGGAGCCTCCCATTGCGCGGAGCGGCCCAAGAAGACACCGACACCGACGCCGACGGAAGAAGATGCCGGACGAGAAGACCAGCGCAAGAAGAAGCAGATCGGAGGAAGAAGAAGATGGAAGAAGATGAAGGAAGGAGAAGATGAAGAAACCGAAGAATGAAGAAAGAAGATTTTAATAAAGGAATTGTCAAAGACTGTCTCCTGTCATTTTTACCATTTTTGCCACTTTTTTGGTGAAATGGTAGGGGTACTTTTGTACCCCCTTACCATTTCACACAGGGGGGGGGGCGGGATCTGGGGGTCCCCTTGTTAAAGGGGGCTTCCAGATTCCGATAAGCCCCCCGCCCGCAGACCCCCACAACCACCGGGCACGGTTGTGGGGAAGAGGCCCTTGTCCTCATCAACATGGGGACAAGGTGCTTTAGGGGTCTTAGACCCCCAAAGCATCCTCCCAATGTTGAGGGCATGTGGCCTGGTACGGTTCAGGCGAGAGGGGGGGCCGCTCTCGTCCCCCTCTTTTCCTGCGGCCTGCCAGGTTGCGTGCTCGGATAAGGGTCTGGTATGGATTTTGAGGGGGACCCCACGACATTTTTTTTGGATAGGGTTCCCCTTAAAATCCATACCAGACCTCAAGGGTCTGGTATGGATTTTGAGGGGGACCCTACGCCATTTTTTTTGGCTGGGGTTCCCCTTAATATCCATCCCAGACCTGAAGGGCCTGGTTATTGAATTTGGGGGGACCCCTACGCTTTTTTTTTGTTTTTTATTAATGAATGACAGTTCTCTGTGTTACAGGAGCCATCAATTCATTAGCCGCAAGTGATTTTAAATAGCTTTTTTCCTGCAAAAATGACACTTTTTTGCAGGGAAAGTTCTAAGCACAGGAAACCTGCCCCCTTCACAGGCCACCTATAGACACCCCCCAGATGTGATACTGCAATGCTGTTCTAACAGCATGCACACACATATCCCCAGAAATAGAGCACATATTGTTGTCAGCAGTCAGCAGCACACTGACACGCTGACACTGACTGAAACATAATATGCGAGGCCGCCGGCGCGGCGGCCTCTTATACCGTGGGGCGTGTACTAAAGCCCCTGAGCTATAATTGGCTACAGGCATCCTGCCTGTAGCCAATTATGGCTCTCCTCGCTGCCGGCGCTGTGATTGGCCAAGCATGCGGGGTCACAGTGCATGCTTGGCCAATCATCAGCCAGCATTGCACTGCGCGGGCCGCAATGCATTGCGGGGCCGCTCGCATCACACGAATTTGATGCGAGCGGCCCCAATAGTTCTGGGCTCGCCGAGCGAGCGAACACCCGGTGCTCGATTCGAACATGGGTTCGAATCGAACACCGGGCTCATCCTTAATTGCCACCCTTATCAGATGGTTTAAATACTATTGATACATTTCTGATTTAGGTTTCCCCCATGTATGGGGGGAAGATTTAATTGCTCCACAGCCTTGGTAACCTGAGTTAGAAAGGCCCAGATACATGGAGAGGATTTTAAAGGGGGAAATTTCTGGGATTTCTGTCTGAACTTTTTCCCATCGCTTTCTGATTTAATATTAGTGGAGTCGGGGGACAGGGGAGGTTGTATCCAAACCCTCTTCTCCTTCTTCCTTATTTTCATTTAATAATTGTATAAGATCCCGTAAGGCTCTAAAGTCGGCCATCGTATACCCTTTATATTGATCCACCTCAGTTTTATCCTCAATCTTTCAAGTCCGATCTTTATCGTCCAAATATTAAAATATTAACTTTCTGGTGAAAAGATACAAATCTTTCACTATAGTAAATTTATCCGTAACTTGACAAAAATTCAAACCTAGGCCCAGAACCTGTTCTTCTTCCCTGGTAAGGGTATATGAAGACAGGTTCAAGACGCTGAGCTGCTCTATTTCTGATTCTGGTGGACCACAAGGTTGTCTGATGGGTCTCCCCCCATCTTTGGGGTCCCTCCTAGAGTCTGGGTTAAAATATCTATATTTAAAAAATTAACTGAGGGTTTAGGTACAGTCCCAGAAATTAAAGGTGACAATCCTTTTTCATTTGATGTAGCTTCAACTCTATTTTTTGTGCTTGTAGTGGTTTGTGACAAATAGGGTTAATGCTTCAGTAATTTCAGTAAATATCTTTTCTCAATAAAGAACAAATGGTTACAAGTGACGGGCAAATGTGCAGCCATTCTCTTTATAAATATGCAAATTTTTTCAATATACTTTGCTTTGAGTGTATAAGCATTTCTTTATAAGGGTTGCTTTAACTTATACTATGAAAGATGCCAAATTAAGATTGCCGTTCTTAACTTTTTCTATTCTCAGTCATGTATGGATCCAGCTGTTGCTTTAGCAGTAATTATTATTATGCTAATTAATTTTTCTGGGAATCAAGAAAGATTATTGTTTTGTTGTGTCTAACTCTCATGGCACCCTGCAAAGCACAGTGAAAAACCCCATATATTTGACTTGCACTTTAATAGTTTCTAATTGAGATTTAAATTGCCACTGAAATGTAACAGACGGTCCTATTTATTGCATTTATCGTGCAATTATTTTATAAATGACACACTCCATGAAATGATTTTGCCATTTTTTATATATCTGCGAATAGGGCAATGTTTACTAGCTTAAGAATTACTTTTATAATAGCATGTTTCAGTATTATTAAAATATGTTACCTATTAATAAAATCACTGCCTAACAAGAACCCCTGAAGCCATCAGGAGAACCCTTGGGGTTACATGCATTGGTTGAAGTCCTGTATTTTATAAGACTGATTGCAGTACTGCGAACTGCAATTTGCAATAACTGGTTGAACCCAGTTTTAAAACTTTAAAGAGTATGCAAACCCAACATAACGATCAGACTTGTCCTGACACCCACCCACTGCACAGCCATTTGCTGGGAGGTTCAGTGAGCTGCTGTTTTTCCAACCCCATTTTTAAATGTCACATTTGCTGTAGTACATCCTAGAGAGTAATGCCTTATACACACGGTCGGACATTCCGACCACAAAATCCATCAGATTTTTTCCAAGGGATTTTGGCCGAAACTTGTTGTCATGAAGATCCTGCCAGTAACTGGCGCACTGGATTTCCTGGCACACGTCCGCGGGTACCACTGCGCATGCGCGCGAGCACGTGCGCGCACACACCCGCGCACAAGAGCGCGCGGGAGGATGGGTGCGTGCCCCTGTTGGCGCCAGATAGGCTATTTAAATCTGCCTGTCACAGACGGACCCCGCTGTCTGCTCTATAGTGTTCTGTGCCTGATACCTGATCTGAGTTCTCACCTGTGTTTGACCCGGCTTCCCTGTGACCTTCCTGCCTTCTGCCTGTACCCGACCTCGGCTTGTCTGTGACCATTCTACTGTTTGCCCCATCTGTACCTTGCTGCCAGCCTGATACCTGACCCGGCCTGTTTGACTACCCAGCCTGACTGCAGTGATCCAGTCTGCTTTGCTGATCCAGTCTGCTGTGCTATCCAGTCTGCTTTGCTGATCCAGTCTGCTGTGCTGTTCCAGTCTGCTTTGCCGATCCAGTCTGCTGTGCTGATCCAGTCTGCTTTGCTGATCTAGTCTGCTGCGCTATCCAGTCTGCTTTGCTGATCCAGTCTGCTGTGCTATCCAGTCTGCTGTGCTATCCAGTCTGCTTTGCTGTTCCAGTCTGCTTGCTGATCCAGTCTGCTGTGCTGATCCAGTCTGCTGTGCTGATCCAGTCTGCTGTGCTGATCCAGTCTGCTGTGCTGATCCAGTCTGCTGTGCTGATCCAGTCTGCTGTGCTGATCCAGTCTGCTGTGCTGATCCAGTCTGCTGTGCTGATCCAGTCTGCTGTGCTGATCCAGTCTGCTTTGCTGATCCAGTCTGCTGTACTTACCTTGTCCGCTTAGAAGATCCAGGGATCTCTCTCTACCGGTCTGTCAATCCTGCCAGGCACCCGTGCCCCTCCTTACTCCTGGGTCTCCTGTCACCTTACCAGGGAACCGGGAGTGGGAGCCGCAAGGGAGGCTCTCCTCTGCAATCCAGACTCAACACCACCAGGTGTGTGACACTTGTCTTGCATACACATGTTCGCACAAAATTGTCGGAAAATCCGATCGTTCCAAACGAGGTGACTACGTAGAGGCCAGTAGCCAATAGCCAATAGCTTTCATCTCCAAATTTGTTCTGAGCATGCGTGGCAGTTTGTGCGTCAGAATTCTCTACACACGATCGGAAAAAGTCTGATCGGATTTTGTTGTCGGAAAATTTTAGGTCCAGCTCTCAAACTTTTTCGATGGAAAAAGTCCGAGCCCACACACAAATCGGATTTTCCGACAACATATTCCGATCAGACTTTTTCTGTCCGAATTTCCGACTGTGTATACGGGGCATAAGAGTAATGCCGCGTACACACGAGCAGATTTTCCGTTGGAAAAATCTTGGATGGTTTTTACGACGGAATTCCGCTCAAGCTTGGCTTGCATACACACAGTCACACAAAAGTTCGCTGAACTTTCGACCACCAAGAACGCGGTGACGTACAACACTACGACGAGCCGAGAAAATGAAGTTCAATGCTTCCGAGCATGCGTCGAATTGTTTCCGAGCATGCTTAGGAATTTTGCGTGTCGGAATTGGTACAGACGATTGGAATTTTCGATCGAAACTTTTTCCGACCAAAAAATTGAGAACCTGCTCTCAATATTTTGCTGGCGTGAATTCGGCCAGCAAAAGTCAGATGGAGCATAACACGGTCACAAAAAATGACGTAGGGGTCCCCCTAAATATCCATACCTGGGATGGATTTTAAGGGAACCCTGGCCAAAAAAAATGGCGTGGGGTCCCCCTCAAAATCCATACCAGACCCTTATCCGAGCATGCAACCTGGCAGGCCGCAGGGTCTGCGGGCGGGGGGCTTATCGGAATCTGGAAGCCCCCCTTTAACAAGGGGACCCCCAAGTCCCGCCCCCCCTGTGTGAAATGGTAAGGTACCCCTACCATTTCACCAAAAAAGTGACAAAAATGGTAAAAATGACAGGAGACGGTCTTTGACAATTCCTTTATTAAAATCTTCTTTCTTCTGGTCTTCTTCCTTCTTCCTTTCTTCATCCTTCGGTTTCTTCATCTTCTCCTTCCGGCATCTTCTTCCATCTTCTTCTTCCTCCGATCCGCTTCTTCTTGCTCTGGTCTTCTCTCACCTGGGGACCCCGCCCTCCGTTATAAAAGAGCTGTCAGACGCAGCGAAGCCTCACACAGCGGGAGCCTCCCATTGCGCGGAGCGGCCCAAGAAGAGACACCGACGCCGTGGAAGAAGATGCGGATCGGAGGAAGAAGAAGATGGAAGAAGAAGATGGAAGAAGATGCCGGAAGGAGAAGATGAAGAAAGGAAAAAGGAAGAAACCCAGAAGAAAGAAGATGAAAGAAGATTTTAATAAAGGAATTGTCAAACACCATCTCCTGTAATTTTTACCATTTTTGTATCTTTTTTGGTGAAATGGTAGGGGTACTTTTGTACCCCCTTACCATTTCACACAGGGGGGGGCCGAGATCTGGGGGTCCCCTTGTTAAAGGGGGCTTCCAGATTCCGATAAGCCCCCCACCCGCAGACTCCCACAACCAATGGCCAGGGTTGTGGGGAAGAGGCCCTTGTCCTCATCAACATGGGGACAAGGTGCTTTGAGGGGTCACAGACCCCCAAAGCACCCTCCCAATGTTGAGGGCATGTGGCCTGGTACGGTTCAGGAGGGAGGGGGAGCGCTCTCGCCCCCCCTCTTTTCCTGCGGCCTGCCAGGTTGCGTGCTCGGATAAGGGTCTGGTATGGATTTTGAGGGGGACCCCACGCCATATTTTTTGGGCCAGGGTTCGCCTTAAAATCCATCCCAGATCTAAAGGGTCTGGTATGGATATTAAGGGGGACCCCTATGTCTTTTTTTTTTATTTGAAGCGGGGTTCCCCTTAATATACATGGCAGACCTGAAGGGCCTGGTAATTGAATTTGGGGGACCCCCACGCTTTTTTTTTTTTTTTTTTTTTTTAATCAATGACTTTTTTTTATCAATGACTTTCAATGAATGACTGTTCTCTGTGTTACGGGAGCCGGCAATTCATTAGCCGCAGATGGCTGCCTTAGATGACAACAGGCCAGAAGGATAAAGGTGGTTTAATGTGATACTGCAGTGCTGTACTAACAGCACGCACACACTACACTAATCCCCAGAATCACAGCAGATAATGTCAGCACTCAGCAGAATGAATAACACAGAAGATAATATCAGCACAGTGCAGAATGAATTTTAGCAGATATAATCACTGACACCGTCACTGACTAACGCCAGGACACACTTCACGAGGCCACTGGCGCCACGGCCTTATATAGTGTGGTGCTTGTACTAAACCCCCTAAGCTATAATTGGCCACAGGCATCCTGCCTGTGGCCAATTATTGCTCTCCTCGCTTCTGGCTCTATGATTGGCCAAGCATGCAGGGTCACAGTGCATGCTTGGCCAATCATCAGCCAGCAATGCACTGCGACTGGCGCAGTGCATTGTGGGCCGTTCGCATCACACGAATTTGATGCGAACGGCCCACATAGTTCTGGACTCGACGAGCGGTCGAACGGCCGATGTTCGATTCTTTTATACCCACTATTATGTAAGCTAATAAAGACATTTATATGGATTTTAGAGTTGCCGGCTCTATTACTTGTTTGAAACTATTGTGATGGTTGGAGAACATCCGAGCCAGAGCCCCCGCCTATGGATTCCATTACAAGCGGACAGTGGTTTTATCATCCTGTCCTTTGGTTACAGGGTTACAAGGTTAGACATGGTGCAGAATTATTGCTCAATGCATTTGACATATACGCTATATTACCAAAAGTATTGGGACACCTCCCTTTACACGTACATTCATGGCATCCCAGTCTTCGTCTGTAGGGTTCAATATTGAGTTGGCCCACCCTTTGTAGCTATAACAGCTTCAACTTTTCTGAGAAGGCTGTCCACAAGGTTTAGGAGTGTGTCTATGGGAATGTTTGGCCATTCTTCCAGAAGCACATTTGTGAGGTCAGGCACTGATGTGAACGAGAAGGCCTGGCTTGCAGAACGATTTGATCAATGATAAAGAAATTATATTTTAGTATACATTCATTTAGTATACTATCCCCTTCTATTTTGAGTGTATATTGTTATTGTTCAAGGACATGGGAGGTGTGAATGTTTGTGAAAGCCCTTTGTTCAACATATTCATGAACAAATTTTACAACTTCCATCAAGTTTTTGGACAATCAACATCTGCCTTGACTGATATGCACATAGGGGGTTATTGTATTAGAAAAAAAACTGCATCCTACATAGGAAAAAATGTTCATCAAAGCATGCAGTTTTTAGTACCTGCTGCTGGCATTGTTTTTTTATAGCACTGCCAGCTTGATAATGCAGTCTGGTGGATAAAGATCTTATCTTGAAATGTAGAGATAGTAGCCTTCTCTGCTGTCAAAATTGAAGAAAGCTGTTTGCAGAATATAGTTGGTGAACCTTCAATATCTCTGCCTATGGAAGTTTGCAATATTTTCCCTATTTAAATCTCAAAATTGGGGTCCAAATGCATAGCTATCCTGTAGCTATCCTATTTTTAATCATGATACACTTGGCACTTTTCAAAAAATATGCAACAGTTTGACAATGTGTTTTTTTTTTTTTTCGCCTTGGAATCATTATTCGCAAGTTGGCATGGCAACATTTCAGTTTGCACATGCAGTATTAAAGGCAATGGTGTGATAGTCCTGCAAATAAGGAATAGAAGTAAAGGACAACATTTGGTTCTCTGATTTGGACTTGGCTATTCCTGGAACCCCTACCCCCCTCACTTTCTCTTTACTAGTGCTGGGCGAACCATTTGAGCCAAGCAAAAGTTCAGCCCGAACACTGCCTGTTTGCCCGTTCTGCAAACAGCTGAATTTGCGGGTAGCTCGGAGCGCCCCACAATGCACTGTGTGCTTCACAGTGCATTCTAAAGCACTAATTGGATGAAGCCTGGGCCCTGGAAAACAGACCCATCCACAAAATCTGCAGTCCACCTCTTATCTTATCAACATGCATTTTCTCCTGTGTATTTCTTACACTGAACTTCTGCTATGATCACTAACATCCAGTCAAAACCCAGAAAGGTTCCCACATGACTTCAGCATGCCAAATCATGCTGAGGTGTGGAACAGCCAATCCTTGCAGAGCTGCTGAAGAAAGGAGTGGTGGTGGGAATTAAAAAATAATGCATGTCTTAGGCTAGTGCACAAGAAGTTTTCACAGTTTGTCAATTTTATTTCACTGAAAAAAGATATGAGGATTGCTCAGAGCTGGATTAACTCTTTGTGGCAAGACTGAGCACAGCTGATCTGAAATCCCATACTCTATATTGTGCCAGACAAAATTTAATTTTTTATTTTTGGGTTCACATCCACTTTAGGAGATGGTTTTCAGTCTCCAGAATCCTTGGGATTTTTGCGATGTTCGAGAGTTCTGGCGTGAACCGGGGGGGGGGGGTGTGGGGGTGTTCAGCCCATCCCTTCTCTCTACCACTATACTCTTTATGCATATTTACCAGCACCTTAGATATGGGGCCAAGGCCCCTAATGGATACTGTCCTTGGCTATTCAGCTGTTGGTCTATGTGTTACCAGGGACATGTACCAAAAAGCTGTCACGTACCTGGTAGGAAGAGCCTGATATGCAGAGGAAGGCCTCTCTACACCTCTGATTCGGGGGCCCCTGATAGAGCAGACAGGTGGCGCAGGATTGCAGAGTCGCACGAGTGCTGGTAGTCGTACTGCTGGGCTTCTGGTTGAGTAGTTTGCCAGTGGATGTCCTGAGGACTGGAACAAGCTGGTACTTGGACGTAGTCAGCGGAAGAGCAGGTCCCAATGGCAGATGGACAGATGCTTGCAGCAAGATAGCTCCGTATGGACTGGAACATAAACAGTCAGACAAGCCGGGTCATACACAGTGCGATCAGACCAGGTACAGATGCGGAGGCTGGAGAATGGTCAAGGTACAAGCTGTGGTCGGTGTAGGTGGAGGGCAGGAGTAGTCAAAGCAAGTCAGGTGGGTAACTGGAATCAGATGCAGATAAACAGGAAACAGGACAATCACAGGAATGCTGTAGACTAGACAGCACTGATCCTGGGTACTGGCCCAGTTTAAATAGCCCATTTGGCACCCTCATCTGTCACAGAATGCGCCGGGTCCATTGATACGCGCATGCGCATAGCCATTAGCATTCTGCCGCATATTGGTGCGCATGCGCATATGTAAACACATGTGGACGCACGTTAGCATGCGCTAATGCACTTTTTCTAAGACAAGTTTGGGGGAACAGAAGTTATCCTGCAGGAAACAAATCGTCTTCTGCCTTTCCTGACAACAGCACAGCAAGAAGTCCAGGAATGTGATGGGTAATATTCATGTAGTATGGCAAATAGGTCATATGATGTAATTTCACACCACTGATAGCAATACCAGAACCTAAAAACAGGATAATTACAATGTCATTTGAGTATAAGAATAAAAAAATCAAGGAAAGGAGAAGTATAGGCAACGTTGGGCACAGTATTTTCCGCTGGACAATGTGGTGGTGTTTAGCTGGATAAGAGCTAAACTCCCTGCATATGTGCTTAGATGTGTTTGGTTTAGACTTTGGCCAAATACACTACATATGGTGACTGTGTTTATGCCCATCCTATAGAAAAAAACAAACAAAACAAGAGAGCCTCATGTACCACTACACCCATTCTGTGATACCACATGTTTGACACCAGGAGCAAATGAGACAGGGACAACAAGAGCCTTTTAAGAAGCAGCCATGCTTCCTGATAGCTTACTCATCTTTTTAAAACAGATCACACCCTCCTACTTGTCCAGTCTGCCTCTTGGACAGTGGCCAAATAAAAAAATGAAGGTTAAAGAAAGATAAACACAGGGATAAACATTAAGGGAATTTGTAGTGCATGTAGGTTAAATGTATTGCAGTAAAAAGAGCAGCTACTAAAGTAGGGATAAAGTAGTAGTGAAAAAGCTGTCAAATTTTACGTCAATATTGAAAGTTAGGGTAACAAGAATTGTTTTCCAGTTCATATAGTGTAGAAGCTGTTTACAACTGCTTTTTTTCTTCACTATTGCTTTCACATTTTTGTATTATGTTGTCTGATTAGTGCGCCAGGTCTGCCAATTATGATTTGAAAAGACAGCACAAAGCAGCATGCCTGAAGCTCCAGATCACAGCAACTGCAAGGACTTTAAAACAGTAATGCTAAAGAAGTGGCCATGTACTCCACAAAACATGACTGTGTGTATATTTTCTCCTCAATCAAATTGTTCCTATTAAGTATAAATTTTTTCTTTTTCTCTTGGAAAACTGATAATTGATAACTCTGTTATAGTCACTCTGAAGGGAGTATTTTATTTCCTTCATATATCCAATTCTGTCAATTAGTATGATATGGCTATAATTTGCTAAAGAGTGGTGAACCATTTACTTCTATATGAATTGTGCATGTATAATGAAGTGTGATGCAGCAAGGATGTTAACGAGAGTACAAATTAAAAAGGAATGAAAACCCTTTCAATCTGTTTTACCAACATTTCATCAAACTAGCTATTATTTGGCTGAAAAATTAATTTGTAACAAACCTAACAGTGCAGAGAACTCTAAAAAAAATAAATCAATACAAGTTTGGAGTAAACACATTTTACAATATTGCTACCAATGTATCAGTAGTGTATAATCATTAAAGATAATTGCTGAGTATTGTGACCCTGAAAAAGTCTTACAGATATAAAATCTGCTTAAAAATGCAACACCATGTTTTATTAAAAGTAAAATATCCAGCATTCACTGTACAAAATGACTCATCCTTCATGCCAACACAATAGAGAAGAGATGTAACAACTCTCTAGAAACATCCAATAGAGATTTTAGAAGACAAATCATTCACTTAGCAATCACAAAATGGTAATAATTTAAACACTATTTGAGTTTCCAAAAGATGAACTAAGTCCAGGTATAATTGGCAGCTTACTGTAGAAGTTTACTGAAAACCATTAATTTAATTGCATATGCGTTTTTTCACTGTTCATTTACCCTTTATGGCTATGTGTGAAATTCCCTATTTACAATTGAATAGTACAGTTTATTTTATTTAATTTTTTTTATTTTAAATTGGCCAGTAACAAACAACAGCCATTCTTTATTGTACCCTTGGAGCACAGCTATCATGGTGTCAGTGTAGCATTATGAAATATATAACAGAAGTAGCCTACATAATGCAATATAAATAAATCCCACTGAGGAATATCTCATAATTCCAAGTACCTTCGTTGCAATTTAAAGGTGTTTTTCAAATGTATTTTTCATTGATTTAATTTCTAACTACAAGTATTGTTACTGCTGTAGAAGTCACAAGAATCACAATTTTTTTGTTAGCCGATTTTACTCTGATAAGGCTTTGTGTTAAACTCTAATGATAACATATAAAAAAGTATACTTGTAAAAATGTTCTGAACTGAAATGGTTTAACTGAATCAAATTAGATTTCCTACTACAAAAAGAGATTTGTACCCCAGCACACAGAAAAGAAACATTATTTTACAACATAAGTGGTATTGCACTGTGTAACCATCAGGGAGTTCATCTGTTTTTACTACAATAATTAGTAAGAGTATTTTAAGTAAAAGTAAAAGAATATCACATTTTTGTATATGCATTTAATAGTCATGAAGAAGCCATTGTGCCCTGCAATGCTCTAGGAATATTGAGTATTCAGGAAACTGCATCATGCTATTCTGTCTCTTAATTTGTGCTTTAATAACTGTGTATGAATTGGAGGAAAATTACAACTTTAGTCAAAATGTATTTCTTAATTTTTTGTTGGAATATCTACTACTGGGTCTTTACTATCCAGCGTCCTAGCAGGAAGTCTTTTTGCCATGGCAGAGCTTAGCATTTCAGGCAAGCTAACATTGTTGAATACTTAAGTGAGTTCTGAAATAATTCACATTAGTATGCAGTGCTAGAGGGTTTATGAAATAGAAATGCTGTATCACTTTTTCTGTTCTTAGGTTTTGTCACAATATGAAACCAACAGGTGACAAACACCTCTTGCCCAAGCATAGGCTTGTGGGTTTCTCCAAATGGGTAGTGCAGATGTTGCATGGCAGATAGACACTAAAATACAACCCTCTGGATTGACAGTTCGGATAGAACAATTAGGCAGAATGCATAAAAGATTATGAATTAACCCTATACACACTGCTCTGCACGCTTACATATTTCAAGAAAACATTTACATAAAATGAAATAAAAAAATAAAAAAATCTTGGCTAGCATATATTACAATGCATGCTGAAGTTGACCAACTGTGAACGGGATCACCTTTCTGTTCAGTCTTTAATTTGCTTTGCAAAATACTACATACTTACTTGCTTATGATTAAAGGCATACTCAGTTACATGCTACTGCTCCAAATCTCTTCCTTCTGATATTCATGGACTGTTTGGGTGCTGGTTCCTTGCAGCTCGTCTCTGCTTCAACAAGGAATATTGAAAGATAGGTATCTACTCTATCTTTGTGAGGAAGCCCCTTAATGGTTTAACGCATATACAGGGAGCGTGGTTACTTGAGTGGAGACAACATGTATGCAGCCTTTTTAAGGTCTATGAAATAAAGCACCATTAAATAAAGATGCATTTACAATGGAGTGAAACTCCTCTCTTTCAATATTTCTTACTTGCTTATAGCATAATGGACATATAGTGCCAATATAGGGCAGACTAGCACAATTGGGGAAGAACTACAAACACAGGTCTAGTGAGTGACTTGCACTATGCATTAGAAATAGAGATATGCCTGTGCTCAAAAACCAAAATGTTTACATATATAACACATGAGGTGCTACAGGAGTGTTAACCCTAAAAATTCTGAATTAACACTAACACTAGCACTTTATTTTTCAATCTTTGCATACATTGCACATTATGATATACCGTATATACTCGAGTATAGGCCGACCCATATATGAGCCGAGGCACCTAATTTTACCACAAAAAACTGGGAAAACATATTGACTCCAGTATAAGCCTAGGGTGGGAAAATGCAGCAGCTACTGGGTAAACAATGCCCATCTGCAGCCTCACTGTGCCCATTGCAGCCTCATTGTGCCCATTTGCAGCCTCAGTGTGGCCATTTGCAGCCTTACCTTTGATTACTAAAACAGCGGGTGTCTCCTGCTGTGTTATGCAGTCTGCTCGGTGGGCATCCATTGTAACAAAGCCCCGTCTCCTTCTCGTATGTAATAGACGGAACACTGATACAGTTTCCCAGCATTGTGTCAGTGTTATGTCTATCACGGACGAGGAGGAGGTGAGGCTTTGTTAAAATGGACGGCCGCCGAACAGACTGCATAACATAGCGGTAAACACCCGCTGTTTTAGTAATCAAAAGGTATGGCTGCTGTACGGCTCACTCGAGTATAAGCCGAGGGGGGGGGGGGGGGTTCAGCCTAAAAAATGGGCTGAAAAACTTGGCTTATACTCGAGTATATAAGGTAAGTATATTGCTACATTGTTGCATTTATATTTTTGTGTTTGTAGTATCTATTTTAGTAGTCACTTCTTTGTGGATATGTTTCCCAACATAGATGGTTTTATCACATTATCACTACTTTAGTGGGTAGTTATCAAAGAGATTTGTGTTTGGCCAGCGCTGCTCTCCTTCTTTCTGTTTTTTAGTGCTTCTGGTTTCTGTCATTATAGAGGAGGAGCAGTATGCATGTACTTGACTTTCATGTTCTAGCAACCATACAGACCAGTTGCTGTGGTCCCGGGCTCCCTGATCACAATCGAGATCCCAGGAACTGTGGTGGGTTGCAGCTGGAGGGGATAGCTCCCTTTTTTTCCCCATAGAAGTGATCAGACAGCTGTAGAGCCATTTGTATTACTTCTACAGGAAAGCCCATCGCCGGCGGCAAATTTTTTATATGGGGATGATGGCTAAAGCTGCAACCATCATCCTGATATAACCACTTCTACCTGAGGATGTATGGGTACATTCTAAGGGTATGAAGTAGGTAAAACATAGCTAAACTTATGAACAAAAAGTGTAACATATTACATCTTACCAGTGCTTAGATGCAATGGCTGCATTATTTTCCTATTACCTGGCTTTTTTCATTCTTTTTCACCTGATGATCCTGACAGTAACACTTTCTGTCCTAGGGTGACAGTGCACATCTACAGTATTATATGTAGTTACAGCATTATAATCTAAAGCTGCTTTCTTAATTTGGACATCAATTACCTACAGTGCCGTGAAAAAGTATTCATACCCTTGACATTTTCCACATTTTGTCATGTTACAACCAAACATTTAAACGTATTTTATTTGGATTTTATGTGATAGACCAATACAAAGTGGCACATAATTGTGAAGTGGAAGGAAAATGATAAATGGTTTTCACATTTTTTTTACAAATAAATATCTGAAAAGTGTGGCGTGCATTTGTATTCAGCCCCCCTGAGTCAATACCACCTTTCACTGCAATTACAGCTGCAAGTCTTTTTGGGTATACCTCTACAAGCTTTGCACATCTAGAGAGTGATGTTTTTGCCCATTCTTCTTTGCAAAATAGCTCAAGCTCTATCAGATTGGATGGGGAGCATCTGTGAAAAGCAATTTTCAAGTCTTGCCACAGGTTCTCATTAGAATTTAGGTCTGGACTTTGACTGAGCCATTCTAACACGTGAATAGGCTTTGATCTAAACCATTCAATTGTAGCTCTGACTGTATGTTTAGGGTTGTTGACCTGCTGCAAGGTGAACCTCCGCCCCAGTCTCAAGTCTTTTGCAGACTCGAACAGGTTTTCTTCTAAGATTGACCTGTATTTGGCTCCATCCATCTTCCCATCAACTCTGAACAGCTTCCCTGTTCCTGCTGAAAAAAAGCATCCCCACAACATGATGCTGCCACTATGTTTCATGGCGTGTTCAGGGTGATGTGCAGTGTTAGTTTTCCACCACACATAGCATTTCGCTTTTTTAGGCCAAAAAGTTAAATTTTGTTCTTATCTGAGCAGAGCACCTTCTGCCATATTTTTGCTGTGTCCCCCACATGGCTTCTTGCAAAATGCAACTGGGACTTCTTATGGCTTCCTTTCAACAATGTCTTTCTTCTTGCCACTCTTACATAAAGGCAAGATTTGTGGAGTGCGCAACTAATAGTTGTGGACAGATTCTCCCACCTGAGGTGTGGATCTCTGCAGCTCCTCCAGAGTTACCATGTGTCTCTTGGTGGCTTCTCTGATTAATGCTCTCCTTGCCTGGCCTGTCAGATTAGATGGAAGGCCATGTCTTAGTAGGTTTGCAGTTGTGCCATACTCGGATGATGATTTTAGGATGATGGATTTAACAGTGCTCCGTGGGATGTTCAAAGCTTTGAGATTTTTTTATAACCTAACCCTGCTTTAAATTTCTCCACAACTTTATCCATGACGTGTCTGGTGTGTTCCTTGGCCTTCATGATGCTAGACATGTGCACAACAAAAAAATTTGTTTATTGTCGTTTTGTTTTTTTGTTTCCGTTGATTCGTAACGATTCGTAAATTCGTAAGTCGTCGGTGTTCGTATTCATAATGATTCGTACATTCGTAAGTCGTCGGTGTTCGTATTCGTAACGATTCGTATTTTTGTAAGAGTTATTTTTTCGTTGATTCGTTTTCCGTTAGTTTAATTTTCGTTTATTTGTTTATTCGAAATTCGGACGCATTCGTATTTATTCGTACATTCGTGACATTCGTAACATTCGTAGATTCGTAATCGGAGCATAATTCATAATTTTATGTAATGTGTATGCTATTATTACATTTTAAGAGACACGGAAAATTACGAATCGAAAAAAAAAGTTCCGAATGTACGAATTTTTTCGTTCAATCCATTCGAAGCACGTTAAGCAGCGCCATTGTAAGAGAGACGGAAAATTACGAATCGAAAAAAAAAAAAAAGTTACGAATGTACGAATGTTTTCGTTCAATCCATTCGAGGCACGTTAAGCAGCGCCATTGTAAGGGACACGGAAAATTACCAATTCAACAAAAAAAAAAGTTACGAATGTACGAATTTTTTTGTTCATTTTCGTTCTTCCTGTTTTCGTTTTTCGGATTTTCTTAATTCGTACATTCGTTGTTTCTAATTTGTTTTTTTCGGATTTTCGTTATTTTCGGATTCGTTCGATTCGAACGATTCGTTATTCGTTAAAATTTTTAGCGAATCGTTCGTTCAAAAAACGAAAAACAAAAAAAACAAAACGAATTGCACATGTCTACATGATGCTGTTTGTTCACTAAGGTTCTCTAACAAACCTCTGAAGGCTTCACAGAGCAGCTGTATTTATACTGAGATTAAATTACACACCGTTGCACTCTATTTTCTAATTAGGTGACTTCTAAAGGCAATTGGTTCCACTAGATTTTAGTTAGGGGTATCAGAGTAAAGGGGGCTGAATACAAATGCACGCCACACTTTTCAGATATTTATTTGTAAACAATTTTAAAAACCATTTATGATTTTCCTCCCACTTCACAATTATGTGCCACTTTGAGTTGGTCTATCATATAAAATCCCAATAATATACACTTATGTTTTTAGTTGTAACATGACAAAATGTGGAAAATGTCAAAAGGGTATGAATACTTTTTCAAGCACTGTACTTCTCTTGTTGTCTCTATAACAAATTTTCTGCACTTGCAGAAAATATATTAGACTGGAAAAGAAAAGTAACACCATCACCACATCTAAGGAAAAGCAAGCTGCAATATATTACCTTTTTTCTCTTGGGCTTAGTTTTACTGTAACTGAATTGAGGTCACAGATCTGGTTATGTGGCATGCAGGGGGTTTAACCACATGCCGACCGCGCTATAGTCAAAAGACGGCTACAGCGCGGCCAGCTTATCCTGGGAGGACGTCCTACGGAAACTTGCTCCCAGAAACTTGCTCCCGCGCGCCCCCTGGGGCACGCGCTCTGGAACATTCGTGACCGCCGGGTCCCGAGGACCCGGCGCATCACGGATCATGGTAAACGGCCGCTAATAGCGGCCGTTTACTACGTGATCGATCCGTCAAATGACGGAGCGATCACATGTACACAAACCGGCATCACGTCATGACGCCGGTTCCTCCCTCCCCTCTCTGTACCGATCGGTACAGAGAGGAGAGAAGCGGAGAGGGGGAGAGACGGGACCAGCGCTGTGGGCTGGATGTGTAGTGCCCACAGCGCTGGTCAATACACTGCCACCACTGTGCAATACTCTGCCACCACTGTGCAATGCTCTGCCACCACTGTGCAATGCTCTGCCACCACTGTGCAATGCTCTGCCACCAACCACTGTGCAATGCTCTGCCACCACTGTGCAATACTCTGCAACCACTGTGCAATACTCTGCCCCCACTGTGCAATGCTCTGCAACTACTGTGCAACGCTCTTCCCCCACTGTGCAACGCTCTGCCCCCACTGTGCAATGCTCTGCAACCACTGTGCAACGCTCTGCAACCACTGTGCAATGCTCTGCAACCACTGTGCAACGCTCTGCCACCACTGCAATGCTCTGCAACCACTGTGCAATGCTCTGCCACCACTGTGCAACACTGCAACACTGAAAGCTCTATTTGTGTGAAAAAAAGGACACAAAATTCATTTGGGTTCAGTGTTGCATGACTGAGTAATTGTCATTCAAAGTGTGAGAGCACCGAAAGCTGAAAATTGGTCTGGTTAGGAAGGGTGTTTAAGTGCCCAGTGGGTAAGTGGTTAATATATACAATTACAAGCTTTGGAAGATAAGACAGGCATGAATTTCAACTGTTGGCATTATCATGTGATTTAATGAACCAAAATATAATCTGGCACCTGGTTGGCCAGAAATCAATTTGTAGGTAGAATAGGTAAAAAGTATTGCCAAAGTAATTTCTTTCATCTGTCAAAATACCAAGGAAGGAAGGAGTGTTTGCCTTTTAACATTTTCTAGCTAGCCACTAAAAAGTATCACTTTCTAATACTTCTAATACATCTTGCCTTTTCAACTTTGAATTTATAATGTGCTTTTATAGCATAAGTTCTTCCAAAATCTGAAATAAATTAATATCATTACCATATTTTGCAAGTTAGACCTAGTTCTTGTTTATTGTATCAATAGACCTAAAGTATTTTTAACATTGCATTAAATTGTGAAACAGAGTATAGTAGAGTATAGAAGAAACACAAGCTTCAATCCTATGAATAAAAAACTATTTAGTCTGATCGACTAATAATCTAATTATCTAGGACTTATGCAGATTGAGACTAATATACTGTTACGCTGGTCATTCAAGCTCAAATTTCCCAAGAGAAAGATAATTCTGAACTTCTCTACCATTTCATCTATTTCTGATTACACTATTACTAGGCTGGTTGAAGTTAAGTCCTTTCACATTTTATTATCAAGTATTTATATAGCGACAATAATTTGCACAGCGCTTTGTTGTACATTCAGATCAGTCTCTACCCCGAAAGAGCTTAGGTCCTTACCTCACACACACATACTAGGACCAATTTAGACAGGAGCCAATTAACTTACCAGAATGCATGATGTTGATTCCATGTGGGGTCGAGAACCTCATCGTCCTCCACATCATCTTCCACCCAGTCTTCACCCCTGCCCTCCTTGTCATTCTGTACAATTGCGAAAGCAGCAGCAGTTGGCATCTGTGTTTCGTCATCATCCGAGACGTGCTGCGATGGTCCTCCCATGTACTCATCTTGAAACATAAGTGGTTGGGCATCGGTGCACACAATCTCTTCCACTTCTGGGGCAGGGCTAGGTGGATGGCCTGGGAAACCCTGCTAACCGAGTCATTAAAAAGCAGAAAAGACTGCTGCATGATTTGGGTCTCAGACTGCTTGGCTGATTTGCAAGGGGGTGAGGTGAAAGACTGATGGACATCGGCTGCAGGTGCCAACTCTGATCTTTCAGCAGGAGACTGGGTGGGAGACAATGTGAAGGAACTGTAGGCACTGTCAGCAACCCAATCTACTATCGCCTGTACTTGTCCTGGCCTCAACATTCGTAGAGCCGCATTAGGCCCAAGCAAATACCGCGTGTAGTTGGCACAGATCGACCACGTCCTCTCCCTGCAACAGGGGCTCCACCAGCAGCACTGCAGAAAACACTGCAAAATATATTTTTTTGGCCAAAATGGGTGTTTTTGAAATAGCAGAATAGACCAACAGTATCTAAAGGGTGTATGTCACAGTAACATATACAGTGCTGGTGCACTGAGCTTGCATAAAATGCCCGCCGACGCCAACCTAACTAACAGACTGATAAAAGTTATCTTTTCTCTGGCACTGGGCTCAGGGTAGTGTAGAAAGATTGTGCACTGCACCCACACAAGAAAATCAATGTAGATCGCTGAGTAATTAGAATAGATTTCAGGACTCCTATCTAATTCTCTTCCTTCAAAGCAGCAGCAGCAACCTTTCCCTACACTAGTCTGATCGACTAGTAGACTAGCAGAGTGATGTGCTGTGCTGTGTGCCTCTAGCTTATATAGAGGCTGGGTCACATGCTGCACTGGCCAATCACAGCCATGCCATTAGTAGGCATGGCTGTGATGGTTCTAAGGGCACACGAGTTAAACTAATGTTGATTGGCTGCCCTGCAGCATTTTAAAAAGCGCCATTACATTGCCGAACACCGAACTCGAACCCGAACATACAGTAAATTGTTCGTGTTCGGAAATTCCGACAGAAAAAGTCGGATGGAGTCCATACATGGTCGGATTTTCCGACAACATGATCCGATCGCACATTTTCCGTTGTAAAATCCGACCATGTGTACAAGGCATTAGTCCCCAGCTGTTTACCAGGACTTTCTTTACTCCCTTCTTGTGTCATATACTTCTTAATTGTACCTGGACTGGTGTTTATTTTAGGGGGTTAGGGGGGTTTATTAGGGGGTTTATTTTAATTGCCCCTGCTCCTCTGGTTAGCTTACCTCTCATTTTATTCTGTGTAGGGGAAACTATATGTATATGTATAAATATATTTACTATGCTGGGAGGCGGTGTTCCCTTTCTTGTTTCTCCAACAGGAGGAATTGTAGTCCCCATGAGTGCTCTTTTCAGATACTTTTGGTAATTAACCTTTGCCCAGTGCTTCTTCCCCAAGGCTCCCCCGCCTTTACCAGAACTCTCTGGTCTTTTTTCTCTTTGCTTGCAAGGATTATACAAGGGAGTGTATGTGTGGGGGGTATGAAATGGGGCTCTCCAAGGAGTGAAACCAGGGGCCCCAATCCTTCAGTCCGCTCAGTTTATATGGTACCTCTGCCCAAGCCTCCTTAGCCTCCTTAGATTTTTAACTTTTCCCCCCTTTTTCCAACAGTCTCTCTATCAGGTTAGTCTCTCTTATAGACTACTCATGATAGTAAACAGCTATATCTTCAGGGGCATATCACAGTTCCAGCATACACAGTAAGGAGAAAAACTTGACTCACCCCTTTTGCAGTTAGTGTCTTGCAGGTGCTGGTGCCGGCTTAAGGGCTTACTGCCATACTCTGGGTGTTCTCTCCAGTATTTTGTCTGTTTACCCCTCCTGTGATCCTGAAGCAGGGCCGGGGGTCAGAGGGGCTAGAGGGGCTAGAGGCTAAGCTGGGAGCCATTAACAGGGCTCCAGGGACTGAGAACGGGGGTCAGCCTTTTCCCCAAGCCGTTGAGCAATCCCCTGGTTTGGGCCAACGCTGTATGTTCCTCTGTCTCCGCCATCTGAGCACCGCATTCTCCCCTCCACTCTCTCCCTCTCTCTCAGCATCCCCTACATGCTGCTTGTCTCACGCTGCTTTTCACTTCCGCTATCCAGGTGGTTGGCTGCGCTCAGCTCTCTCACTGCCCCACTGACCCCACGCTCACCGATCGTTCCCCACCACCCGTCCCCCGTCACCGCATCCAGGGGGCTCCGAGCAGTGGCAAGCGGGGTCGTACTCCCAGGGGGGGTCGCCAGATTCAAAGGTACCAGAGGGGCAAGGGGGAGGAGGAACCCCAGGCTCCTCTCTCAAATTCCCCATATTGGGGTATGCGCATAGTTGGCATTCTTTATTTGTGCCTGTCACAGTTCCCTATGTTCTATTAAACCCTGTCGCACCAGTAGATTACAGCGGTGGGGTAGAGGGGGATTAAGATTTCAAAGAAAGGAGCTTTTTGTGCCAGCAGCACAAGGAACACGTTGGAGAAATACTAACTAATGTCCCTTGTTCTG
This sequence comes from Lithobates sylvaticus, assembly GCA_028564925.1. Taxonomy (NCBI): domain Eukaryota; kingdom Metazoa; phylum Chordata; class Amphibia; order Anura; family Ranidae; genus Lithobates; species Lithobates sylvaticus. Next base: position 597,076,994 of record CM053026.1, read on the forward strand.
ATTTTTGTTTTTATTATTTTAGCGACACTAATTCTGCCTACACACGATCGGAAATTCAGCCAGCAAAAGACCGATGAGAGTTTTTGGTCCGAAAATGCGACCGTGTGTATGCTCCATCGGACTTTTGCTGGCCGAATTCCAGCCGGCAAAAGATTGAAAGCATGTTCTCAATTTTTCGGTCGGAAAAAGTTCCGATCGGAAATTCTGATAGTCTGTAGCAATTCCTACGCTTCCTGGGAAACAATTTGACGCATTCTCGGAAGCATTGAACTTCATTTTCTCAGCTCATTGTAGTGTTGTACGTCACCGCATTCTTGACGGTCAAAAGTTCAGTGAACTTTTGTGTTACCGTGTGTGTATGCAAGCCAAGCTTGAGCAGAATTCTGTTGGAAAAAACATCCAAGATTTTTGGACGGAAAATCCGCTCGTGTGTACGTGGAATTAGGCTTTAAAACAGTGAAGCCACTAGCCCCACTATCTGGCATCTATAGAAACATTACATGCATACTGCTCCTCCTCTATAATGACAGAAACCAGAAGCACTAAAAAACAGAAAGAAGGAGAGCAGCGCTGGCCAAACACAAATCTCTTTGATAACTACCCACTAAAGTAGTGAAAATGTGATAAAACCATCTATGTTGGGAAACATATCCACAAAGAAGTGACTACTAAAATAGATACTACAAACACAAAAATATAAATGCAACAATGTAGCAATATACTTACCTTATATACTCGAGTATAAGCCAAGTTTTTCAGCCCATTTTTTAGGCTGAACCCCCCCCCCCCCCCCCGGCTTATACTCGAGTGAGCCGTACAGCAGCCATACCTTTTGATTACTAAAACAGCGGGTGTTTACCGCTATGTTATGCAGTCTGTTCGGCGGCCGTCCATTGTAACAAAGCCTCACCTCCTCCTCGTCCGTGATAGACATAACACTGACACAATGCTGGGAAACTGTATCAGTGTTCCGTCTATCACATACGAGAAGGAGACGGGGCTTTGTTACAATGGATGCCCACCGAGCAGACTGATTAACACAGCAGGAGACACCCGCTGTTTTAGTAATCAAAGGTAAGGCTGAAAATGGCCACACTGAGGCTGCAAATGGGCACAATGAGGCTGCAAATGGGCACAGTGAGGCTGCAGATGGGCATTGTTTACCCAGTAGCTGCTGCATTTTCCCACCCTAGGCTTATACTGGAGTCAATATGTTTTCCCAGTTTTTTGTGGTAAAATTAGGTGCCTCGGCTCATATATGGGTCGGCCTATACTCGAGTATATACGGTATATCATAATGTGCAATGTATGCAAAGATTGAAAAATAAAGTGCTAGTGCAGTGCAAAATGATATAGCACAATGTACAATAATATAACTATATACTTATATCATAATGTGCAATATATGTGTAGTGCCCTGCTCCTAATGAGCAGACGCTATTATTTTGTAAATTTAAGTTTGTCTGTAGCTGCAGTTTGGCTCAGACTAATTACATTAAAGTTCTGGTTTCTGTACCAGTTTAGCTGGGTTGTGTTAGTTTCCACTTGACCGTGGGTGTCGCTGTCACCACCGGTAGGTGTTGGAAATGCAACAGGCTAAATGCATTGGGTACTCCTTTTACTCAGAAACAGCCCAGTGGGAGTGGTCTGCCCGCTGTGCATTCTGGGTAAGGGTACTTAAGGTGCAGACGCCATTTTTTGGGGTTCGTTATCCCGACCTCATGGCCCTCCTGGCCTAGGGTGTGTGCTGCCTTACTCTATGTCTCTGGGCCGGCTGGCCTGAGGCTTTGCAACTGAATGGTAACCCAGAAGTATTGGGGCCTACCGATCCAGGGGTGGTCCTGTGCTGTCGTGCCTGCGAGGAGAAGCCAATCGACTGGAGGATCCAGGGGAGGACTTTTCCAGGAGAGGACTGAGCAACAAGGTCGGTATCTCTGAAGGAGCCTGGAGACTCAGTTGGCGGACGCATCCCAGGTCACCTACCACACAGTACCGCCGGACCAGCTGAAAGAAGCTGGTACTGTGTGACAGTTCTGTAACTTCGCAACAAGTTGATGGTTGTACCTTCCTGTGGCAGAGGATTGCCCAACGATTTCTGGCAGAGACTTTAACCGAGCATCTCATCGGCTGCTAGGCCAGTGAGAGAGTGAGAGAGGCCTATCCGGTGACTGCTAGATCCAGCCGGTGGAAGCTGTTGTCCTCTGGATCAAAGAAATACCTCTAACCCGCAATTACAAGGTACCTGAATTCCCCTTAACCCTCTATCCCTCTATTGCAAAATTCATGTTCTTTCAAACAAATCTTTGGAAAAAGGACTAGGTATCGGAGCCAATATTCTTTGATCAACTTTACAACGGATGGAAACAGTGAACAGGTGAAGTAACGGTAAGCCCAAAAAAAAAACAGAAGCTCCTTCGGGGGTTAGTGCTACATATGCAAAAATAAAGTACTTCAAAAAAGTTCATAGAGTGAACAATCAAACACAGTCCTCAGTGATGAAAAGAAAAAAATAGAAAACTTAAAAATATGTCAAGAATCTTGCTCAGAAGGACTGTAGTCAAACCCATATATGTGACACCCAGTGAGATCCTTCACTGATCAATCTGTTAGAGATGACATCACTAAGGGAGCAAGGGAGGAGGTGAAATCCCTATGAGTAGAGCTACAAAAGGAGGAAACTAATGGGAAATGTAAGGAGAATAAAAAGACACTGAATTTCAAAAGAGCCAACTTCCCTAAACTACGATCCTTGCTAGAAGATCATAATTGGGATAAAATCTTAGGAACAAAAAACACAGAGGAAAAATGGGTATGCTTTAAGAGCATATTAAATAAGGGCATTAGCTAGTGCATCCCAATGAGAAATACATTTAAAAGAGCAAATAATAGACCTGGGTGGCTTAACTCCAATGTAAAAATGCATATAAAGGCAAAGGAGAAGGCCTTCAAAAAATACAAGGCTGAGGGGACATCATCAGCATTCCAACTTTACAAAGAAAGAAACAAGAAATGTAAGGGTGCAATCAGGACAGCTAAGATAGAACACGAAAGACACATAGCGGAGGAGAGTAAAAAAAATCCCAAGAAATTCTTTAAGTACATAAATAGTAAGAAAGGGAGGTCAAATCATATCGGTCCCATAAAAAATGAAGGGAATCTGGTTCTAAGGATGGAGAGATGGCGAAGGTATTGAATTTATTATTCTTCTCCCTAGTCTTCACGAGGGAATCGGGGGCTTCATTATTCAAAAGTGCAATCTTTATCCTCATGACATGTCACAGGAAGCACCCTCATGGCTAACAGAGGACAGAATTAGAAATAGACTTGAAAAATGTAACATCAATAAGTCACCGGGACCAGATGGGTTGTACCCGAGGGTCCTTAAAGTGGATGTTAACCCAAAATTTTAACTTTTTTTTTGTCTGGCACATTTGAGTATGGGATTTCAGATCAGCTGTGCCCAGTCTTGCCACAAAGAGTTAATCCAGCTCTGAGCAACCCTCATATCTTTTTTCAGTGAAATAAAACAGACAAACTGTGAAAACTTTGTCCGTTCTTTCCCCCTTGCTGTGATTGTGGCACTTTTGTGGCACTTAGCAAGGTATATTTATTTTTATTAATAGTATCATTTTGCACTTGCAAGGTCTTATTCACTGCAGCTGTTAATTTATATGGTATTACTTATTCATACCAATGGTTAGATTCTTTTGGCGCTTTGGATTTCTTATGTTTATATCTTCCTAAAAAATGCAGGGGAATGATCTATCCCTAAGTTCAGAATCGCCAACGCTGGCTCTGGGTTGGTGAGGATCCCTGAGACACTGCAGATGAGCTGGAACACTCTACACCAGAAGCTTCATATATTGTTACAGGACTAAAGACTAGGTGACAGGTTGCCGATATGGCCTCAACGTTGCCAGCACATGAAACATCCATGGAATTGGGCTATGCGGTAGGAAGTAAGGTACCACCGAGTGACAATATTTTTTGTGCTGGTTCCCAATGGTTGACACAGTGGGAAATTGCATATGAATAGCAAAGTGCAGAGAGCCATTGGGAATCTGTATATGTATGTAGGTCTTTCTCCCCCCAAGCAAGGAAAAGGGAGGTTTTAGTAAATGTCAATTTACCCTGTAGATTGTAAAATAGTGAGATGCCTTTCATTTTGAAGAAGTTCATTTTTTGACACATTAAGATAGTCATAATAATGGTATTTGAAGATATATTAGCTTTTTTATTCATTGGGGACATAACTGAATTAAATGGTTTTATATCTGCCTTGAGTTCAGCTTTAAACAGCAGCAGAATCTATAGCATACATTGCAGGGTATTTTGCTATTTAGCCAATCCACAGGGAATAGTTTCATAAATAATTTCCATAAATAAAAGTAAAAATCAGCCCACAGCTGTGCAGCTTTCCTCAGGTGTTTAGAGCTACTTTGTCTGGATCCTCTCCCCTTTCAATTTCTGGATACTATTTAGTTTTGCCTCACGGTCAAGCTACAGCGGCTCACTTAGCCTCAAACAGCAGTGCCTAAATTGAGAGCAGATTACTCACAAAGTGCCTTATTAAAATTCATATACCTGTATCTTAACATTCTAGGTTGCATTAGTGAACTTTGGACCAATGTTCCTGTTTATGACTTTGCTTTTACTCAACATCAGCTCATCCTTGGAAACATCTACTTCTGGTTGCCTCTTTTTATGACTTGGACTGTTTCTGGGATATGCTTTCCTGCCTGCAATAACAATGTATATATGCTTATATATTCATATAATGCATGAGGGGTTATGTAAGGATGTACAGTAATGTGCATAGGGTTAATTCAGAATTTTTAGGGTTAACACTCCTGTAGCACCTCATGTGTTATATATGTAAACATTTTGGTTTTTGAGCACAGGCATATCTCTATTTCTAATGCATAGTGCAAGTCACTCACTAGACCTGTGTTTGTAGTTCTTCCCCAATTGTGCTAGTCTGCCCTATATTGGCACTATATGTCCATTATGCTATAAGCAAGTAAGAAATATTGAAAGAGAGGAGTTTCACTCCATTGTAAATGCATCTTTATTTAATGGTGCTTTATTTCATAGACCTTAAAAAGGCTGCATACATGTTGTCTCCACTCAAGTAACCACGCTCCCTGTATATGCGTTAAACCATTAAGGGGCTTCCTCAGAAAGATAGAGTAGATACCTATCTTTCAATATTCCTTGTTGAAGCAGAGACGAGCTGCAAGGAACCAGCACCCAAACAGTCCATGAATATCAGAAGGAAGAGATTTGGAGCAGTAGCATGTAACTGAGTATGCCTTTAATCATAAGCAAGTAAGTATGTAGTATTTTGCAAAGCAAATTAAAGACTGACCAGAAAGGTGATCCCGTTCACAGTTGGTCAACTTCAGCATGCATTGTAATATATGCTAGCCAAGATTTTTTTATTTTTTTATTTCATTTTATGTAAATGTTTTCTTGAAATATGTAAGCGTGCAGAGCAGTGTGTATAGGGTTAATTCATAATCTTTTATGCATTCTGCCTAATTGTTCTATCCGAACTGTCAATCCAGAGGGTTGTATTTTAGTGTCTATCTGCCATGCAACATCTGCACTACCCATCTGGAGAAACCCACAAGCCTATGCTTGGGCAAGAGGTGTTTGTCACCTGTTGGTTTCATATTGTGACAAAACCTAAGAACAGAAAAAGTGATACAGCATTTCTATTTCATAAACCCTCTAGCACTGCATACTAATGTGAATTATTTCAGAACTCACTTAAGTATTCAACAATGTTAGCTTGCCTGAAATGCTAAGCTCTGCCATGGCAAAAAGACTTCCTGCTAGGACGCTGGATAGTAAAGACCCAGTAGTAGATATTCCAACAAAAAATTAAGAAATACATTTTGACTAAAGTTGTAATTTTCCTCCAATTCATACACAGTTATTAAAGCACAAATTAAGAGACAGAATAGCATGATGCAGTTTCCTGAATACTCAATATTCCTAGAGCATTGCAGGGCACAATGGCTTCTTCATGACTATTAAATGCATATACAAAAATGTGATATTCTTTTACTTTTACTTAAAATACTCTTACTAATTATTGTAGTAAAAACAGATGAACTCCCTGATGGTTACACAGTGCAATACCACTTATGTTGTAAAATAATGTTTCTTTTCTGTGTGCTGGGGTACAAATCTCTTTTTGTAGTAGGAAATCTAATTTGCTTCAGTTAAACCATTTCAGTTCAGAACATTTTTACAAGTATACTTTTTTATATGTTATCATTAGAGTTTAACACAAAGCCTTATCAGAGTAAAATCGGCTAACAAAAAAATTGTGATTCTTGTGACTTCTACAGCAGTAACAATACTTGTAGTTAGAAATTAAATCAATGAAAAATACATTTGAAAAACACCTTTAAATTGCAACGAAGGTATTTGGAATTATGAGATATTCCTCAGTGGGATTTATTTATATTGCATTATGTAGGCTACTTCTGTTATATATTTCATAATGCTACACTGACACCATGATAGCTGTGCTCCAAGGGTACAATAAAGAATGGCTGTTGTTTGTTACTGGCCAATTTAAAATAAAAAAAATTAAATAAAATAAACTGTACTATTCAATTGTAAATAGGGAATTTCACACATAGCCATAAAGGGTAAATGAACAGTGAAAAAACGCATATGCAATTAAATTAATGGTTTTCAGTAAACTTCTACAGTAAGCTGCCAATTATACCTGGACTTAGTTCATCTTTTGGAAACTCAAATAGTGTTTAAATTATTACCATTTTGTGATTGCTAAGTGAATGATTTGTCTTCTAAAATCTCTATTGGATGTTTCTAGAGAGTTGTTACATCTCTTCTCTATTGTGTTGGCATGAAGGATGAGTCATTTTGTACAGTGAATGCTGGATATTTTACTTTTAATAAAACATGGTGTTGCATTTTTAAGCAGATTTTATATCTGTAAGACTTTTTCAGGGTCACAATACTCAGCAATTATCTTTAATGATTATACACTACTGATACATTGGTAGCAATATTGTAAAATGTGTTTACTCCAAACTTGTATTGATTTTTTTTTTTTTTACAGTTCTCTGCACTGTTAGGTTTGTTACAAATTAATTTTTCAGCCAAATAATAGCTAGTTTGATGAAATGTTGGTAAAACAGATTGAAAGGGTTTTCATTCCTTTTTAATTTGTACTCTCGTTAACATCCTTGCTGCATCACACTTCATTATACATTCACAATTCATATAGAAGTAAATGGTTCACCACTCTTTAGCAAATTATAGCCATATCATACTAATTGACAGAATTGGATATATGAAGGAAATAAAATACTCCCTTCAGAGTGACTATAACAGAGTTATCAATTATCAGTTTTCCAAGAGAAAAAGAAAAAATTTATACTTAATAGGAACAATTTGACTGAGGAGAAAATATACACACAGTCATGTTTTGTGGAGTACATGGCCACTTCTTTAGCATTACTGTTTTAAAGTCCTTGCAGTTGCTGTGATCTGGAGCTTCAGGCATGCTGCTTTGTGCTGTCTTTTCAAATCATAATTGGCAGACCTGGCACACTAATCTTACAACATAATACAAAAATGTGAAAGCAATAGTGAAGAAAAAAAGCAGTTGTAAACAGCTTCTACACTATATGAACTGGAAAACAATTCTTGTTACCCTAACTTTCAATATTGACGTAAAATTTGACAGCTTTTTCACTACTACTTTATCCCTACTTTAGTAGCTGCTCTTTTCACTGCAATACATTTAACCTACATGCACTACAAATTCCCTTAATGTTTATCCCTGTGTTTATCTTTCTTTAACCTTAATTTTTTTATTTGGCCACTGTCCAAGAGGCAGACTGGACAAGTAGGAGGGTGTGATCTGTTTTAAAAAGATGAGTAAGCTATCAGGAAGCATGGCTGCTTCTTAAAAGGCTCTTGTTGTCCCTGTCTCATTTGCTCCTGGTGTCAAACATGTGGTATCACAGAATGGGTGTAGTGGTACATGAGGCTCTCTTGTTTTGTTTGTTTCTTTCTATAGGATGGGCATAAACACAGTCACCATATGTAGTGTATTTGGCCAAAGTCTAAACCAAACACATCTAAGCACATATGCAGGGAGTTTAGCTCTTATCCAGCTAAACACCACCACATTGTCCAGCGGAAAATACTGTGCCCAACGTTGCCTATACTTCTCCTTTCCTTAATTTTTTTATTCTTATACTCAAATGACATTGTAATTATCCTGTTTTTAGGTTCTGGTATTGCTATCAGTGGTGTGAAATTACATCATATGACCTATTTGCCATACTACCTAATATGGCTTACTTGGACATTTACTTAAATTCTGGAGCACCAGTTACCACTATAGGGGTCAGTGAAATCTACTTTCCTCCACCAATCCATGCCTCAAATCCATACCTCAAAATAAAAATTAAAGCCACTATGACTTCATCATGGCTTCCTTTACAAACTACATGAATATTACCCATCACATTCCTGGACTTCTTGCTGTGCTGTTGTCAGGAAAGGCAGAAGACGATTTGTTTCCTGCAGGATAACTTCTGTTCCCCAAACTTGTCTTAGAAAAAGTGCATTAGCGCATGCTAACGTGCGTCCACATGTGTTTACATATGCGCATGCACACCAATATGCGGCAGAATGCGAATGGATATGCGCATGGGCGTATAAATGTACCCGGCGCATTCTGTGACAGATGAGGGTGCCAAATGGGCTATTTAAACTGGGCCAGTACCCAGGATCAGTGCTGTCTAGTCTACAGCATTCCCGTGATTGTCCTGTTTCCTGTTTATCTGCATCTGATTCCAGTTACCCACCTGACTTGCTTTGACTACTCCTGCCCTCCACCTACATCGACCACAGCTTGTACCTTGACCATTCTCCAGCCTCCGCATCTGTACCTGGTCTGATCGCACTGTGTATGACCCGGCTTGTCTGACTGTTTATGTTCCAGTCCATACGGAGCTATCTAGCTGAAAGCATCTGTCCATCTGCCATTGGGACCTGCTCTTCCGCTGACTACGTCCCAGTACCAGCTTGTTCCAGTCCTCAGGACATCCGCTGTCATCTGGCAAACTACTCAACCAGAAGCCCAGCAGTACGACTACCAGCACTCGTGTGACTCTGCACTCCTACGCCACCTGTCTGCTCTACCAGGGGCCCCCGAGTCAGAGGTGTAGAGAGGCCTTCCTCTGCCTATCAGGCTCTTCCTACCAGGTACGTGACAGCTGTTTGGTACATGTCCCTGGTAACACATAGACCAACAGCTGAATAGCCCAGGACAGCATCCATTAGGGGCCTTGGCCCCATATCTTAGGTGCTGGTAAATATGCATAAAGAGTATAGTGGTAGAGAGAAGGGATGGGCTGAACACCCCCACCCCCCCGGTTAACGCCAGAACTCTCGAACATCGCAAAAATCCCAAGGATTCTGGGGACTGAAAACCATCTCCTAAAGTGGATGTGAACCCAAAAATTTTAAAAAAAAATTTGTCTGGCACAATATAGAGTATGGGATTTCAGATCAGCTGTGCCCAGCCTTGCCACAAAGAGTTAATCCAGCTCTGAGCAATCTTCATATCTTTTTTCAGTGAAATAAAACAGACAAACTGTGAAAACTTTGTCCGTTCTTCCCCCTTGCTGTGATTGACAGGTGATTTAGGTATCTTGTGCACTAGCCTAAGCCATGCATTATTTTTTAATTCCCACCCCCACTCTTTTCTTCAGCAGCTCTGCAAGGATTGGCTGTTCCACACCTCAGCATGATTTGGCATGCTAAAGTCATGTGGGGACTTTTCTGGGTTTTGACTGGATGTTAGTAGGGATGCACCGATACCGATACTGGTATCGGTATCGGTGCCGATACTAAGCATTTGCACGAGTATCGTTACTCATGCAAATGCCCCGATACCCAAAACCGATACCTTCGGCTCGGTAACTTAAGCTGTCAGCAGGAATTCCCTGCTAACAGCTGAAAAGTAAAGAAAAAAATGCTGGCAATTATTGGTTGTTAAGGAACGGGGCCGCCGAGTCCTTAACAACCAATCACGTGTCCTCAGGATTTCCCTCCCCGCCTCCTCCTCCCCTCTCGCCAGCTATCACCAGGCTCGGGACCGCAGGTCTGTGAAAACTTCCTGCATTAGAGGTGAGCAAGCCCAGCTCCCCCCATCCTACTGTCCTCCCCCCTCCTGCTGGGTGCAGCTCTCACATTCAGCTCTGCTCATCGCGGCTCCAGCTATTTCTGTCACAGTTCGGTGAGCCGGAGTAAGTTCAGTGTGACCTCCGCATAGATCTGTCCTTTCATTGTCAGCTGCATGGCTCTGCACACATCGAGATTTCTCCCTGTGCCCTGTGTGTCCGCCTGGTGGACCCCCCCTCCCCCTCTCCCCCTCTCCCCCTCTCCAGCAAGCAGAGGCACAGACACACGGCCAGCACCACTGCAGCAGGTCAGTGTGTGAATAGATTCCCCCCATGTGTCAAACACTAATTATCTATATAGTGCTAAATACTGACATAAAAACTGACATAGAAAAGTGAAGTCTAATATCAATGCCTAAATATATCTTGGTGTGTTATAATCTGAAAATTAGTATCTATAGTGTCCATGTAATTCCAGCAAATAGGACTGTTTGCACTGGAGTTTTGGTTTCACCAACCAGTGGGAAGTTGTAAATCAAACAATATGTATTACGTATGAAATTTTGTTCATGCATGGACACTATATAGATGCTAATTTTCAGATTATTAACACGCCAAGATATATTTAGGCATCAATATTCACTTTTCTTTGCCAGTAATTTTTGTTTTATGTTATTAAAACTATATAATTAGGATTTGACACAGCAGCGCAGCACATATATTTATACTTATTTTTGGTGGGGAGCATACAATGGGTGTTTGCACCAGATGAATATTTTCAATCATGTTTATTTACGTGGCAGCGCATACATTTTGTTTTGTTTTATTTGAATAGAGAGCAGTAGTAGGATTGTGACTCCCCTCATCACTTTATCAGCCCTTCTTTTTTTTTTTCTCATCTAGCACATCTTCACCCCAGCCTCATCCAACTCCCCCCAAACCACCCCTTTACCTACTCTTTCTAGGTGATAGGTATCGGTAATCGGTATCGGCGAGTACTTGAAAAAAAGTATCGGTACTTGTACTCGGTCTTAAAAAAGTGGTATCGGGACAACCCTAGATGTTAGTGATCATAGCAGAAGTTCAGTGTAAGAAATACACAGAAGAAAATGCATGTTGATAAGATAAGAGGTGGACTGCAGATTTTGTGGGTGGGTCTGTTTTCCAGGGCCCAGGCTTCATCCAATTAGTGCTTTAGAATGCACTGTGAAGCGCACAGTGCATTGTGGGGCGCTCCGAGCTACCCGCAAATTCAGCTGTTTGCAGAATGGGCAAACAGGCAATGTTCGGGCCGAACTTTTACTTGGCTCAAATGGTTTGCCCAGCACTAGTAAAGAGAAAGTGAGGGGGTAGGGGTTCCAGAAATAGCCAAATCTAAATCAGAGAACCAAATGTTGTCCTTTACTTCTATTCCTTATTTGCAGGACTATCACACCATTGACTTTAATACTGCATGTGCAAACTGAAATGTTGCCATGCCAACTTGCGAATGATGATTCCAGGGCCAAAAAAAAAAAAAAAACACATTGTCAAACTGTTGCATATTTTTTGAAAAGTGCCAAGTGTATCATGATTAAAAATAGGATAGCTACAGGATAGCTATGCATTTGGACCCCAATTTTGAGATTTAAATAGGGAAAATATTGCAAACTTCCATAGGCAGAGATATTGAAGGTTAACCAGCTACATTCTGCAAACAGCTTTCTTCAATTTTGACAGCACAGAAGGCTACTATCTCTACATTTCAAGATAAGATCTTTATCCACCAGACTGCATTATCAAGCTGGCAGTGCCATAAAAAACAATGTCAGCAGCAGGTACTAAAAACTGCATGCTTTGATGAACATTTTTTCCTATGTAGGATGCAGTTTTTTTTCTAATACAACAACCCTCTATGTGCATATCAGTCAAGGCAGATGTTGATTGTCCAAAAACTTGATGGAAGTTGTAAAATTTGTTCATGAATATGTTGAACAAAGGGCTTTCACAAACATTCACACCTCCCATCATGTCCTTGAACAATACAAATATACACTCAAAGTAGAAGGGGAAAGTATACTAAATGAATGTATACTAAAATATAATTTCTTTATCATTGATCAAATCGTTCTTTTAAATAATACTTTGAAATTAGAGTAGAGAAGGGAGGTAATGGGTTTTGTCTTAATACTCAAGATCCCTTCTGACTATGGCTTGCCATCCTGACATTCAGGGTCTTATTCAGGCTTCATCTTCTCACCATGACTGCACAGCAGTGCACGTAGAAGTGCATGCAGGACCATAAAGACATGGATGAGCAAGTTTGGGATGGAGGAACTTGCACAGAGTCCTGACCTCAACCTGATAGAACACCATTGGGATGAATTTGAGTGGAGACTGCAAGCCAGGCCTTCTCGTTCACATCAGTGCCTGACCTCACAAATGTGCTTCTGGAAGAATGGCCAAACATTCCCATAGACACACTCCTAAACCTTGTGGACAGCCTTCTCAGAAAAGTTGAAGCTGTTATAGCTACAAAGGGTGGGCCAACTCAATATTGAACCCTACAGACGAAGACTGGGATGCCATGAATGTACATGTACGTGTAAAGGCAGGTGTCCCAATACTTTTGGTAATATAGCGTATATGTGAAATGCATTGAGCAATAATTCTGCACCATGTCTAACCTTGTAACCTTGTAACCAAAGGACAGGATGATAAAACCACTGTCCGCTTGTAATGGAATCCATAGGCGGGGGCTCTGGCTCGGATGTTCTTCAACCATCACAATAGTTTCAAACAAGTAAAAGAGCCGGCAACTCTAAAATCCATATAAATGTCTTTATTAGCTTACATAATAGTGGGTATAAAAGAGGGCTAACGCATTTCGGCGGGTAGCCTAGATCACCAAATGAGATCATACATGGTCAGTTGGACAATTTGCAATCACATTTCAGTATTACCCTCTGCTTTGTATGGCAGTAAAGTGTATTGACATATGATAATTTATCAATTATGCAAATTTGTAATAGTTACATAGTTACATAGTTAGTTAGGTTGAAAAAAGACACAAGTCCATCCAGTTCAACCACAAATAAAGTAATATGATAAATAAAAATGTACATTTACCTATTTGGATTTATCCCATAATTGCTTAAATTAGCTCAGTTAACAGTATCACTAAGCTTCTGATGAAGCTATATGCTCATGCATTAAGCAATAATTCAGCCCAGTGTTTAACCTTGGAAGCATTGTAACATAACATATTAAGGATACCTAATTGTATATTTCCAGATGTTACTAGAATTATACTGTGATTTGGATCTATATTAAAATATTAAAAATTAAAATAGAGGCAAATATATAATTTCTTTCTCCTTGATACATTATGAATTGTTTTAACAGTAGCGTTTGCACTTGTATAATATGGTTGCAGTAGTGATTGTATGCATATAACATAACTGAAATACTGTTTTAATAATGTTATATATTTATGGAATAAAAAAATGATTTAATTTACTATTTTCTTTCAGCCTTAATGGTAGCATCGGTCCAGCATATCTATGAGTTTGTTCTTGCAGCGGGTGTCATTCATCTTGATTCATGAGGTTCTACAGGTTCTACATTACTAGATCATGTGACTGACGATGGATTATTTTTTTTTTTTTTAACAGAGCGAGTTTATTGAGCACCATAAAGGAACAATAGATGTACAATTGTCAGAGAAAAGAAAAAAGACCAAGGTTCATAAAAAATGATGGTCTGTACAGTGTATGGAGTAAATACATCCATAGTAATAATTAGAGTTGAGCAGACACCTGGATGTTCAGGTTCAATGGGTTCGGCCAAACTTTGGAAAAAAGTTTGAGTTCGGGACCGAACTTGACCCCGAACCCAAACCCCATTGAAGTCAATGGGGACCCTAATGGAAAGGGCTAGAGGGCTGCAAATGGCAACAGAATGTTGTTAAGAGCATGGCAAGTGCTCTGCAAACAAATGTGGATAGGGAAATAACCTAAAATAACATAAAAAAAATAAAAAATAAAAAATAATTTGCTGGAGACCCCCTTCTCAGCAGAAGAGGTACAGGAAGTCATTAAGAACCCCAGAAACCCAACGACACAATGCTACACATATGGTGGGAATGCCCCAGAATATGCCCTTTCTGGAAAAAATTATTAAATTTAATGGATAAGCTAGTGGGAAAATAAAATACTTTGAAATAAAAAATAAAAAATTTATAATCTTGACCTAGGAGGATGAGGCCCATATGGAGTAGGAGGTTGAGGTGGCGGTGGATGTGGCTGTGTAGGTGGAAGCGGCGGTGGCGGAGGACGAGGTAGCCAACACTGGTTCAAAAATACAACAATGGCTGGGTAAGGCCGGTGATGTGTCGAATTCTGTCCCCCGTCGGATAGTGTCCGCCCTGTACTGCGCTAGCTCAGTACGTATGACAAGGGGATTTCGAAAATCTCCGAAGACGAACGGTGCCTGCGTGGTGAGTCCAGTACGGGCCGGACACTATCCGATGGCCGGACAGTTTTTATAAGAACACCGGTATACATGTCTATTCTGCACAAGGTACGGATGAGTCCTGTGGGATCCATGCTTGGTTCATTTTAATGAACTTGAGCTTGTCCACATTGGCTCTGGACTAGGGATGGGCCCGGTGTTCGATTCGAACCCATGTTCGAATCGAACATTGGCCGTTCGACCGCTCGTCGAGCCCAGAACTATGTGGGCCGTTCACATCAAATTTGTGTGATGCGAACGGCCCACAATGCACTGCGCCAGTCGCAGTGCATTTCTGGCTGATGATTGGCCAAGCATGCACTGTGACCCTGCATGCTTGGCCAATCATAGAGCCAGCAACGAGGAGAGCAATAATTGGCCACAGGCAGGATGCCTGTGGCCAATTATAGCTTAGGGGGTTTAGTACAAGCCCCACACTATATAAGGCCGCAGCGCCAGTGGCCTCCAGTAGTGTGTGCCGGCGTTAGTCAGTGACGGTGTCAGTGATTATATATGCTGAGATTCATTCTGCACTGTGCTGACATTATCTGCTGTGTTATTCATTCTGCTGACATTATCTGCTGTGATTCTGGGGATTAGTGTAGTGTGTGCGTGCTGTTAGTACAGCACTGCAGTATCACATTAAACCACCTTTACCCGTCTGGCCTGTTGTCATCTAAGGCAGCCACCTGCGGCTAATGAATTGCCAGATCCCGTAACACAGAGAACAGTCATTCATTGAAAGTCATTGATAAAAAAAAGTCATTGATAAAAAAATAAATTTAAAAAAAGCGTAGGGGTCCCCCCAAATTCAATTACCAGGCCCTTCAGGTCTGCTATGTATATTAAGGGGAACCCCGCTTCAAATTAAAAAAAAAAAGACGTAAGGGTCCCCCTTAATATCCATACCAGACCCTTTAGATCTGGGATGGATTTTAAGGGGAACCCCGGCCAAAAAAAAAAAAATGGCGTGGGGAGACCCTTCTCCGAGCACACAACCTGGCAGGCCGCAGGAAAAGAGGGGGGGACGAGAGCGCCCCCCTCCCACATGCCCTCAACATTGGGAGGGTGCTTTGGGGGTCTGTGACCCCTCAAAGCACCTTGTCCCCATGTTGATGAGGACAAGGGCCTCTTCCCCACAACCCTGGCCATTGGTTGTGGGAGTCTGCGGGTGGGGGGCTTATCGGAATCTGGAAGCCCCCTTTAACAAGGGGACCCCCAGATCCCGGCCCCCCCTGTGTGAAATGGTAAGGGGGTACAAAAGTACCTCTACCATTTCACCAAAAAAGTGACAAAAATGGTAAAAATTACAGGAGACGGTCTTTGACAATTCCTTTATTAAAATCTTCTTTCATCTTCTTTCTTCTGGGTTTCTTCCTTCTTCCTTTCTTCATCCTTCGGTTTCTTCATCTTCTCCTTCCGGCATCTTCTTCCATCTTCTTCTTCCATCTTCTTCTTCCTCCGATCCGCTTCTTCTTGCTCTGGTCTTCTCGTCCGGCATCTTCTTCCACGGCGTCGGTGTCTCTTCTTGGGCCGCTCCGCGCAATGGGAGGCTCCCGCTGTGTGAGGCTTCGCTGCGTCTGACAGCTCTTTTATAACGGAGGGTGGGGTCACCAGGTGAGAGAAGACCAGAGCAAGAAGAAGCGGATCGGAGGAAGAAGAAGATGGAAGAAGAAGATGGAAGAAGATACCGGAAGGAGAAGATGAAGAAACCGAAGGATGAAGAAAGGAAGAAGGAAGAAGACCAGAAGAAAGAAGATGAAAGAAGATTTTAATAAAGGAATTGTCAAAGACCGTCTCCTGTCATTTTTACCATTTTTGTCACTTTTTTGGTGAAATGGTAGGGGTACCTTACCATTTCACACAAGGGGGGGGGGATCTGGGGGAATCCCCTCCAGATTCCGATAAGCCCCCCGCCAGCAGACCCTGCGTTCTGCCAGGTTGTGTGCTCAGATAAGGGTCTGGTATGGATTTTGAGGGGGACCCCACACCCCCACACCGGGGTTCCCCTAAATTTCCATCCCAGGTATGGATATTTAGGGGGACCCCTACGTCTATCGGACTTTTGCTGGCCGAATTCACGCCAGCAAAATATTGAGAGCAGGTTCTCAATTTTTTGGTCGGAAAAAGTTTCGATCGAAAATTCCAATCGTCTGTACCAATTCCGACACGCAAAATTCCTAAGCATGCTCGGAAACAATTTGACGCATGCTCGGAAGCATTGGACTTCATTTTCTCGGCTCGTCGTTGTGTTGTACGTCACCGCGTTCTTGGTGGTCGAAAGTTCAGCGAACTTTTGTGTAACTGTGTGTATTCAAGCCAAGCTTGAGCGGAATTCTGTCGTAAAAAACATCCAAGATTTTTCCAACGGAAAATCCACTCGTGTGTACACGGCATTACTCTTATGCCCCGTATACACAGTCGGAAATTCCGACAGAAAAAGTCTGATCGGAATATGTTGTTGGAAAATCCGATTTGTGTGTGGGCTCTATCTGACTTTTTCCATCGAAAAAGTTTGAGAGCTGGACCTAAAATTTTCCGACAACAAAATCCGATCTGACTTTTTCCGATCGTGTGTAGAGAATTCTGACGCACAAACTGCCACGCATGCTCAGAACAAATTTGGAGACGAAAGCTATTGGCTACTGGCCTCTACGTAGTCACCTCGTTTGGAACGATCGGATTTTCCGACAATTTTGTGCGACCGTGTGTATGCAAGACAAGTGTCACACACCTGGTGGTGTTGAGTCTGGATTGCAGAGGAGAGCCTCCCTTGCGGCTCCCACTCCCGGTTCCCTGGTAAGGTGACAGGAGACCCAGGAGTAAGGAGGGGCACGGGTGCCTGGCAGGATTGACAGACCGGTAGAGAGAGATCCCTGGATCTTCTCAGCGGACAAGGTAAGTACAGCAGACTGGATCAGCAAAGCAGACTGGATCAGCACAGCAGACTGGATCAGCACAGCAGACTGGATCAGCACAGCAGACTGGATCAGCACAGCAGACTGGATCAGCAAGCAGACTGGAACAGCACAGCAGACTGGATCAGCAAAGCAGACTGGATAGCACAGCAGACTGGATCAGCAAAGCAGACTGGATAGCGCAGCAGACTAGATCAGCAAAGCAGACTGGATCAGCACAGCAGACTGGATCGGCAAAGCAGACTGGAACAGCACAGCAGACTGGATCAGCAAAGCAGACTGGATAGCACAGCAGACTGGATCAGCAAAGCAGACTGGATCACTGCAGTCAGGCTGGGTAGTCAAACAGGCCGGGTCAGGTATCAGGCTGGCAGCAAGGTACAGATGGGGCAAACAGTAGAATGGTCACAGACAAGCCGAGGTCGGGTACAGGCAGAAGGCAGGAAGGTCACAGGGAAGCCGGGTCAAACACAGGTGAGAACTCAGATCAGGTATCAGGCACAGAACGCTATAGAGCAGACAGCGGGGTCCGTCTGTGACAGGCAGATTTAAATAGCCTATATGGCGCCAACATGGGCACGCACCCGTCCTCCCGCGCGCGCTCTCGTGCGCGGGTGTGTGCGCGCATGTGCTCTTGCGCACGCGCAGTGGTACCCGCGGACGTGTGCCAGGAAATCCAGTGCGCCAGTTACTGGCAGGATCTTCATGACAACAAGTTTCGGCCAAAATCCCTTGGAAAAAATCTGATGGATTTTGTGGTCGGAATGTCCGACCGTGTGTATAAGGCATTACTCTCTAGGATGTACTACAGCAAATGTGACATTTAAAAATGGGGTTGGAAAAACAGCAGCTCACTGAACCTCCCAGCAAATGGCTGTGCAGTGGGTGGGTGTCAGGACAAGTCTGATCATTATGTTGGGTTTGCATACTCTTTAAAGTTTTAAAACTGGGTTCAACCAGTTATTGCAAATTGCAGTTCGCAGTACTGCAATCAGTCTTATAAAATACAGGACTTCAACCAGTGCATGTAACCCCAAGGGTTCTCCTGATGGCTTCAGGGGTTCTTGTTAGGCAGTGATTTTATTAATGGGTAACATATTTTAATAATACTGAAACATGCTATTATAAAAGTAATTCTTAAGCTAGTAAACATTGCCCTATTCGCAGATATATAAAAAATGGCAAAATCATTTCATGGAGTGTGTCATTTATAAAATAATTGCACGATAAATGCAATAAATAGGACCGTCTGTTACATTTCAGTGGCAATTTAAATCTCAATTAGAAACTATTAAAGTGCAAGTCAAATATATGGGGTTTTTCACTGTGCTTTGCAGGGTGCCATGAGAGTTAGACACAACAAAACAATAATCTTTCTTGATTCCCAGAATCAATTAAAATTAATTAGCATAATAATAATTACTGCTAAAGCAACAGCTGGATCCATACATGACTGAGAATAGAAAAAGTTAAGAACGGCAATCTTAATTTGGCATCTTTCATAGTATAAGTTAAAGCAACCCTTATAAAGAAATGCTTATACACTCAAAGCAAAGTATATCGAAAAAATTGGCATATTTATAAAGAGAATGGCTGCACATTTGCCCGTCACTTGTAACCATTTGTTCTTTATTGAGAAAAGATATTTACTGAAATGACTGATATTTACTGAAGCATTCACCCTATTTGTCACAAACCACTACAAGCACAAAAAATTGAGTTGAAGCTACATCAAATGCAAAAGGATTGTCACCTTTAATTTCTGGGACTGTACCGAAACCCTCAGTTAATTTTTTAAATATAGATATTTTAACCCAGACTCTAGGAGGGACCCCAAAGATGGGGGGAGACCCATCAGACAACCTTGTGGTCCGCCAGAATTGGAAATAGAGCAGCTCAGCGTCTTGAACCTGTCTTCATATACCCTTACCAGGGAAGAAGAACAGGTTCTAGGCCTAGGTTTGAATTTTTGTCAAGTTACGGATAAATTTACTATAGTGAAAGATTTGTATCTTTTCACCAGAAAGTTAATATTTTAATATTTGGACGATAAAGATCGGACTTTTTTGAGGATTGAGGATAAAACTGAGGTGGATCAATATAAAGGGTATACGATGGCCGACTTTAGAGCCTTACGGGATCTTATACAATTATTAAATGAAAATAAGGAGGAAGGAGAAGAGGGTTTGGATACGACCTCCCCTGTCCCCCGACTCCACTAATATTAAATCAGAAAGCGATGGGAAAAAGTTCAGACAGAAATCCCAGAAATTTCCCCCTTTAAAATCCTCTCCATGTATCTGGGCCTTTCTAACTCATGTTACCAAGGCTGTGGAGCAATTAAATCTTCCCCCCATACATGGGGGAAACCTAAATCAGAAACGTATCAATAGTATTTAAACCATCTGATAAGGGTGGCAATGTGGTGGTTATGGATAAAGACCGATACGATGGGATGTGTAAAAAAATCTTGACCAACAAAAATTGGTACAAATTAGTACCTGAGGGTAGTTTTGATATATTCAAGTCTGAATTTGCCAAACTGATTGCACAAACTTATAATTCTGGAGTGATTGATAAGGAGACTTATGAGTTCTTTGTAGTGACATACCCAAAAATACCAGTCTATTACTCGTTACTGAAAATCCACAAGAATGCTACTGACCCTCCTGGGCATCCAATAATTTTGAGTATTGGGGTTTATTCTGAATCCGCAAGTAAATTCATTGACTTCTTTTTGATGTCTCATGTGACAAGCCTACCCTCTTATATAAACGATACCCCGGATCGTTTACGTACTTTAGAGGGAGTCACCCTCCCAGAGGGAGCTACCCCCGTTGCAAATAATGTTGAGACATTGTATTCAAGTATCCCACATGATTGCGGACTACAGACAATAAGTTAATTTCTACAAACAACGGACAAGTACCAGCGACCATTGAATCAATTCATATTGCGATTATTGGAGCACATTCTCCATAGAAATGTGTTCACATATGAGGGTTCCCACTATCTCCAGGTCCAGGGTGTGGCTATGAGAACCACATGTGCCCCCTCATATGCCTGCCTGTACCTGGGGGGGGTGGGTGCAACAACTCTTTGCAAGGGAGGACTTGTCAATGTACCTGTGCCACATTCTAACTTGGCGCTGGTTCATCAACGACATCCTCATGGTGTGGACATGGTGGTTCCCTTTTGGAATTAAATTTTTTTTTTTGGATAAGTTGTAAGATAATACTTTCAACCTCCATTTTACCCACACAATATCCAACTGTATTACTTTTTTGTCTCTCAATATTTCCATTCAGTCTGATGGCTATCTGGCCACGTCACTCTTTAGGAAAGAAACAGCAGGCGATACCATTCTAAGGGCCAATAGTTCCCATCCTACTCATTAATTTAAAGCATTCCATATGGACAATATCTGCGCATTAAGCATAATTGTTCAAGCTCACAAGATTTTGAGAGAGAGGCTTTTGCCCTCAGGGATAGATTGCTTATTCGTGGATACAGTAAAAAATGCCTGAAAAAAGCTTATCAAAAAGCATGCGGTCATCAACGTTCAGAACTCCTTTTCAAACGGAAAATACAGGATTCACAAATGGGTGATACAGTTAAATTATTCCCTATACTTACCATCATAATGTAATTAGGGAAACAATTAAAAAATGTTGGTATCTCTTGAGTACTGACAACATCATAGGGAAATACTTTAGACCCCATCTAGAAATTGTCTTTAGACGTAGTAGATCCTTAAGAGACAAATTAGTTCATAGCAACTTTACAGAATCAGGGAATGTGCAACCTGTGTGCTAAACAACAGGGAAAGATTTAAACCACTTTACCACGTAAATTGCACCACAACAGGGGTGGTTTACTACCTTATGACCTGTACCTGCAGTGCGTTTTACGTGGGGAAAACGAAGTGTCCATTCCAAAAACACATTCATGATTATGTATATTATGTGCCCAAGTTAAATATCCCTATTGGATGTCATGTAGGCCTGAAACATAATTACAATACCTTGGCTATGAGTTTCATGGCATTAGACAATGTACGGGAGGACCCTAGAGGGAGGATTTTCATAAGTTAGTCCTACAGCGAGAAACTAGGTGGATCCATTGCATAAAGGCTTTAAGCAACGTGATTAGCTTTGCACACTTTCTTTAATAACATTTAACAATTTGTGAAATAGTTTTCTTGTTTCCTTGTTTTACCACAGTTGCCATGTTAGGCTGTACCAATGGGGTAATGTGGGGGTTCCCCTTAACCATGAAATCATGATATTATTCAGTAATAAAAAGGCACAGGATTGACTCTGCATCATTGGGCTCTGGGTATGGGCATTTGCCCTCTTTCAACATGGTGTTTCCGAAAACGGAGGAGTGTGTGCATGTTGGTTTGCCCCGTCCCCCTCCCCTGCGCGTGGTTATGCCCAGGACATCTCGGTCCCATCACACCATGCTGGGGTGGGTGGACCCTCGTTTTCCCTCCTCTCTAATCTCTGCATACCAGGATGCCGTTTGGTGAGCAACACCAGTCTTTTATGACGTGCGATTAAGTCATGCGGCGCGCAAGCGCCATCCCAATTAAAGCTCTCAAGACCATCTTGGTTTAGGACCAATGCCAGGATATTCCATTCTGGCCACCGGTTCCTAGCTGGGATTGATTGGAGGCAATCATGGCCATTCTGTATATATTGCCTGGGGAGTCTCAGGTTCCTTCTCTCATTTCTTCATAGCCTGAGAACCGGCTGGATGATCGTTTGGCAGAACTAAACTATTACAGGTACAAATACTTCTATAAGAGGTTTTCTTTCTCAGCATATATAATATATATTTAGTATTAAAAGCGTTATTTAAATTATGGATGGCCAGTATATCCCTCTGTTCATCTTGTGGACTGTGTCAATCTCTGCTTGAATGAGGCAGCATATTGTTGTTTCTGGGTTTTAAAGATCTGTAACCGGCATCATCTTCCCCCTCTCTTGTGGTATGTCCTGAATTTAATATGAGAAATTTATTATGATTAAGTAATTAATTGAACTTTTAAACGGATTGAATTATAAATTATTATCTATTATTATCATTATTGTATAGACTCTATTTGAGGAACCTAAATTAAACTTATGAAGGGGGTTTATCAATTATGTGCCCCACAGACATTTCTCACTACCCTAGCAGTGATGACGCAAATGTTTCACCACACATTACATGCTGCAATATAGTATGTGAAATATATATGTAAATATGATACTAAAAAACATAGGTTTAGTCTTGCAATATTTGCACTAAAGGATATGATACATTATATATGCCTCTGCATATAGTGGGGCTATATCAAAATAAAACAATGATTAACCATCAATAGTTTTTTATATTGAGAAATAGCATCTCTCAGTAAAACTGCCTGATCACTACATATATATATATATATATATATATATATATACAGTGCCTTGCGAAAGTATTCGGCCCCCTTGAACTTTTCAACCTTTTGCCACATTTCAGGCTTCAAACATAAAGATATCAAATTTTAATTTTTTGTGAAGAATCACCAACAAGTGGGAGACAATTGTGAAGTGGAACGAAATCTATTGGATTGTTGAAACTTTTTTAACTAATAAAAAAATGAAAAGTGGGGCGTGCAAAATTATTCGGCCACCTTGCGTTAATACTTTGTAGAGCCACCTTTTGCTGCGATTACAGCTGCAAGTCGCTTGGGGTATGTCTCTATCAGTTTTGCACGTCGAGAGATTGAAATTCTTGCTCATTCTTCCTTGCAAAACAGCTTGAGCTCAGTGAGGTTGGATGGAGAGCGTTTGTGAACAGCAGTTTTCAGCTCTTTCCACAGATTCTCAATTGGATTCAGGTCTGGACTTTGACTTGGCCATTCTAACACCTGGATACGTTTATTTGTGAACCATTCCTTTGTAGATTTTGCTGTATGTTTGGGATCATTGTCTTGTTGGAAGATAAATCTCCGTCCCAGTTTCAGGTCTTTTGCAGACTCCAACAGGTTTTCATCCAGAATTGTCCTGTATTTGGCTGCATCCATCTTCCCCTCAATTTTAACTATCTTCCCTGTCCCTGCTGAAGAAAAGCAGGCCCAAACCATGATGCTGCCACCACCATGTTTGACAGTGGGGATGGTGTGTTGAGGGTGATGAGCTGTGTTGCTTTTACGCCAAACATAGTGTTTTGCATTGTGGCCAAAAAGTTCGATTTTAGTTTCATCGGACCAGAGCACCTTCTTCCACATGTTTGGTGTGTCTCCCAGGTGGCTTGTGGCAAACTTTAGAAGAGACTTTTTATGGATATCTTTGAGAAATGGCTTTCTTCTTGCCACTCTTCCATAAAGGCCAGATTTGTGCAGTGTACGACTGATTGTTGTCCTATGGACAGACTCTCCCACCTCAGCTGTAGTTCTCTGCAGTTCATCCAGAGTGATCATGGGCCTCTTGGCTGCATCTCTGATCAGTCTTCTCCTTGTCTGAGCTGAAAGTTTAGAGGGACAGCCAGGTCTTGGTAGATTTGCAGTGGTCTGATACTCCTTCCATATCAAAATGATTGCTTGCACAGTGCTTCTTGGGATGTTTAAAGCTTGGGAAATCTTTTTGTATCCAAATCCGGCTTTAAACTTCTCCACAACAGTATTACGGACCTGCCTGGTGTGTTCCTTGGTCTTCATGATGCTCTCTGCGCTTTCAACAGAACCCTGAGACTATCACAGAGCAGGTGCATTTATACAGAGACTTGATTACACACAGGTGGATTCTATTTATCACCATCAGTCATTTAGGACAACATTGGATCATTCAGAGATCCTCGCTGAACTTCTGGAGTGAGTTTGCTGCACTGAAAGTAAAGGGGCCGAATAATTTTGGACGCACCACTTTTCAGTTTTTTATTTGCTAAAAAAGTTTAAAATATCCAATAGATTTCGTTCCACTTCACAATTGTGTCCCACTTGTTGGTGATTCTTCACAAAAAATTTAAATTTTATATCTTTATGTTTGAAGCCTGAAATGTGGCAAAAGGTTGAAAAGTTCAAGGGGGTCGAATACTTTCGCAAGGCACTGTATATACACATTTGCTGGGATAAAGATATAGAATGACAATAGTCCCTAATAAACTTCCTTTTTCCAATGACTGATAAGATAAATAGTTTTCCATATTTTTTGGATTTAAATGGATACATAGTTTTAGGTTTTTGGTCATCAATCACACACAGTTTTGAACTCATGACTGCAAATTGAATGTTAACAAATAGAAGACTGTCATTCTGACCCCGGCATTTTTCATTCTTGTCCCAATCATTTTTGGCCACTACTGTCTATTGATATGTAAACCACTTTGTTAAATCAGAAATTTGTGATCAATAACATCTATTTATATGTTTAACAATGCTATACCTGGGTCAAGCTGGGCTCCTCCACATCTTCTTCCTGGGTGGAAGGCCCAGGTTGGACCTCAGGAGCCTCAGCTGATGTTGAAGGAAGTGTTGAGAGCGATGGCCTGGGTTCCGTCTGGTCATACAAAAAATGCAGGCTGTTGTAGTACCACAGTCTGGGGACATATACGTCATCTGCTGATGCTCCGAATCTCTGGGAATCCTGGACTTTCTTGCGCTCCCTATTATATGTGCTCCTCAGGCTACCAATTTTGGCCTTCAAATAGGGGATGTCTGCAGTGAGATACACAGGCTTCACTAATTCCAACAGTAGGGATGAGCCGAACACCCCACGGTTCGGTTCGCATCCAGACCATGCGAACGGACCGAAAGTTCGAGTGAACATTCAAACACCGATAAAGTCTATGGGACTCGAACGTGAGAAATCAAAAGTGCAAATTTAAAAGGCTAATATACAATAATGTTATTGTCCTAAAAAGGGTTTGGGGACACGGGTCCTGCCCCGGGGACATGTATCAATGCAAAAGAAAGTTTTAAAAACGTCAGTTTTTACGGGAGCAATGATTTTACTGATGCTTAAAGTGAAAAAATAAAAGTGAAATATTTCTTTAAATATTGTACCTGGGGGTGTCTATAGTATGCCTGTAAAGTGGCACGTGTTTCCCATGTTTAGAACAGTCCCTGCACAAAATGACATTTCTAAAGGAATAAAAGTAATTTAAAACTACTTGCGGCTGCAATGTAATGTCGGGTCTCGGTAATATGGACGGAAATTATTGAGAAAAACGGCATGGGTAACCCCCCAGCCCATTACCAGGCCCTTTGGGTCTTGTATAAATATTAAGGGGAACCCCACACCCAAATTAAAAAAAGAAAAGGTGTGGGGCCCCAGGCCTTATATACTCTGAACAGCAGTATACAGGCGGTCCAAACAAGACAGGGACTGTAGGTTTGTTCTTAAGTTGAATCTGTTTGTAATTTGGAACAGGTATATTTTTTAAGTGTAGCTTACTCATGGTGGGCACAGGAACGGGCCTTGCTGTGAAATATTAGATCAAAAATTATAATTACACGCCCCTGTTGAACAGGGGCAAACAAATTGGGTCTTAGGCAGTGGTGGTGGTGCCACAACACTGTAACCCCTCACAGATACTCTAGTTGAGCGCAGGAACGAGCCCTGCTGCAAAATATTACAGCAAAAATTGTAATTACACGCCCCTGTTAAACAGGGGCAGAAAAATTGCGCTTTAGGCACTGGTGGTGGTGCCCAGAACCAAAAATGTTCTTAGAAGCTATCAACATGAACATTGAGGAGGTATAGGATAGTCACTCAGCATAACAGATAACCGATAACTCGTCGCAGTATTCTCGAGTTTCATTTGCTGGGGGCTCAAGGCAGGTAGGGTTCATAGTCTGGGCAACAAGTTTGAAAAGTTCACGTGGGCAGTTTAAGGCTTTTGAGAGGGTGTTTGAGAAATTTTTTTTTTTTTTTGCTTTGAAAATTGCTTTGTAATATTTCTTGGTGAGTATTTTGTAGTTTGTGTGATTTTCCTTTGTAGAATTTCTGTACCAGGCTCTTTCAACTCTTCTGTGTTCCCGTTTCAGTAGAGTAAGAGTGCCATTAAACCATCCAGAATTTTTCCTGTGGATGGGCGATTTCAAAATCGATAGCGTGGTGGTCTGTCCATGGTAACGGTATGTTGTCTAGTATGTTGATGTCCATATTTTGTTTGAAGATGAGGTCCAGAATGTGTCCTGACCCATGTGGGGGAGCATTTATTAGTTGTTGAAGCCCTAGTTCCTCCAGTTGGTTAATGCAGGCGGTGGCGATGGGGTCTTTGGTGGAGTTTGCCCAAAGGTTGAACCCGAACTGTAAAGTTCGGGTCCGTACCGGACTTTTGGGTGTCCGGGTCCCGTACCCGAACCCGAACTATTGGCTGTATGTTCGGGTTCGGCTTCAGTGTTTGGTGATGTATTGGCGCCTTTTACAAGCTGCAGGGCAGCCAATCGACGCTAGTTTCACTAGTGTGCCCTTAGAAGCCATCACAGCCATGCCTACTAATGGCATGGCTGTGATTGGCAGTGCAGCATGTGACCCAGCCTCTATATATAGTACAGACACACAGCACACAGCGTCACTCTGCTATAGACAGGTTCCTGTGCTGCTAAGAGAGGAATTTAAGAGTTAGTCTGATAAAGTCAGTCAGTCCACATTCCTTAAATTTTCTTCAAATTAGTTATATCAGTGAGCGATCTACATAGCTAGATTAGAGTAGAAAGTGTGTTTATTAAGAAAGAAAGAGGCAGAGAGAATTATTCAAGAGATTCCTAAATCAATTGTACCCTGGCTGGGGTGCAGTGCACAGTCTTTTAACAGTGCCATGAGGCCAGTGCCAGACAAAATATAAGTTTTACCTGCAAGCTCAGTGCAGCATCACTGCACTGCATATTTTAATAAGAGATAGACCATACTCTGCGTGTATTCTGCTATTGGAAAAACATTGCAAAAAAATGTAATTTTGCTGTGTTTTTTTTTTTTCCCAATAGCATTTTCTGCATGTTCATACAAGCTTTAGACACTGTATGTGTATTCTGCTATTGACAAAAAATAAAATATTTCAGTGCTTTGTGCAGGAGTGGGACATACAATCGATCGATATTTCTTCTATTGTATTGTCCCAAAAAAAAAATTTTAGTGACATTTTTTTTCCCAATAGCATTTTCTGCATGTTCATACACACTTTAGACACTGTACGTGTATTCTGCTATTGACAAAAAATAAAATATTTCAGTGCTTTGTGCAGGAGTGTGGCATACAATCGATCGATATTTCTTCTATTGTATATTGTTCCAAAAAAAAATTGTAGTGACATTATTTTTTCCCAATAGCATTTTCTGCATGTTCATACACGCTTTAGACACTGTACGTGTATTCTGCTATTGACAAAAAATAAAATATTTCAGTGCTTTGTGCAGGAGTGTGACATACAATCGATCGATATTTCTTCTATTGTATATTGTCCCAAAAAAAAATTGTAGTGACATTTTTTTTCCCAATAGCATTTTCTGCATGTTCATACACGCTTTAGACACTGTACGTGTATTCTGCTATTGAAAAAAAATAAAATATTTCAGTGCTTTGTGCAGGAGTGTGGCATACAATCGATCGATATTTCTTCTATTGTATATTGTCCCAAAAAAAAAATTGTAGTGACATTTTTTTTCCCAATAGCATTTTCTGCATGTTCATACACGCTTTAGACACTGTACGTGTATTCTGCTATTGACAAAAAATAAAATATTTCAGTGCTTTGTGCAGGAGTGGGACATACAATCGATCGATATTTCTTCTATTGTATATTGTCCCCAAAAAAACTGTAGTGACATTTTTTTTCCCAATAGCATTTTCTGCATGTTCATACACGCTTTAGACACTGTACGTGTATTCTGCTAATGACAAAAAATAAAATATTTCAGTGCTTTGTGCAGGAGTGGGACATACAATCGATCGATATTTCTTCTATTGTATATTGTCCCAAAAAAAAATTGTAGTGACATTTTTTTTTCCCAATAGCATTTTTTGCGTGTTCATACACGCTTTAGACACTGTACGTGTATTCTGCTATTGACAAAAAATAAAATATTTCAGTGGTTTGTGCAGGAGTGTGGCATACAATCGATCGATATTTCTTCTATTGTATATTGTCCCAAAAAAAAATTGTAGTGACATTTTTTTTTCCCAATAGCATTTTTTGCATGTTCATACACGCTTTAGACACTGTACGTGTATTCTGCTATTGACAAAAAATAAAATATTTCAGTGCTTTGTGCAGGAGTGGGACATACAATCGATCGATATTTCTTCTATTTTATATTGTCCCAAAAAAACATTTTTGTGACATTTTTTTTCCCAATAGCATTTTCTGCATGTTCATACACGCTTTAGACACTGTACGTGTATTCTGCTATTGATAAAAAAAATTAATATTTCAGTGGTTTGTGCAGGAGTGTGGCATACAATCGATCGATATTTCTTCTCTTGTATATTGTCCCAAAAAGAAATTGTAGTGACATTTTTTTTTCCCAATAGCATTTTCTGCATGTTCATACACGCTTTAGACACTGTACGTGTATTCTGCTATTGACAAAAAATAAAATATTTCAGTGCTTTGTGCAGGAGTGTGGCATACAATCGATCGATATTTCTTCTATTGTATTGTCCCAAAAAAAAAAATTTAGTGACATTTTTTTTCCCAATAGCATTTTCTGCATGTTCATACACGCTTTAGACACTGTACGTGTATTCTGCTATTGACAAAAAATAAAATATTTCAGTGGTTTGTGCAGGAGTGTGGCATACAATCGATCGATATTTCTTCTATTGTATTGTTCCAAAAAAAAATTGTAGTGACATTTTTTTTCCCAATAGCATTTTCTGCATGTTCATACACGCTTTAGACACTGTACGTGTATTCTGCTATTGACAAAAAATAAAATATTTCAGTGCTTTGTGCAGGAGTGTGGCATACAATCGATCAATATTTCTTCTATTGTATATTGTCCCAAAAAAAAATTGTAGTGACATTTTTTTTCCCAATAGCATTTTCTGCATGTTCATACACGCTTTAGACACTGTACGTGTATTCTGCTATTGAAAAAAAATAAAATATTTCAGTGGTTTGTGCAGGAGTGTGACATACAATCGATCGATATTTCTTCTATTGTATATTGTCCCAAAAAAAAATTTTTGTGAAATTTTTTTTCCCAATAGCATTTTCTGCATGTTCATACACGCTTTAGACACTGTACGTGTATTCTGCTATTGACAAAAAATTTAATATTTCAGTGGTTTGTGCAGGAGTGTGACATACAATCGATCGATATTTCTTCTATTGTATATTGTCCCAAAAAAAAAATTGTAGTGACATTTTTTTTCCCAATAGCATTTTCTGCATGTTCATACACGCTTTAGACACTGTAAGTGTATTCTGCTATTGACAAAAAATAAAATATTTCAGTGGTTTGTGCAGGAGTGTGGCATACAATCGATCGATATTTCTTCTATTGTATATTGTCCCAAAAAAAACATTGTTGTGACATTTTTTTCCCAATAGCATTTTCTGCATGTTCATACACGCTTTAGACACTGTACGTGTATTCTGCTATTGACAAAAAATAAAATATTTCAGTGCTTTGTGCAGGAGTGTGGCATACAATCGATCAATGCATCGGTCACTGCACTGCATATTTTAGTAAGAGATAGACCATACTCTGTGTGTATTCTGCTATTGGAAAAACATTGCAAAAAAATTTAATTTTGTGTGTTTTTTTTTCCCAGTAGCATTTTCTGCATGTTCATACAAGCTTTAGACACTGTATGTGTATTCTGCTATTGACAAAAAATAAAATATTTCAGTGGTTTGTGCAGGAGTGTGGCATACAATCGATCGATAAAAAAAAAAAAAAAAAAAAATATTTCAGTGGTTTGTGCAGGAGTGTGACATACAATCGATCGATATTTCTTCTATTGTATTGTCCCAAAAAAAAAATTGTAGTGACATTTTTTTCCCAATAGCATTTTCTGCATGTTCATACATGCTTTAGACACTGTACGTGTATTCTGCTATTGACAAAAAAAAATATTTCAGTGGTTTGTGCAGGAGTGTGGCATACAATCGATCGATATTTCTTCTATTGTATATTGTCCCAAAAAAAAAATTGTAGTGACATTTTTTTCCCAATAGCATTTTCTGCATGTTCATACACGCTTTAGACACTGTACGTGTATTCTGCTATTGACAAGAAATTAAATATTTCAGTGGTTTGTGCAGGAGTGTGGTATACAATCGATCGATATTTTTTCTATTGTATATTGTCCCAAAAAAAAATTTTAGTGACATTTTTTTTCCCAATAGCATTTTCTGCATGTTCATACACGCTTTAGACACTGTACGTGTATTCTGCTATTGACAAAAAATAAAATATTTCAGTGGTTTGTGCAGGAGTGTGGCATACAATCGATCAATATTTCTTCTATTGTATATTGTCCTAAAAAAAATTGTAGTGCCATTTTTTTTCCCAATAGCATTTTCTGCATGTTCATACACGCTTTAGACACTGTACGTGTATTCTGCTATTGACAAAAAATAAAATATTTCAGTGCTTTGTGCAGGAGTGTGGCATACAATCGATCGATATTTCTTCTATTGTATTGTCCCAAAAAAAATTTTAGTGACATTTTTTTTCCCAATAGCATTTTCTGCATGTTCATACACGCTTTAGACACTGTACGTGTATTCTGCTATTGACAAAAATTAAAATATTTCAGTGGTTTGTGCAGGAGTGTGGCATACAATCGATCAATATTTCTTCTATTGGATATTGTCCCAAAAAAAATTGTAGTGCCATTTTTTTTCCCAATAGCATTTTCTGCAGTTTAGCAGTTTTTGAGATACACGCTTTAGACACTGTACGTGTATTCTGCTATTGCAAAAACACCCATTTAGGGCGAGATCATACATTTTGAAAATATGAGGAGATCATCAAAAAGGGGACGTGGCCCGGGTCGTGGTGCTGCTGGTGGCGCTCCTGTTTTAGGGAGAGAACGTGGTCGATCTGTGCCAGCTACACGCACTAGTGAAACACCTTCCTCAGGTGCGAGTAGGCGACAGAGCCTGCAGCGGTATTTCGGCGCGCCTAATGAGGCTGTACGAATGTTGAGGCCAGGACAAGTACAGGCGATAGTAGATTGGGTTGCTGACAGTGCCTCCGGTTCCTTCACATTGTCTTCCACCCAGTCTCCTGATGAAAGTTCAGAGTTGGCACCTGCAGCCGATGTCCATCAGTCTTTCACCTCACCCCCTTGCAAATCAGCCAATCAGTCTGAGCCCCAAATCATGCAGCAGTCTCTTCTGCTTTTTGATGACTCTGTTAGCAGGGTTTCCCAGGGCCATCCACCTAGCCCTGCCCCAGAAGTGGAAGAGATTGTGTGCACCAATGCCCAACCACTTATGTTTCATGATAAGTACATGGGAGGACCATCGCAGCACGTCTCGGATAATGACGAAACACAGGTGCCAACTGCTGCTGCTTTTGCCATTGTGCAGACCGACAAGGAGGGCAGGGGTGAAGACTGGGTGGAAGATGATGTGGAGGACGATGAGGTCCTTGACCCCACATGGAATCAACGTCATGCAGGTGACCAGTGTAGTTCAGAGGAAGAGGCGGTGGTCGCACAGAGTCACCAGCACAGCAGAAGAGGGAGCAGGGTGCAAAAGCGGAGCGTCCGTCCCCTAGACAGTACGTCTGCTACTGCCCAACGCAGCAAGGGCCCGAGCACACCAAAGCCAGGTCCAAGGAGTTCCCTAGCATGGCAGTTCTTCAGACAATGTGCTGATGACAAGACACGAGTGGTTTGCACGCTGTGCAATCAGAGCTTGAAGCGAGGCATAAACGTTCTCAACCTGAGCACAACCTGCATGACCAGGCATCTAAGTGCAAAGCACGAGATGCAGTGGAGTAGACACCTCAAAAACCAAGAAAGGTCTCTGGCTCCTCCTGCTTCCTCTTCTGCTGCAGTCTCGGCCTCTTCATCCACCTCTGTAGTGACAGTGACACCTGCCAACCCGCAAACAGAGGATCTGCCAGCAACACTACCACCTGGGTCACCAACCATCTCCACAATGTCCCATGGAAGCGTTCAGCTCTCTATTTCACAAACACTGGAGCGGAAGAGGAAGTACCCCCCTAGCTACCCGCGATCCCTGGCCCTGAATGCCAGCATTTCAAAATTCCTCGCCTTTGAAATGCTGTCATTCCGTCTGGTGGAGACGCAGAGTTTTAAAAGGCTGATGTCATTGGCTGTCCCACAGTACGTCGTGTCCAGCCGCCACTACTTTTCCAGACGAGCTATCCCTTCCCTGCACAACCAAGTGGGGGACAAAATCAGGTGTTCACTGCGCAACGCCATCTGTGGCAAGGTCCACCTAACTACGGATGCGTGGACCAGTAAGCACAGTCAGTGACGTTATATCTCCCTAACAGCACACTGGGTAAATGTAGTGGCGGCTGGGCCTGAGGCGGATAGCAGTTTGGCGCATGTCCTTCCACCACCGAGGAATGCAGGGCACTTCAGTTTGCCTCCTGTTGCTAACTCCTCCTACTCCGCCTCCTCATCCTCTACCGCCTCCTCATCCGGTCAGCGTAACACCTTCACCACCAACTTCAGCACAGCCAGGGCTAAACGACAGCAGGCAGTTTTAAAACTTTCCTGTTTGGGGGAAAATCCCCACACCGCGCAGGAGTTGTGGAGGGACATGGAACAACAGACTGATGAGTGGTTGGTGGCAGTGAGCCTCAAGCCCGGCCTGGTGGTGTGCGATAATGGGCGAAATCTCGTAGCAGCTCTGGGCCTAGGCGGTTTGACGCACATCCCTTGCCTGGCGCATGTGCTGAACTTGGTGGTCCAGAGGTTCCTTAAGAATTACCCCGATATGCCAGAGCTGCTGCAGAAAGTGCGGGCTTTCAACGTTCTCACCCTGCTGCTGCTCGCCTGTCAGCGCTGCAGCGTAACTTCGGCCTTCCCGCTCACCGTCTCATATGTGGCGTGCCCACAAGGTGGAACTCCACCTTGCACATGCTTGCCAGACTGTGCGAGCAGCAGCAGGCGATAGTGGAGTTTCAGCTGCAGCACGCAAGCGTGAGTCGCTCTGCGGAACAGCACCACTTCACCGCTAATAACTGGGCCTCCATGCGAGACCTGTGTGCCTTGTTGTGCTGTTTCGAGTACTCCACCAACATGGCCAGTGCCGATGACGCTGTTCTCAGTGTTACTATCCCTGTTCTATGCCTCCTTGAAAAAACACAGGAAGAGGAGGAGGAGGAGGAAGAGGGTTCATTTCCAAGGCTTTCAGGGCAGTCATTTACAAGTGGCTACGAGGGTGGGCTCCTGCACCAACAAGCGCCAGGTACGCAATTGTCCGGCAGCAAGGGCACAGTTCTGGAGGATGACGAGGTGGAGGATGAGGAGGAGATGGAGGAGGAGGAACCATGTTCACAGCAGGGTGGCACCCAGACCAGCTGGTACGGCGGGGGTACGGTGGAAGCACAAGGCGAAGGCAGAGGAGGAGGAAGAGGTCGCCAACGCAGCCGGGGCACCGCCAGCACCTCGGAAGGCAGGGTTAGCATGGCCGAAATGTGGAAAAGCTTTGTCAGCACGCCACAACAACCAGCACCACCAGCTGAGATGGAACGTCTTAGCAGGAGGCAGCATTTCACCAACATGGTGGAGCAGTATGTGTGCACACGCCTACACGTACTGAATGACGGGTCTGCCCCCTTTAACTTCTGGGTCTCCAAATTGGACACATGGCCTGAGCTTGCCCTTTACACCTAGGAGGTGCTGGCCTGCCCTGCAGCCAGTGTATTATCTGAACGTGTATTTAGCAGACAAGCGCAGCCGCCTGTCCAGAGCCAATGTGGACAAGCTCACGTTCATTAAAATGAACCAGGCATGGATCCCACAGGACTTGTCCGTACCTTGTGCAGAATAGACACGTATACCGGTGTTCTGACAAAAACTGTCTGGCCATCGGCTAGTGTCCGGCCACTTACTGTGCAGGCGAAGTGCTTGCGCAGTACGGAGGACAAGGAGATTCACAAAATCTCCAAAGATGGATGTCACCTGGGCAGTGAGTGCAGGTTCAAGCCCCACCATCCAAGTGGACATACGGTAGCACATAGTAACAGGGCCCCTCACAGGCTTGCTTGGCTAGGCTTCAACCTCTGATGATGTGGCGTGACCTGTAGTCACCGCGCATCGTCTTCGCAGAGTTTTGAAATCCCTTTGTCCTACGTACTGAGCAAGCGCAGTACAGGGCGGACACTATGCGACGGGGGACAGAATTCGACACATCATTCACCACTAGCCTTACCCAGCCATTGTTGTATTTTTGAACCAGTGTTGGCTACCTCGTCCTCCTCCACCGCCGCTTCCACCTACACCGCCACATCCACCGCCGCTTCCACCTACACCGCCACATCCACCGCCACCTCAACCTCCTACTCCATATGGACCTCGTCCTCCTAGGTCAAGATTATAATTTTTTCATTTTTTTAATTTCCAAGTATTTTATTTTCCCACTATCTTATCCATTAAATTGAATAATTTTTTCCAGAAAGTGCGTATTCTGGGGTATTCCCCCCATATGTGCGGCATTGTGCTGTTGAGTTTCTGAGGTTCTTAATGACTTCTTGTACCTCTTCTGCTGAGAAGGGGGCCTCCAGCAGTCCGGCGGGACTTCCCCACACACGCCCGGACTTCCGAGCGTGTGACTTGCCCACACACGCCCGGACTTCTCCGGTGGACAATCCGCTGGACAAAGTCCGCGGGACTTTTGAAAATGAACGGACTTGCCCACACACGGAGCAGTCCGTTCATTTAGAACGTAACTTCAGGCAAGTCCGTTCATTTCAAAAGTCCGGCGGACTAGCCTACTAACGTCGGGATTGTCCGCCGGACTGCCAGATTGTCCGCCGGACTGCCAAGTCCAGCGGACAATTTTAAAACAAAACTTAAAACCTAGTCCGCCGGACTTTTGGCGCCAAAAAGTCCGCCGACGCCCACACACGAGGGGATTGTCCGGTGGATTTGAGTCCAGCGGATAATCCCGCGGGATAGTCCCTTCGTGTGTACGCGCCATTAGTCTGCGGAGGGACTCTGCTGAGTATTTGAAGTTGCACATGATTAGGTGAAAAAATTGATGTTGATGGAATGATACGATGAAAGAAAACTGATGCAATGATGATGAGGTTGCTGAGGAGTTGACGGTCCTGCGAGAGGCGGCTGATGATGCTGATGGTCCTGCTGATTGTCTGATGGGTTCCGATGGTGGAGCTGGAGGAGAAACCCTGTTAACCTAAACCCTCCCTCCCGTTGATCCAGAGGAAGGCGAAAAACCCCTACCTGAGCTGGCCAATTGCTGTAGAAGAGGGAAAAATTCCTTCCTGACCCCCCGAGAGGCGGTCGGATGTCGGTCCCTGGATCAACTGCTAAATGGTGGTCCCTGCGTTACTTACCAGGATACTTACCTGACCGGGGATGGTCAGGGATGAAGATAGGGTGGATCAGAATGGTCGCTGGAGCTAGGCCTAAGCCGTGGTTATCCTGGCGTTTGGTAGCTCCCCGTGGTGCTACCGTGTAGTCCTGCAGTGGAGGGGATAGGAGAGGTGTTGTGGGGTAGATGAGGGCCTGCTGGGCCGCTGGGAGGTCAGAAGATTCTTTTTAGATGGTGGTGCAGTGTAATTTTGCTGTGAAGGATGATCTCGGGATGGCTGGTGAAGTGCTGTGTCCGTGTCTGTGTGTTCCAAGATGGTCGTCGGAATAGGCCCCGAACCGCGTCCTGTCCGGAATCTCTGCGGCTCCCGGAGCGGATGCTTTTTTGGTGGTGCTGCGGTGTAGTTTTGCTGTGAAGGATGGTGTCTGTATGTAGTTTTGCTGTGAAGGATGATTCAGTATGTGGTTTTGCTGTGAAGGATGGTTCCCGTATGTAGTTTTGCTATGAAATATGGTTGGGGGTGCTCTGGGGTTGATCAGGGCCTGTTGATCCGCTGGGGGGTAAGAGGAAGCTTTTATTAATGGTGCTGCTGGTGAATGCTGTAATTAGTGCTTTGGCCGGGTCTGGGTGTACCAAGATGGCCGACTGGACTAGGCCCGAGCCGCGGCCTGTCCTGGATCTCGGCTGCTCAGGTCTGCAGATGCCTGTGTGGGTCCGGATAGGAGGGGAGTGGAGCAGGAGGGGGGTGTGCCGACCTGTCGACACGAATTGCGGAGCGTGTGTGGCGGTTTGGCCAGGACGGACTGGCGTCCGGATCACCTCGGTGGACGGCGCTTCGGAAAGCTGGGATCGCGCTGAGCTGAGATGGGGGGGACTTGTGAACTGTTCTACTCCCCCCCCCCTGTGCCCAGTACAAGCTGCTAGGGGGGTCCAGGGATGTTCCTGGCTGGCTAGCCGGCTGGATTGGCCGGGTGGCTGGAGCTGCTGGTTCCTCTGTCCACTTGCTACAGATTCACTCCTGCAAGGCCTCCCGAAGATGTTTCATCCTCTGCTTCCTCTGCGAAGGCTGGATAAGTTCCGCAACCTTACCCTTGTAACGTGGATCAAGAAGGGTTGCCAGCCAGTACTGATCCCTCTCCTTAATACCACAAATCCGAGGGTCCTTTTGCAGGCTTTGGAGGATCAGAGAGGCCATGCAGCGTAGGTTTGCTGAGGCTTGCTTTTCGGTCCGTAGTCCTCTGGGTCACTAAGGACGACATGATCCACAGCCACCTCCTCCCAGCCACGTACAATTCCATGGGTTTCTGGGGACTGAAAATGATCCCTTGAAGACTGCTGCTGATGCTGAGTGCCAGGCTCCACCTCCATGCTGACACAATCCTCCTCCTTCTCCTCCTCTTCCTGTGTGATAGGCGGGCCTGCAGGAACACTGTCTGAATAAAGGTGGCCTTGAGACGTAAGGAAGTCCTCCTCTTCCTCCCTCTGTTCTGCCTCAAGTGCCCTGTCCATTATTCCATGCAGCGTGTGCTCCAACAGGAAGAAAAGTGGGACAGTATCACTGATGCATGCACTTTCACTGCTCACCATCCTCGTGGCCTCCTCAAATGGTGACAGGAAAGTGCACGCATGGCGTGGCGAAAAAAAGCCAAGCTCCCCTAACCTTGTCCTGGTGCCATACTTGCACAGGTACTCATTGATGGCCCTCTGCTGCGTGTGTAGCCACTGCAGCATTGACAACGTTGAGTTCCACCTGGTGGGCATGTCACAGATAAGACGGTTCTTGGGCAGTTTTTCATTCCTTTTGAAGGCCAGCCAGCCGAGCACTGGCATTATATGACCAGCGGAAATGCCCACAGACTTTCATGGCCTGCCTCAGGAGATCCTGTAAGCCCAGGTACCTGCACCACCAAATTAAGGACGTGAGCCAAGCAGGGAACATGGGTCAAGTGTCCCTGTCGGAGGGTGGAGAGGAGGTTGGTGCCATTGTCGCAAACCACCATTCCTGCCTGAAGCTGGTGTGGCGTCAACCACCTCTGAACCTGCCCCTGCAGAGCTGCCAGAATCTCTGCCCCAGTGTGGCTCCTGTCCCCTAAGCAGACCAACTCAAGCACCACGTGGCATCTTTTTGCCTGAGTGCTTGCGTAGCCCCTAGAGCATCTACGGAGCACCGCTGGTTCTGAGGTCAAATCTGCACAGGAAGAGGCCATAGAGGAAGAAGAAGAGGAGGGGATGGAGGAGAGAGGTGTGGCAGAATGACCCCTACCAGCATTTTGGAGGCTTGGTGGCGGAACAAGCTCCAACATTACTGCACCCTGTCGTGCATCCTTCCCAGCTGCCAGCAGGGTTACCCAGTGCGCCATGAAAGAAAGGTAAAGCCCCTGTCCATGGCTGCTGGACCATGAGTCAGTGGTAATGCACCTTACCGTTGACTGCCCTGTCCAACAAGGCCAAGACATTGCCTTCCACATGCCGGTAGAGAGCCGGAATTGCCTTCGTAGAAAAAAAATGTGGATGGCTGGGACCGAATTTCTTTCAACGATTTAGCAACTGGGGTAGGGAAATTTGCCTGCTACAATCAGATTTAGGTGTACCGCTAGTAGACATGTACAATTTTTTTTTTTTCATTTTTCGTTTTTTTTCGTTATTTTCGTTCGTTCGTTTTCGTACGAATGAACGAATGATTCGCTAAAAATTTTAACGAATCGTTCGAATCGAACGAATCCGAAAATAACGAAAATCCGAAAAAAACAAACTAGTTACAACGAATGTATGAATGAAAAATCCGAAAAATGAAAACAGAAACAACGAAAATGAACGAAAAAATTCGTACATTCGTAACTTTTTTTTTTGTTGAATTGGTAATTTTTTGTGTCCAGACGAGCAGTGATCCATCCGAGGAAAGGACTTAAAAAGACAGTACATCGCAAGCCAGTGGAGACTGACCTGTCTGAGAGGGATTATAAAGCGCGTTTATTGACCTATTCTTATAGATCACAAAATTAAGGTAAGCAAGCATGCACGCCTGAAGGTGGTGGAGCACAGGGAAGATATTTATGCAAGATTCACTGTTGTTTTGAATCACATTCTAAATGGAACAAGAGGGAACACTTCATAGAAGAATTTACATACATCTGTTGGGACTTCATTTTTACTTGAGGGGTTAGAATCCCTAAAAGGTGTTTATTTTTGTAAGATATAATTAGCACTCTCTTTTTTTTATTCATATGAAGTGTTTTGTTTATTCACATACATTTTGGTTTATTTAGGTCATTGTATGGCTGGGAGTTAGAGGAGCTGGAGATTTTGTATTCTAATATTGGAACACTTGGTTACAAAATTTATTGGAGCACTTGGTCACTTAATATTGATAACAGGAAAAGTGGCAATACAGCGCTGTCTAATATATTCCTCCAATAAATGAAATATTAAAGTAAAACGTGAATAAAGAAATAGCTGCAACTCAATGTGAGATACACACATTAATATTATAAATTAAAAAGAAAAGCTACGGTACAGATTCCTGCAAAAAAACATATATAGTTAACCCATATAGTGTATGTGAAATATGTGGTAGTGCAAAACTACTCCAAACAAATTCAAATTAGAACAATATTGAACTAAATAAAAAAGAATAAATGCCTCTAATGTCCAAATATCAGTATATAGATAAATCACACTACGGAAATAAAAGGTTATATAGTCCACACTACAAATCTAATGATGTTTCTTAAGCCCTCCGAAGTGATGTTACACATGACACCCAAGAAGATATGCCATAATATAGTAAAGGGATCCTCCACCAGTAAAAAATACTGCCGCTTACCAGCTAATCAGATCCCTTGTTTAAGGAGATCTAATTGTGCCTGTGGCTTTTGATGACGTCTTCCAGGGGCACTAGAAGACGTCATCTTTGACGAAACGGCGTAGGGAGGAGCGGCGTGCTGACGTCACCACGAATTCACGCTAGTCCCGGAAGCGCCTGGCAGCGATTGAATAGCCGGCCGGCCTGAATATTTTATCTTATATGCTTTTATAAACGGGAGAAATGTAAGTGCAATATGGTTGTTTGCTATTTATTAAAGAAGTTTTACAGTATCACGCTATGGTAGTTCTTCTGTTTTTTCTATATGGGAAATTAGCTTTTAATCCATATGGTGTGTGCATTGGAGAACATCTATTACCACTATAAGCGGAGCAGTGGAAAACGTTTTTTGTCATTCTGACACAGAGACCCTGGCTGGGGGATAAGCCACAGGCACAATTAGATCTCCTTAAACAAAGGATCTGATTAGCTGGTAAGCGTCAGTATTTTTACTGGTGGAGGATCCCTTTACTATATTATGGCACATCTTCTTGGGTGTAGTGTGGACTATATAACCTCCTATTTCCGGAGTGTGGTTTATCTATATACCGATATTTGGACATTAGAGGCATTTATTATTTTTTATTTAGTTTAATATTGAATTTATAATTTGAATTTGTTTGGAGTAGTTTTGCACTACCACATATTTCACATACACTATATGTGTTAACTATATAAGTTTTTTTGCACCAATCTGTAGCGCAGCTTTTCTTTTTAGTTAACTTAATATTGATATAATATTTATCTAGGTGGAAAATATTATTTTTTGAATAGAGCAGCACTACAATATTGCTTAGTTTACTTGATATTGTTTCTCTCTGGCTTCCTGGGTCATCAGGGAAGCTATCCGATTGGATGCTGCCACCCCATGTGACTCTAGCAGCCATCTTGGATCAGGCCCTGGCTCCCAGGCTTGGCATGTATTTTGCGAGTTGATAGGGTATGGACAGGTACCCCGCCTGGTAGGGACAGAACTAGCATCAGGGAAAGGTTCCTGATGAGGAAAGAAAGCATAGGGCTCTCAACTTCTTTGGACATCTTCCTGCTTGGACACAAGATGGCCAGGCCGCATTCTACCCCTCTCAACAGGTGCTGCCAATTCAGCTGAATCCTGCTCTCTACATGCTGTTGGATCTGTGAGTGTTCCTGGCTGGGCTGCCTTCCCACTGGGTTACTTGTGAACTGCCTCTGCATTATTTTAATATGTGTTCCTTTATTGCACTTGGGCTGAGTGTGTTATTACCACTGCACCACGCTGCATCCCACCTACATGTACTTTTTTAAATAACCTTTCCATACTAATGATATTACCTCAAGTAATTAATTAACCTATTGCAGATATAGCCCCACAAGAGATCTCTTCTACTAAGAATCCATCTAACAATAAGGCACCAGGTCCTGATGGGTGTTCAACCTAATTCTTTAAACTCCTCCATCCCCTATTATTGCAAATGATGTATGGCTTTGTATAGCAATATTTGATTGGTTTGGAGGATCTTTCTCCATCCTGGATTCCCCCAGAGGTTCTCCCCCCATCGAGTAACTTGTGTTCATTATTTTAGCCCCCAAGTGCATTGCTTTCCATTTTTCAACATTAAACCCCATTTGCCATGTAGTTGCCCACCCCTATATTTTATTCAGGTCTTCTTATAAAGTTTCTACATCCTGCTGTGAAGTAATTGTCCTACTTATTTTTGTATTGCCAGCAAACACTGAGATTGAGCTATTTATACCAACCTCTATATCATTTATAAATAAATAAAACAGAATAAGTCCCAGGACAGAGACTTATGGTACCCCACTTACCACTCCAGATCAGCCTGAGTACACACTATTTATCACAACCCTTTGGACACCTCCCTGTAACCAGTTTTCTGTCCATGAACAAACCATATGGTCCATGCCTACAGGCCTCAATTTGTAAATTAGGCTTTTATGGTGGACTGTATCAAATGCTTTTGCAAAATACAGACACACTGCATCCACAGGCCTTCCCTTTATCTTGGTGGCAGCTCCTCGTAGATTGTAAACAGATTGGTTTGGCAAGTACGTCCTTTTGTAGACCCATGCTGATTACTACTAAAGATACTGTTTTCATTAGCAAATTCTTGGATATAGTCCCTTAACATCCCCTCAAATACTGTAGTTGACATGCTATCAATCCTAGACTGACTGACCTCTAATTTCCAGGAATATATCTCTGCCCTTTTTTGACTATTGGTATCTCGTTGTCCTTTCGCTAATCAGCTGGCACCATTCCTGTCAGTATGCTGTCTATAAAAATTAGCAATGTAACCTGACTAAGTTCTTTTGGAATTCTTGGGTGTAAGCCATGCAGTCGTGGTGATTTATTTGTGTTAAGCTTCTGTCTTTTTTGAACACTGACTTCTGTTGCCACAGTGGTACATTCTGTAATGCGTTACTAATGATACAGTCTTGATTACTATAACCCTCCTTTTCCTGTGTAAAAACTGAGGAGAAGAAAGCATTTAATACAGTTGCTTTTTCCTTGTCATCTGTAAACAACTTGCCTTCATCATCCTTTATGTGGCCAATATGCTCTGACCTCGCTTTTTTACTGTTGATATATTAAAAACATTTCTTGTTATTTTTTTTTTTTTAATCTCTTCCACTATGTGTCTCTCAGTCTTGTTTATCCATCCTGATTGTGTTCTTACACTTCTTATTGCAATCCCTGTAGTGTTGGAATGCTGACAATGACCGCTCAGCTTTATATTTTTTTAAAGACCATTTTATTCTCTTTAATATGACTTTTTATATTCTGTTTTAGCCTCCAGGTTTAACCTTCGCTCTTTAATATTTATTTCTCATTGGAATGCATTTAATGCATCTTATGGTTCTCTATCATTGTTCCCCATCAAAAATACCCTCTCCAATAATCATTAATTCAATATATTTAAATGCACAAAAAAATCACATATTTTTCATATTTTATTTTATTCATATTTTTAAAGATATCCTTCAATAATATACAAACAATATTTTCCTCAGGGGGAGGATCATTTTGCTTTTCAATAATGGACCACCCAGGCTCTGACACTTTTTTACTACTTTTTCAAGAGGACGCATATGCACCACTCAACTTACAAGAACAAGAAAAACAATCAATATTCAATATATTTAAATGCACAAAACAACACTCTGTTGAGCGGTTGAAAGGAAACTTTCAAAAGGAAGGAAATTGCCCATTTTTGATGTCCAACCCCATCATTAAAGGCTGCAGTCTTACAAACTAAAAGATAGCTTTTTTATTAAATTTTACTGTTATAGTTTGGTTTTACTCCTTATTTACATTTTATTTTCAACATATTTGTTTTTTGATATCATATCCCTAACCCTATTCATGGGTTTGGAAATATGTTATATAGAAGACAAATATATAA
This sequence comes from Lithobates sylvaticus, assembly GCA_028564925.1. NCBI lineage: Eukaryota > Metazoa > Chordata > Amphibia > Anura > Ranidae > Lithobates > Lithobates sylvaticus. Next base: position 597,120,321 of record CM053026.1, read on the forward strand.
TGGTCTATTAGATATACACTGTATGTGTGACATACTGTACACTGTCAAAATGTGTTGTATCTGTGAATTTGTTGTTATCCTTGTCATATCTTGCAAAACTCCTAGTTAAATGTTTTGAATAAAAGCAGGTTGACTGTGTAAAGTTTTTTTAAAAAGTTTAGCGGGGTAAAGTAAAATAATGGCAAGAAAGCAGAGACAATCAGAATGTGCTCATAGACAGAACTCTTTGTGACGTTTTCAAAATCGAAGAAAATATTGAAAAAACATTTTTTTTCAAAATCAGCAAACCATTCTACAAAACTAAACAGATATTTTAGACAAAACAAACAAAACTGTAGGAAACCTTCACACACATGCAAATTAAATCATTATTTCTTAAGCAAGATTATTATCACAATATCAAGGCAAGCAAGGTGAGGAAGTGGAATTTATGAATGAGAGTGTTTGGAAGAGAGATCTGTTTGTGCTCTTCAGTACTGAAATAATAGAAATAACACATAAACTGTTGATGTGTAAAATAGGATACACAGAACTGAGGTGTTTGATGTCTCAGATGCCTGGGATTAACAGTATTTGAGTACCTGGGTGCTGTAGCATTGTTGACAGAGAATTCTGCATACTGTGCCACGAAACTCAAAAAAATTTGTAATTATTTTTTATGATACTTTTGTTTCAGTGTAACTTTCTTTTTATATAAATGAAAAAAGACTGAAAATGTTGAAAAAAATGTTTTTGCTATAAAACTTTGCAAATAAAAAAATATTTGTTCATAAATTTAGGCCAAAAAAGCTTTTTTGAAGTTGTAAATTTTTGCCATTAAAAAATTAGGAAAATAAATAAAATTTAATTTTGTAAAATTAAAGTTGTCATATTAACACATTTTTTTCTCAAACACTGCAAAAGCATACTTACAATTACACCCAACACCACATTCTTCTACTCCTCCAAATATGGAGATACCACATGTGTGAGACTTTTTCATTGCCTAAATGCATAGAGGGGCTCAAAGGAGCACCTTCAGGCTTTAAATTGGCATACATTTTGCATCTTATTTCCCTACTACCTATTACATTTCTTGGGACCTTGAAGTGCTAGGAAAGGAGAAAAACACACCAAATGACCACACTATACAAAGCACATGTCATGATCACTTAGTGCCTCTGTTACTCATTCCAGCAACCGGGTGTTGGCTGTTGCTTTTCCCCTGTCTGTGTTCACCTGGAAGGTGATTAATCTGATCAGTCACCTGATATAAGCAAACCGAACACTCTATCCCTTGCTTGTGATAAAGACAGTTACCTGCATTGTTCAGTTCAAACCTCCCGTTTGTCTGCCTTGCTTTGCTGTTGGATTTCCCTGTGTATGACCCGGATCAGATATTGGACTATTCCCTGAACTCAGCCTGCCTTATTACCTAGACTGTCATTGGATCGGATATTGGACTATTCCCTGAACTCAGCCTGCCTTATTACCTGGACCGTCTTAGAACCATGCTATCTGTCTGCTAAACTGCAAGTAGTCTGTTTTTTGCTCTGTTCGCGTCTGCCCTAGTGTGGTGGCAAGGCACTATAGCATTGTGTATAATGTGTCTGACCACCTGCATTGAGGTAGACATGATATTCGTGACAGCAGATCCCCCAACATATTCAATTAGAGACATTGAGTCCTTTGAAGATCATTTTTTTTAGGGAAATGATGAAAGAAAATTAAATTGTATTTTTTTACGCACAGCTGTCATATACATTTTACAACCTATCACATGTATGGAGGCCCTGGAGTACCAAGATGGTAGAAACACCAACAAAGTGGTCACATGTTGTTTTAAAAATAATTTAGTCGGTTTTAGGGCTGTTAACAATGTACAGTACATAGAAAAGCACAAGAGTCACCCAGCAACAATAACAAGGTGTAGGTACTGAGACAAATTAAACACTTCACAAATGAAGTAGGTACGTGTGAAAAACAAGAAATGGTTTTGAGTATGAGACCAATGGGGATTGCTCCGCTTTAGCAGCAATAATTGCCTCTTTGGGGGGAAGAACAGGAAGATCAATTTGTCCATATCCTAGAGCTTAGGACTGTGAAAAGGGGGAACAGAAGGCAAAAAATAGAGAGCAGAGAGACAGGGCAAGGGAGATTCCTGTCTGACCAAATAGAAGCATGAGCACAAGGCAACATATTGTATGCCCAGTCACACCAAAAGCAGGGTGCAACATCAGGTGGCCATTGTAAGTTATCTATGGGTCCCACAGCTTTAGAAATGTGGTGTTCATGTCAGTGATTATGGAAGTGAGCTTCTCAAGTATCATAGTCCTGGACACAAATGTCTTCCCTCCCGGGAAGGAAGAGCACTTATACTTTAGTAGGTGGGCCAATAAGGATAATTTAAGATTACAGGATGTAATGGTAGGCAACAGATTATTCACGTATAAAGAAATCACTCAGGAATGGGGACAGAAAGTATTAGATAAATGGAGATACACTCAATTACAGCACTTCACACAGAACCTGCCAGGGCCATTACGAGGAAAGAGACAATTGAGACCCTTAGAGAAATTAGTAGAGTCCCTGCAAAGTATAGAAAAAAGGATAGCAAAAATATATACAATATTGCTACGTGAGGCAGACCACTAATATCCATCTTATTTAGAAAAATGGGAAAGAGAAATAGGCCCGTTAAGTAGCGATGAACACAGAAATAAAATAATAAGGCTTGTCCACTCGGTAGCAAAGGATTCACAAACAGTTGAAATGGCATACAAGCTGTTAGCAAGGTGGTATGTAACCCCACAGAGAGCTAACGCATACAGTGAGGATAATTCCCCAACCTGTTGGCGAGGGTGTCAGGTGGTTGGGACATTCTCACATTTATGGTGGGAGTGCCCCAAAATAGGGGACTACTGGAACCAAGTAATAGAAGTAATTTATACTATAACAGGAGAAAGAGTTAAAAAAACAACCATGGACATGCTTGTTCCATGACACAGAAATGGGAGTGAGACAATATGGGTCTACCTTAATCCCATACCTATTGAACTCAGCCAAGGCCCTGATCCCCTGCCTGTGGAAGACTCCGAACACACCATCTATGACAGAGTGGATTAAGAAGGTGGAATGGACAAGAAAGGTAGAAGAGCCAATCCACAAGGCAGAGGACACAGAGGGTAAACATCATAAACTATGGAAGCAATGGGAGGAGTTTAGGAAAACGGAGGGATTCTTAAGGATGTGGGAAAGAGAGTGTGGAGGGGAATAGAAGGAAGTGAGCGAGACAGGGTAGGCCCATTCTTGTTGTTTTTTTTATTTATTTATTTATTTATTTTTGTCCCTTGGGGGGGGGGGGGGTTGAAGTCAATGATTTATTGAGCTGATTTAGCATGAATGTAAAAAAAGTAGTGTTTGTATAATTTTATAAAATAAAGAATATATTTAAAAAAAAAAAAAAAAAAGTATCATAGTCCCCATGTGCCTTTGTTTACCTTTAGAAAAGTTGAGTGATGGGTGCAAAGAACACAAACCCCACAATTTTTCTTTCATTCCTAGTAAAGGTTGGGATAAGCTTATGCAGAAGGGCTTCCCATGGGTTTCAGATAAGACTGACAGTTAGAACATTAGGACAGGAACACCAAATATGGAATAGAGTGCTGTGTTCTCTGCAACCCTGAAAGTATGTTGGAGGTGCACTAAAGACAATACTTAGATATATGGTCAGGAGTCATATTCCCACTGTGAAATTGACTTGTAGGCATTTCTCAAGCAGTCCTCAAGCACCCCCAACAGCCATGTTTTGGGAACTTCCCTTAGATAAAATAGCTCTAATCAATAACATGTCATAGATATTGATTTAAAACAGCTGTGCAAAGTAAAGGAAAACCTGAAAACATGGCCCGTTGGGGGTACTTGAGGACTGAGGTTGAGAATCACTGGGTAAGATATTTTGAGACTATTTAGAGGAGGCCAGACAAATACTTTTTCAAGTAGCTTGGTCAAGGGTCATGCCAAGGTCTGCCTCCCATTTCAACATTTAAGAGAGTTTACTAGGGCCCATCCAGTCTGTGAGGGAAGCGTAAAGGGCAGAGACCAGGCCTTTTGAGTGAGGGTCTTTCCAGCATCGTGGGGTTGGGGTAAGCATGTGAAAGACTACATATGGTGTCTATATAAGCTGAGGATATGATGGCATATTTGAATGTATCAAAAATATTCCAGGTCAGCAGTTGCCAATGCTCCTGTAGGTATTGGAAGGATTTTTTATATAATCTTTATTTACAGTTTAAACACATAAAACAAAAACATAAGACAAAAACAGAAAATAGATTATCTGGTGCAACTATTAGTCTTTAGGTAGCTAAACATGATACAAAACATATGGTAGCCATCTTCCAAAAGACAAACATTACATAAGATAAGATTATCAAAGCCATCGACTGCCTGGGACTGCCTGGGACTGCCAGTATGACAACATCTGGTTCTATAACATGCGTTTAATTAAAGTAAGAATGATATTGACCAAAGAAATAAGAGAGAAAAAAAAAGGAGATGAAAAAATGGGGGGAGGGGGAAGACAAAAAAAGAAGTAGGTGGGGAGAGAGGGGAAGTTGGACGCATTGTGTACCTTCAATTTCACGAGACCGCTAACACCGGCATTTGCCACTGCACTAAGGCACTGGATATCAAGTAAGCTGTGCAAGGCTGGGGTCTGCTAGCTTCAACAGTGCAACACCTAAACTAGATGGGACGAAGTCCACAGCTGTCGTATGTTCTCGCCAGGCTGCCCATATTTACAGAAGCGTTCTAGTGTACCCATACAAGTCGATATCCATTCCTCCGCCACCATGATCTGAGTTTGCTTCCAGTATATAGGTATTAACCATTTGGCAGCATTTAAGAGATGGGGTAAAGTTCATTTTTTGTATTTACTGAGCAGATAGTAGGCAAATGGAGGAGGAAATGGACCAGGGAGAATGGGATATCTATATCCAGGATATCTGCAATCTGAGCCTTAACAGCCTTCCAGAAGACCTGAATTGCAGGATATTGCCACCATAGATGTATAAAGGTTGGCCACAACCATGCCAGCAGAGGTCTGACACAGAGGAATAAACCCATGCCAGAGTAGCAGGGACATGATACCTACATGTTAAGATCGTATAGTTGTTTTCCTGAGTCTTATGCCCCGTACACACGGTCGGACATTCCGACAGAAAAAAGTCAGATCGGATTATGTTGTCGGAAAATCCGATCGTGTGTGGGCTCTAGAGGACTTTTTCCGTCGGAATTTCAGAGGGAAAAAATTTGAGAGCAGGACCTAAAATTTTCTGACAACAAAATACGATCTGACTTTTTCAATCGTGGGTATAGAATTCCGACGTACAAAGTGCCACGCATGCTCAGAATAAATTTGGAGACGAAAGCTATTGGCTACTGGCCTCTTCATAGTCCCGTTGTACGTGGTGTACGTCACCGCGTTCTGAACGGTCAGATTTTCCGACAACTTTGTGCGACCGGGTGTATGCAAGACAAGTTTTGACCAAAATCCGTCTGAAAAAATCAGACTGATTTTGGGGTCGGAATGTCCGACCGTGTGTAAAAGGCATAAGAGTCTATAGAGCTAGTATGGGTCAGCTGGTACATGTGAGCTAACTGGTCCCCAGAGATTCAGGAGTCCATGGGGAAACCACCATAGCTGTCTCTAAGGGTTTGTAAAGGAAGGAGTTTGCCATCTAACATAAGTTTACCACAACAAGTTTTAGCATCAGAGGCCCATGATCTAAAAAAGACCATATGTTCCCCTGGAAGAAACCAGGGAAAGCCTTCCAATGGTGCCACCGAGGACACAGAGGGTGCCAGGGAAAGCCAATGATTGATACCATCCCAGACCCTCAAAGTATGTGTCGTCAAAGGTGACACTATGCTTGACAGACCTCTGTGTTCCCGAGGCAACCACGGGGCATAGAATAAGTTACACCCTGCCATGAACTTCTCCAAAGGGACCCACAGGGATGCCAATTGAGAATTCTCTGTAGGACCACCGCTTTGTAGTACTGTCTAATGTCAGGTACTCCCAAGCCACCCGACCGCTTAGTGCGTTTTAACACTCACATGGCTATACGTGGCTTCTGGCCCGACCAGACAAAGGCAGTAAATAAGCTTGTGAGCTGAGTAAAGAATCCCTTGGTCGCTGGTACCATCTGCAGGAAGAAAAGAATCCTAGGGAGGATATTCATTTTAACAATATTAGTTAAGCCTATCCAGGTAAAAGCAGTCTTATTTCATGTCTGTAAGTTTGTGCTTCAGTCCGATCAGTAAAATTGATCCCCAAGTATTTCAGGGAGGATTTTGCTGGGTAAACGGGAAGGCCCATTGTAAGTTAGCAGCCAAAGTGGGAGATAGAGTAATAGGCAATACTTCGGATTTCATATAAAATATAAAATTGGATATTGAGCCAAACAGTAGCAGATCCTTTATCAGATTGGGCAGTGAGACCAGGGGGTCCATAAGGTGGAAAAGGATATCATCTGCATAGGCTGAAAGCTTATGCTCTGCTGTACCCGCTGTCCCCCCTTTAATGTTCCGGTTTGCTCGAACCACCCTAATGCCCCGTACACACGGTCGGACATTCCGACCACAAAATCTGTCTGATTTTTTCCGATGGATTTTGGGCCGAAACTTGTGTTGCACACACACGCATCAGACAAAGTTGTCGGAAAATCCGATCGTTCCGAACGAGGTGACGTACAACACGTAAGACGGGACTACGTAGAGGCCAGTAGCCAATAGCTACATTTCCGAATGTCTTCTGAGCATGCGTGGCACTGTGTGCGTCGGAATTCTCTACACACGATCGGAAAAAGTCAGATCAGATTTTGTTGTCGGAAAATTTTAAATTCTGCTCTTAAATTTTTTTCGTCTGAAATTCCGACAGAAAAAGCCCGCTAGAGCCCACACACGATTAGATTTTCCGACAACATAATCCGATCGGACCTTTTCCATTGGAATATCCGACCGTGTGTACGGGACATTAGAAACGTCTCAACCGCTATGGCGAAAGGAAGTGGTGAAAGTGGACACCCCTATCTCATACCATTCCAAAACGGGAATCTCTGGGATAATCTACCATTACCTCGTATCTGAGAACTTGGGGAAATATATAGGGCCGATATCCAACTCAGCATGTGTGGACCCAAACCTAGAGTTTCCAGCACTGTGGTAAGATAAGACCAATATACCCGGTCGAATGCCTTTTTGGCGTTGGTGGATAGGATGAGGTAAGGCGACGGGGTCTGACTGGTACATGCCCAGTGATTTAAGGGAATAGCCCTGAGTGAATTATCTCTAGCCTCACGTCTCACTATGAAACCCGTCTGGTCTGGGTGAACCAACGATGGGAGGAGATACTTCAACCGATTTGCAAGGATCTTTGCAAACATTTTCAAGTCTGTGTTTAACAGAGAAATAGGGTGGTAATTTTTGGGCAAGAGTATGGACCAGGACTCTTACCATTAGGTAAAGACTGAACTACCACTTCTACTTCTGTAGAGGTGATAGTGGATTCCAAATGTGCCCATTTTACCGGCGTTACGGACGGCATATCTGCAGATTTATTATCATCCATCAATAGTAATGGCGGAGATTGTAAACATACTTGACCAATCTTGTGCACCACCACTGGAAGGCTTTTTCATAAGCTGGAATACACTGGGGGGAATCCAAGATGTGGGCATCCTCCATTCAAAGGGGGAAAATTGAGGACAGTAGGTTGCAAGAATACTTCACCAGATCCCATTGGTACAAGTATTGTAACAAGGAGGGGTTAGAGATTCCACGCTGATGAGAAGGAAGGATCCATATTAAGTTATAGACAGGGAAGAGGGAGCATTTGGCGATGATATGATATCCCCAAATGGGTATTTCTGAGGTAGCAGACGATCAAGGGCACTGTTGCTGGCTGCACTTGTCTGGGTACACTGGGACTGATGTGGCCATGATCAGGAACACTGTTCCTAGCTTACACTGATCTGGCAACACTTTTACTGGTGTGGCAGAGATCAGGGACACTGTTGCTGGCTACACCGGTCTGGTGACAATGTACTCCTGTGGTGGTGATCAGGGATGCTGGCTGGCTGGAAAACGTTATTTCCACTTTACCACTCTACCCTCTACAAGCAGAATTGCTGGAAATATTATTCTTTTCACTTAGCCCTACTTAGTCCAGAATGATATGTTCCTGGTCCTGCTGCCTCCTGGAATACTTACATCACATCTCCCAGGAGGCTGCAGGATGGTCACGCAAAGCAGCTAGAGGGCAATCTGGAGGGTAGGCTGAGGGGTGCATCCGGTGTGTCATCAGAGCTGGCTGCCTATGCTCAGAAGAGGTAGCCAGCTGAAGAAGATCAAGATACATAGTAGGTAAGGTTGAAAAGAGTCCACCCAATTCAACCTGTGCAGGTTGGTGACACGGAACTCACTGTGTGGCACTCGTACAGTGGATTGCAGCAAAACAATGATAGATTCACTCTGATTTGGTATACCTGGATAGATGTGTCTTTTGGAGATCTCTTGGAGATGTTTTTTTTTGGGGGGGGGGGGGGTTAATGCGAACCTTGCTAGGCCCTTGCTGTTTATTCTTGAATTATATATCATTGAAATGTATAAGTGTAAATACAAACATGTATGTATAAGACTATAGGCCTGTAAAAAAAATTATTGTTGTATCTAACAGAATGTGACACCCTTCATCAAATGATCTTGAACACGCTACGCATTATAGCGAAACACCTCGACCAGCGGAGGAGACCCAATATACAGACACCTTCAGTGGCCTTTGTAGCCTTACTATATTGTTATCTGAGAGGTGCTATATAGGAGTAATTTTCAAGATTGCAATGCCATATGTATTTTTTTTAAGTTTTGTGTTTCTTGGAATATACTAATACATTTTTAATACTTGGATAAAACCTCATGTTATGTGCCAGTAAAGTCCACCAGTTGCGAGACTAGTTCTTGCATCCGTTTTGGGATGTGGCACGGGTAGAGGTCACCCTTTGTCTCCTGTCTTTAAAAAGTTACCACTATGGGTACGCGTAGGCGTATTCACTCTACGCGTTTTGTCCTCATAGACTATACCCCACTATACCCCAGCAGAAGTCTATAAGGACGAAACACGTAGGGTGTATACGCCAGCTGTGCCACTTTTTTACTGCGCATTTTCAGTTTTATCCAATTTTTATTGAAAAAAATAAGATTGTTTGGGATGTTGAAACATTCCTGAAATACATTTTATCCGGTCATCGGGTTTCACACCATGAGGAGATTCTCTTTTTCTTTCACTATATAATTTGGAAATCCCTGCTGTTTCTGAGAGGATTGCAGAGACCATCTAAGGTACCCAATTCCTGTGTTGGCAATATACATTGGCCTGGTGAGTACTGACTGGTGTACATTCACAGTCCAAAGCATCCCATACTTCCCTTACCCCATCCAAGTTCAACCCCCTCAATAAAACGAAAAAAAAACTAAGCGCATGGACTATTCTATGTCTCTGAGTGTCTGACAGGTGAATGCCAGGCTGGGCAGGGTGACAAACATACCACAGTTCTTAGCAGCCCCTATGGGGGTCCGGCTACAAATATAAAATACAAAAGCAATTTATTGTTTAATCTGCTCTTGCTTCACATGTGACCAGTTGGTTTAACTCTGTACAAATAAGGTAAATATATTTTTAGTTTTTAAATGCAGATATTAGATAAGCTACAGCTTCGTAATGTAATATATGCTTCTAGTTTGCCATTACAAAGTTCAGTACTGACATTAAAACTATGCCTAGCAGAAAAGCCCACAATTAAGTTGTATGCATAGTTTAGATGACAGAACTTTTCCAACAGATCTAATGACAGTTTTTATCATAAGCAGTTCAGTCGCTAAACCATTAAAGACAGAAGGGTAAGCCACAAAAACCAACAGGAGCAGGAAACAAAGGGTGTATCCTATAATATTTAATAGACAGTCCTATTGCAGACTGCAGTAACATATTCACAGACGCAGTGACACAGACAAGATTAGGACAGAAATTGACTCTGAACTGCTGTGAGGAGTAAAAGGACAAACTTGGGCACAGGGAGATAATGATAACTGTGGACAAAGTGTGATAGGATCTATTTGCTAAATTCTTCTGGCTGCAAAACTACACAATCAATGCAAAATGTGACTTGAGGTTTCTCAAAAAAAAAAAAAAAAAATGTTACTGAAAGATAATTTGAGCTTTCTCAAACTTAGATCATATAGAAAAATATAGCACAAAATGTTCTCCCCAACTACCAAAGCTTGACATGATTTCTTACAATATATATCAGTTTGTGGAGGGTACACGGGGGGGGGGGGAAGTATTGTGCATAGGGAGGGTGATTGGTACGGCGAGGGGGCATGTACTGGAACCAATGGCTGGCTCTCTTTGCAGCAGCTGAAAGCCAGTGAGATGGCGAGGAGAAGAAGCCAGCTGTCAACTGTTGGAGAGCAACACAGGGGATCAGTAATTGCTCAGTAATTGCCCCCTGTCATGCTGGTCACCCTCCCTGCCCACATCCGATTCGCCCAGATGTCTGGGCCCCCCTTCTGGCCCTGTACAGGAAGAACAGTGGTACCCCTTTAACCACGGCCCTGCTCACATCTCCTCAAAGGTGCATAGCAGCTACTTTCTTTCAGAGCAGCACATGTTTAGTTTAACCACTTCAGCTCCGGAAGGTTTTACCCTCTTCATGACCAGACAATTTTTTGCTATTTAGCACTGTGCTACTTTAAAGTGGTTGTTAACCCACTTATATAACTTTATATAAGTACCTCTGTGTCCTAATAACAAGTGCTCCTGTCTGTGAGTTTTATTCAAAAAATATTTCTCAGTGGTTCCTTGCAATCACTTCACCGGCCGGCTCTCTCCTCTGCTTGACTGCAGTGGGCGGGGCTGAGATTCCCCCACTGACGTCAGCCAGGACGCGAGTAGGAGAGGAGAAGGGAGCCGCCACGTGATTGCGGGGAAACGCTGTGAAATATGGTAAAGGAGGCATTTTTTAAATAAAGCATACAAACAGGAGCACTTGTTATTACACAAAGGGGCTTATATAAAGTTTTAACAGTTATGAGATCATCAGAAGGGGAGGGTGCGGGCACTGACATAGGGGCAGACAGGCAGGGAGGGGAGGGGGGAAGAGGACACAGGAGCACAGAGGAGGACAGGAGGGCTGTGGATGATGGAAGCACGTAAACTGACCACGGTGTCAGGGCTCAGCAGCCATGATGAACTGTGGTCAGTTTACATAGGGGAGGGTAGAAACTGGCAGGATCAGCCAGGTATTACAGGTGTTACAGGGGGCCAAATGACACAGCAATCCTCTATGGGAGTTTACAATCCATCTTAGATTTCTTACAAAGAAATTATGAGATTCAGAGGTAATTATAGAACTCTCTAAGAGGGAGGTTAAATTCCAATTTCAAAATAGGAAATGTTTTGAGAGTATTACCAATATAAAGGTCAGTAATGGTAGTAATACCCTGTGCCTTCCTATGAGTAGGGATGAGCTCGATGTTCGCCCGTTCGCCGAACAGTGAATATTATGGGGCGTTTGTGGGAAATTCAAGAGTAGTGGAACGCCCCATAATGCACTGCGAGATTGCAATGCATTGCTGTATGATGAATGGCCAAAGCATGCACCTGACCTGCATGCTTTGGCCAATCACAGTGCGCTCTGCTGAGAGAGACATAATTGGCCAAAGGCAGGGTGCCAATCGTGGCTCAGGGGTCCACGCCCCACACTATATAACACTTACATAGCGGCAGTGTATAGTGTGTGGATGGATATAGATTGAGTTTGAGCTAGATTAGGCAGGCAGGTTAGTTAGTGGCGTGCAGGTAGTGTGTTTAACATATATATTGTGACATTGGGGATGTCTAGCTCAGTGGTAGATGCCTTTTCAGTAAGTTCACAGCGAACAGGAACTTTAGTTTAAGGGCATGGTAGCCCACTTAATTTTTAAAAAAAGAACAAAATAAAGGAAAGTTCATACATACACTTGGATGCCCACACAGGGGTTCTTCTCCCAAAAACAATAACAAATGAAAAATGCTAAGCCACCTGGCTCTCTTCAGCAGTACTGCCACTTAGTCTTTACACTTCAGCCCTCTTGGCCATATAACAGGGTTCCTGTACAACTACTGTTCCTCTTTTCAGCTTCCTTGCTGCTCAGGCCTTCCACTTCAGGTTCTCATCTGTCTCCTTAGATGCACACAGCATCTATCTAGAGAGCAGCCCCTCACTGCTCTGATCCTCAGACTTCGGTCTCTGGCTTTGATTAGTGCACACCTGCACTCTCTGGACTCCTGGAGACCTCCTGTCTCTCTGGGTGGAGCCCAGAACCCTAATCCTGACTCTGCTATAAGCCCAGGACCCACCTGCTTAATCAACCAGCCAGAATCCTGGCTGTTCCCAAAACCCGGTCCCAGGATTGGAGATTCCATCCCACCCATAACGCTATGGAATCTCCAGGCTCCAGGTCCCCAACTGGACTTTACAAACTTTGGAGGAAACTGATAAAACAGATTCCTCCACATTAAATACCCCTGGAGCCCCTCAACCTGCATATTTGAGAACCCTGGGGGACATTTACCAGGACAGGGAACTGTACTGTCACATATATATATATATATATATATATATATATATATATATATATATATATATATATATATATATATATATATATATATACAGTCTAGTGTATATATATATTTATTTATATATCTATATCTATATCTATCTATCTCTCTCTCTATATATATATATATATATATATATATATATATATATATATATATATATATATATATATATATATATATATATATAGTGTATGTATATATATACACGCTGCATTTAGTGTAGACCAAGATATTCAGTGAAGATTCTATATTTAGTCAGTGCAGGCAGTAAAGAGTTTAGTTTATTTAACACAGTGTATTGAGGTTGTTATGGTGGAACCCTGCGCCAAAATTGAAAAAAAAATTGGCATGGGTTTCCCCCCAATCCATTCCAGGCCCTTCAGGTTTGGTATGAATTTTAAGAGGAACACCTTGCCAACATTCAATACATACCAGACCCTTATCTGACCATACAACCTGGCAGGCCATAGGAAAATGGGGGACGAGAGAACGCGCCCCCTCCTGAACCTTACCAGGCCATATGCCCTCAACATGGGAGGATGCTTTGGGGTACCCATTCACCAAAAAAGTGTAAAAAAAATGTAACTAACAGGAGACAGTTTTTGACAATTCAATAAAGAAAAAAAAGGGGGCTGCAATGTAAGTCCATCGTTAATCATGGTGTACGACGGTCCCCAGAAAAAATCTTGCAATCTTGCTGCTGTGGTTGGAAGAAGAAAACCAACAGCTTCCAAGGCTTATGTTCTTCTTTCCACCTATGGGTCATGTTTTCAAGGCTGTGGGGAGATGAACACTTGCCGTATGGAGCCAGTCGAGTGCCAGTGATGCTGCTGTATGCCTTAAGTCCTGCTGTCCACTGGAGCTCCCGGATCAGTCCTCCATCTTGGCTGAAGGCAAGCTATGCCCCCTTATCCCCATTTTAGCAGGCTGCGGGTCCAATATGTATTTTAAAGGGGAAACACATGCTCTTTTTTTAGTTTTGCATGAGGTTCCCCCTTAAATTATTTTACTTAGCAGCCTAGCAAGCCAGGAAAGGCAGAGACAAGCATTCTTTGCCAGGGGGCACCCCCTGCCAAAGCACCTTGTTCCCATATTGATGCCTGAGGACAAGCACAAGGGCCTCTTTACCACAACCTTTGCCTGGGGGTTGTGGGGGTCTTGCTATGTCTTTAGCTCGCCAATGATGTCACCTGAAGGGTCTGGTTATAACCATATTTTCGCCATGTCTGTATTTTGTTTGCTTTTTTAAATTGAGGTCACCCTTTAAAATTAATAACATATCTGAAGGTTGTGGTATAATTTATTAGGGGAAGGCCATGCTGTTTTTTTTTTAACTATCCCCAGCCTTTTTTTATATGTTTACATGAAGTATGGTGACATTGCTGGTTGTTAAAAACATGATGGGCTACTATATATGATGTTTGTCTCCTGAGTCCTGAATGTGCTGAAAGTGAAGCAGAGTAAGCAAAGTCAAGCAAGCAAAAGAACCAGGAGTCACCCCTAGCCTTGACAGTAGGGTGACCACATTTCCAAACTGCCATTCAGGGACCCCCCCCCCCCCCCGCACCCGCACAAAAAATATTTTTTGATACTTTTTTTTGCCAATTTTTGGCAAAAAAAAAGTGGTAACCAGTTTAGACAGGTGGTGTGGTAATCAGTTTAGACAGGTGGTATGGACAGCAGAACGGAGGGGGACAAGGAGGAAGAACGGAAGAGGGACAGCAGCAGAACGGAGAGGGACACGGAGGAAGAATGGAGGGGGACACGGAGGAAGAACGGAGGGGGGCAGCAGAACAGAGGGGGATCCCTCTGTTCTGCTGCCCCCCTCCGTTCTTCCTCCGTGTCCCCCTCTGTTCTACTGCTGTCCCCCTCCGTTCTTCCTCCATGTCCCCCTCCGTTCTGCTGTCCTCCTCCGTTCTGTTGTCCCCCTCTGTTCTGCTGCCCCGCTCTGTTCTGCTGTCCCCCTCCATTCTTCCTCCGTGTCCCCCTCTGTTCTGCTGCTGTCCCCCTCCATTCTTTCTCCGTGTCCCCCTCTGTTCTGTTACTGTCTCCCTCCGTTCTTCCTCTGTGTCCCCCTCCGTTCTGCTGTCCCCCTTCGTTCTTCCTCCGTGCCCCCCTCTGTTCTGCTGCTGTCCCCCTTCTTTCTTCCTCCGTGTCCCCCTCAATTCTTCCTCCGTGTCCACCTCCGTTCTGCTGTCCCCCTCTGTCGGAGGGGGACACGGAGGAAGAACAGTAGAACGGAGGAAGACACAGAGGAAGAACGGAGGGGGACAGCAGAACAGAGGGGGACAGCAGCAGAATGGAGGGGGACACGGAGGAAGAACAGAGGGGGACAGTAGAACGGAGGAAGACACAGAGGAAGAACGGAGGGGGACAGCAGAACAGAGGGGGACAGCAGCAGAATGGAGGGGGACACGGAGGAAGAACGGAGGGAGACAGCAGCAGAATGGAGAGGGACAGCAGCAGAATGGAGGGGGACAGCAGCAGAATGGAGGGGGACAGCAGCAGAATGGAGGGGGACATGGAGGAAGAACAGAGGGGGACAGCAGCAGAATGGAGGGGGACAGCAGCAGAATGGAGGGGGACAGCAGCAGAATGGAGGGGGACAAAGTGTGAGTGTAACAAAGACAGTACACTAACCTGTCCTGGTTCTGGAAGAATGTCTGGCACTGACTGCAGGCGGCACTTGCGGACCTCGTGGGCGGGAGGAGCCTGGAGGAGGACTCAGTCAGAGGAGGCTCAGGCTGGCTGGCTGCAGGGCTCAGGAGAGGAGTTTAAAAAACTGTGGCACTGGCTCTGACTGGGGTGAGTCTGGTCTCCGTCACAGGTCACTGGCGTCACATGTCACTGGCGCCACTCTTTGCACTGCTGGCCGGCCCACTGTGGCTGCTCTCTCTCTCTCTTTTGGATTACTGAGCGGTGGACACGCGCGCTGCTCGCCTCTCAGCCATAGGATGCGGACGGATGCACTGCCCACACTGACTGCCAGTGCCGCCCACGTGTATGTCAGCCCGCCCCTCAGGCCTCAGCTGACGTTGCTAGACGCGGAGCGGCCCCTAGCCTAGCAACTAGCCTGGCAGCCAGCCTGCGTTACATTTTATAAGGGTGGCGGGCTGGCAGCGGAAGGGAGAAGTGAGTCGGCGGAGCGGACTGGTTTGGGCAGTGGTCACTGTGGGTTTTTTCATTCCGGGACACTGTATGGTCCCGGAATGAAGGTATCCGGGACACGGGACAAAAATTTCAAGTCAGGGACAATCCTGGGCAATCCGGGACATGTGGGCACCCTATTGACAGCCACCCATGCCCAGGCTGAACTGTTTCCAATGGATATGGACATCTGTCTGCAACTTACATATACATACGTATATAGGCAACTTTAATAGACCCCAATTTAAGTAGGATATATAAGAAAAATCTAAAATGAATTATCATTTAGAGTGTATTATTTTGTGTGCAAGCAGATTTTTTGGGTTTCAATGTAAACAGAGTGAAGAAACAGGTTTTATCATTAAATTAAACTAGTGTGTATTATTTCAGAGATAGTAGCCACAAATATTGTACAGCTGCAGGAGAGTATGCAAGTAACTTGATTAAACTGCAATGTAAAAGGAGGAGATAACACAATTTTTATCTTGAAATAAATATTAAAGTGTATTATTTCAGAGAGACAATCACAAATATCTTTGAGTGCTAGAGCACTGGAATAGGCTGCAAACTAGGATTTAAAGAGAATGATTTACTCTGCAGCATACATTAGAATTTTTGCAGCTGAGGCCCAGCTGCAGAGCCATTATATGTGTTGCACCTTTAACCTTTACAGTGCTGGAGCACCTGATTAGGGTAGGATAGCTGGTGATAGGGGCTGGTCAGCAGAGGCTGCAGGCCCTGGTAATGGTGGTAGGCTGGCAGAGGTGGCAGGAGTTGTTAAAGGTGACAGTCCAGCAGATGTGGCAGGAGCCAGTAATAAAGGCAGGGGTAGGTAATGGTGTAAGCTACAATTTTATAGGGGAGGATTTTATAGAGAGGATTCTGCCACTGGTTCTTCCACATCATCTCTTTTACGTGTCACATGTTTTTTACGTGTTTTTCTTTGGAAACGCAGAACCTGCTTGTCCTTACTAGCTATGCTTAAATAACATATGCCTTTTCCTTTAGGCCTGCCTCATGTTATAAATACAAGGGGTTATCCGCTGTGGGCTGTGGCAATAGGTTAATCAAGGATGTAGTGTTTTGGTGAACTTGAGAATGTCATGATTTGGTGCAGTGAACACTGCACTGTGAATGCAGTAGGGCGTGCACACTAATATATAGCCCACCACACTGCAATGCAGCACCATGTGTATAGCAATGTACAGCACTGCATATAGTACTTGATAGCACACTAATCCCATGCTGTTAGCTCTCTCTATCTTTTCCAAAAGACACTGAAAAAGGGCTGCTGAGAACCCTGCCCTTTATAGGGAAGGGGATTGGCGTGTAAGGAAACCCCCTATCATTGGCAATTCTATGCCACCTGAGCACAGTTCAATGGCCAGGAACTGCATTGTTGGTAATTGTTTGCTATAGTGGCGAAAAGCCATATTAGTTTATCGGTTTACCGAATTGTGAATTGTGAATCACTGTGAACCCAACCTCGCCCCAACCTGAACCTCAGCCATAATTCAAATACAAACTAAAATGATTGTACATCAGTATTAATTTTTATTTATTTTGTCAGGTATGTACAAATGGCTAAAATTGAAATAAATCCTTTTATTAATTTGCAAATAATTTTTGCAATGCTTTGTACCAAAAAATACAATATATGTATTCCTTTGCTATCTTACGTAATGACAACATGACAGGCAAGCAGGTATCTTTTAAATTTATAGACCAACAGAAGAGAAAGGAGACGGTTTCATGTTTGTTAAATGGTAGTAAGTATTCCTATGCCCCGTACACACGAGCGGAATTTCCATCGGAAAAATCTTGGATGTTTTTTCCGAAGGAATTCCGCTCAAGCTTGGCTTGCATACACACGGTCACACAAAAGTTCTCTGAACTTTCGACCGTCAAGAACGCGGTGATGTACACTACGATGAGCCGAGAAAATTAAGTTCAATGCTTCCGAGCATGCGTCGAATTGTTTCCGAGCATGTGTAGGAATTTTGCTTGTCGGAATTGCTACAGACGGTCGGAATTTCCGATCAGAACTTTTTCCGACCGAAAAATAGAGAACCTGCTCTCAATCTTTTGCTGGAGCATACACACGGTCGCATTTTCCAACCAAATGCTCTCATTAGTCTTTTGCTGGTCGAATTTCCGATCGTGTGTACGGGGAATAAGTCCCTTCACAAACTCCTGAAAACACTTCTCCTATATTTCATTTGCTGATTTTCGTTTTAGTTGTTCAACTGAATCCTGAAAAGGGGGAAAAAAAATGAATAAATGATAACAGTTTGTAAATTTTGAAGCTTGATCATCTTGTGGGCTAAAAATGTTATCTTTCACGTGATGATAGCAATGGCATCACTCACACATTCTGCTTTCATTTATTTATACATGTTATTTTAACCTATTTTCATATATCTAATACATATTGAATAACTACTGTAAATAAAAACTATCCAAAATATATTTCCAGTATTATTTCCAGAGAAGCCAGAGAGGTTATGCACCATAAATAAAAGATTGTTTCTTTAAAAAGAGGTATGTTTTATTTATATGCACACTGCCATTTACTTTGCAATGGTACAGGCTTTTCTAAAAAGACTCTGCTTTAATGTTTGTCCTCACACATGATAATGTTCACAGGAGTTGCAGCAGTTTGCATTCTATATAATTGCATTTTTATATTCAGCAATGTTTAATCATTTTTACATTACCCATCATTAACATTTCGTGATTATTTGGACAACTACCAAATTAAATGGTTTTCTCTCAGGTGGCCTTTATTACATACCAGACCTAGTTTTTGAGGGAGTCTTTTCTACATTTTCACAGCTCTAACTGTGAAGAAACCTTTCCATATGTGAAGGTTGAATCTCTTTTCCGTTACATGTAAAGAGTACCCCTTTGTCCTCTGTAATGATCTGAAGGTGAATAATTCTACACCAAGTTCACTATATGGACCAATGTTATACTTAAAGCGGTTGTAAAGGCTCAAGGTTTTTTACCTTTATGCATTCTACTAGGGGGCAGGGCCAGGGGGCACACCAAGCTCTGTGTGTGAATGGACACACAGAACAGTGGCTCGGGAGCAAACTTGCTCAGGTGCCCCCATAGCAAGTAGCCTGGAGAGGTGCTGTGCGATATACTTGTCATTTTATCTGTTTTGTGAGTACTCACTTGGTGTATTAATAAATGTTTTTGAAATGGTGCTTCGCTATGCAATTTCCTTGCTCTTTCCTTGGTAGGTGTTTTTGCTGCTGAGAAGGGATCCAGTGACCAATTTTGTGGCATTCCATTCATGAGAAAGTAAGACTTGAGGCTTGCTGAGGTGTGAGAGGAAAAAAGCTGGAGCCATCCAGCGGGATCTGTCATCTTTTAAATGCTGATTTAAACCTCTTGAGTTGTGGGGTCTAAGATTTTTGTAAGCAGCATTATAATCACTTGGTGGATGGTGCACAGCAGCTGCATTAAGATTATGTTCAGGGTTTTGGTGAATTATGATATTTAGTTTATAGGACTTTATTATTTTTTTATTTTGTTTATTATATATTAAATTAGATAAATTAGATCGCCCCTTATTCACCTCTTCTCAAAAGAGAATAAATTCAGTTCAGCTAATCTTTCTTCATAGCTTAGCTTCCTATCAGTTTGCTTGCCCTTATCTGCACTTTCTCCAGTTTTCTGATACCCTTTTTGTGATCCGGTACCCAAAATTTAACTCCATATTCCAGATGTGATTTCCATAAGGGCAACATTAAATCTCTCTCTCTCTGGAGTCTATACCTCTTTTAACCACTTGCTGACCAGCCTCCGCAGTTGTACTGCGGCAGAATGGCACGGAGGGGGCGAAACAACGTTATGTAACGTCGCTTCGCCCTGTGGCCACTAGGCCAGGCTCCCGCGATCGCTCAGGGCACATGGAGAAGTTTTCAGTTCTCTGAGGGGAGAAGTGACAGGTTGTCTGTTTATACAGAGTAAGAACAACGATCTATCTCTTCCCCTACACAGTCCTGGGGCTGAATCGGTTAATACAAGAAAGTATTTTGCTAACTTTAGAAACCGCAGCTTGACATTGCATGCTATTATGTAGTCTATGAGCTACCAGAATATCCAGATCCTTCTTTACCATTAACTCCCCAGCTGTTCTCTTCCTAGTATGTATGCTGCATGCATGTTTTTAGCCCCCAAAGTGCATAACTTTACATTTATCAACATTAACCGCTTCCCGACCGCCTCCTGTAGATATACGTCATCAGAATGGCACGGGCAGGCAAAAGGACGTACCTGTACGTCCCCTTTAATTTGCCTGCCCGGGGGGCGCGCGCGCGCCGCCAGCCCCCCCCCCGCGACCCGGTCGGGAGCTCCGTGACCACGGCCGCGGGACCAGCGGACCCGATCGCCGCTGGTATCCCGCGATCGGGTTACGGAGCGGAAGAACGGGGAGAGGTCTATGTAAACAAACCTCTCCCCGCGCTTCCTACACTGACTGTCAGTGATCGGCGGTTCCCTGTCATCGGGAACGCCGATCAATGACGTCAGACGTACAGCCACGCCCCCCTACAGTAACCACAACACAACACGTCACACTGACTCCTCCCCGCCCCCTTGTGGTTAACCCCCTAACTACAACTGTCATTTACATAGGAATCAGTGCTATTTAAATAGCACTGATTTCTGTATAAATGACAAATGTCCCAAAAATGTGTCAAAAATGTCCGATGTGTCCGCCAAAATGTCGCAGTCACAATAAAAAATCGCTGATCGCCGCCATTACTAATAAAAAAAAAAAAATATTAATAAAAATGCTATAAAACTATCCCCTATTTGTAAACGCTATAACTTTTGCGCAAACTAATCAATAATCGCTAATTGTGATTTTTTTTACCAAAAATATGTAGAAGAATACGCATCGGCCTAAACTGAGGAAAAAAAATGTTTTTTTTATATATTTTTTGGGGATATTTATTATAGCAAAAAGTAAAAAATATTGCATTTTTTTTCAAAATTGTCGCTCTATTTTTGTTTATAGCGCAAAAAATAAAAACCGCAGGGGCGATCAAATACCACCAAAAGAAAGCTCTATTTGTGGGAAAAAAAGGACGCCAATTTTGTTTTGGAGCCACGTCGCACGACCGCGCAATTGTTAGTTAAAGCGACGCAGTGCCGAATTGCAAAAAGGGGCCTGGTCCTTTGGCTGCCAATTGGTCCGGGGCTGAAGTGGTTAAACCTCACTGTAAGAACATAGTTCCACTGCATAGCTTGGTATCATATACAAACACTGAAATGGTACTTTTAATCCCAGACCCTACAGTACATAATTTATAAATATGTTAAGCAGTGGCGACTGGTGTTTTTTTTTTTTTTTTGGGGGGGGGGGGGCGGCAAACATCCACCACCCCTGCATCCGAGCCCACCATTTTTTGAAGCCTATTAGAGCCTCTGGCTCTAATCACGTGCTTCAACCCCCCCCCCCCCCCCCATTGGAATCCATGATCCGGCGCCCTGTATGGAAATCAGGGGGCATTGCCCCTCCGCCCCTAATGGACGAGCCGCCACCAATGTTAAGGTTCTCAACAATGAACCTTTGAGTATGACCATTCAGAGTATGAATCATTAATCACTACTCTCTAAATATGGTCTTTTAGACACTTTTCTATCCAAATACAAACTGTAACCTGTAGACTTTCATTTACACATTTGATGCATGTGGAACACCTGACTATTCACCACAAAGCTCAGTTTGATCAGCACATGATATCAAATTTGATTTGTCAGTCAGAAGCTTGCAATCCTCTTTCTTCTGTATCCTCCCTTTCTACCTCTTCCCACTTTTCAAATGAATGTACATCTGCTACTCCATCTGCTGCCTTAAATGATAGGGATAAAAGCCTAACAAGGGGTGTGAGAGGCATAGTTTACATCATGTTGTAAAGATGGTCAGCATTGAGCCATGGTTAGAATAGCCAAGCATGGGTTTTAACTGCACTCATAGTCTCCTAACCCAACCCTGCCTTTCCCAACTACATCCTTGATCAGGCAAATATATTTTCCTCAGCTGCTGGAGCAGAATAAAAATGATGCTCCAAGTCAACCCCATGTCCAGTGTCTTAATACCAGCTTGAAAAAATGCTGGCTTTACAGATGCTCCCTTTCCAGCTAGTGGAGTCTGCCCCTTCCATAAATTAGTAACCTGCACTGTACCACAGTGGTAGGTCCTTAGCCATCATTCTTTTGCACAGAAGGCCACCCCTGCCTTCCACCAGCATGTAGAAGGTAATGTCATCATGTTGTTTGATCAAGCAGCTAGTGTCAGGGTCCACATGACCATAGCAAGCAAGGGCAGGGAAATTACATTACCTTCATAATCCACTGAGTCAGATTGCAGGCAAATTAAAAAGATTCAGGATGGTACACTTTGTTGCACCTGGTGGTGCCATTTTGAATTGTGCAACTTCATGAGGGTGACAGCTAAAGCCCCATACACACGGTCGGATTTTCCGATGGATTCTGTCCTATCGGACAATGTTGTCGTAAATTCCGACCGTGTGTAGGCACCATCGGACAGTTTACCTCGGATTGTCCGACGGACAAAGTTCTATCTCCTGCTGGATAGATTTTTCGACAACAAAGTCCGATCACACCAATTCCGATCGTGTGTAGCGTAGTCCGACGGACAAAGTGCTACGCATGCTCAGATCACATTACAAGACCAAAGCTATTGGCTACTAGCCTCTACGTAGTTCCGTCGTATGCAACAAACGTCACCACGTTCAGAATGATTGGATTTTCCGACAACTTTGTCCGACCGTGTGTATGCAAAACCAACATCGGACAAAGTACGACGGACATGAGCCGACGGAACTGGTCCTCGGAAAATCCGACCGTATGTATGGGGCATAAGTCACCTTCATCCCCCTTTCTCATTGGCCTCATATGATAAACCCTTAGGGCCACCAGTCCTATTGAAGACCATATGCAAAATGCTGCCATGCTGTTTTTGAGCTGCTATGCCTGAAGACAGGAGCCACACTAGGGCCAAGATTTCCTCGCACCATCTTGTGCCAGGAAATGCTGTGGCACAATGGTA
The DNA here is from genome assembly GCA_028564925.1 of Lithobates sylvaticus. Taxonomy (NCBI): domain Eukaryota; kingdom Metazoa; phylum Chordata; class Amphibia; order Anura; family Ranidae; genus Lithobates; species Lithobates sylvaticus. Next base: position 597,143,264 of record CM053026.1, read on the forward strand.
TCAACCTGCTGTCCTCCCTTCAGCAGGGAGAGTTCACACACGTGCCTGCTGCAGCAGCTCCCAGATAGATATCATGGCTTCTATGATGTCCTACAGCAGGCTAGAAGAGCGTTCAGCCACTTCAGGAAGTCTTACCCAGCCACTGCTCAGCTGGATGAAATTCAGCAGTAACACCAGCTGCCTGCCAGCCTCCTGATATGCAAATTGTCCACATGCTGAAACTTGACCATGGTCATGCTGTAGCACATGTACTTGCATCAGCACGCCGTCAATGAGTATTTGAGTGTTTGTGTGAATATGGGACAAGTTTTGGGGATCTTGTTTTTTTTTTATAACTTCAGTGGCTCCCAATTCAGGATGCATACACATTGTTTCGTCATGGTTTGAAGAGGCATCCAGAATAATGAGTTATGACAAGGCATTGATTATCAACACAATCCTGGTGTCCCTGCTGGAGCACACACTGCATGATGACACAGATCAGGTATTAAAAGGCACAGCAGCAGGTGGAACAGGAGGACTTCCTGTTGTGTCAGAGCCTACTTTATCCTGATTATATCTCTGTAATTCAACAGTAGTCAGTGGTGGAGCACCGGGAGGGGGTTGGGGTGCTAAAAGTAAGGAGGTGGACATAAGGAAAACTTTCAGGGATATGAATAACCCTTCAAAAACACGGGGAATAGTATGTGGGTGTAGTGAGATGGTTAACCACTTGCCAACCCCAATACGTATATATACGGTCGGGTTTGCAAGTGGATTACTGGGATTATGGATTATGTTTTCTTCTGCAGGCAGCTGGCTTTCTCATGAAACTGGTTTGAGCAGCTCATAAATCTCTGTAACAGTTTCTGAAGCGGCGAGGGGGTTTCCCAAGAAGCGATCCAATGGTGCGGCCAGCTGCGCCATAGGTGATCAAAGAGTTAACTTGGAGGACCCGAGTGACGTCTTGATGTCACTTTTAGTCCAGGCTGGAAGAAAATTTGTTTTGTTTTTAAAGCAAAATTTTTTTTGTATCTTTTGTTTTTAAAGGTAAATACGAGATTTGTGGTCTTTTTGACCCCAGATCTCTCCATAAAGAGGACCTGTCATCATTATTTCTATTACAAGGAATGCTTACATTCCTTGTAATAGGAATAAAAGTGATAAAAACGAATTAAAGGGACATTGTAAAAATAAAAAGTAAAATAAATTAAAAAAAAGTAAAGCGCCCTCCGTGCTCGCATGCAGAAGTGAACACATATGTAAGTCGCACGCGCATATGTCAATGGTGTTCGAACCACACATGTCAGGTATCACCGTGAACATTAGAACAAGAGTAATAATTCTAGTGCCACCTCTAGACTTCCTCTGTAACTCTAAACAGGTAACCTGGAAAGGCATTTAAAGCATCACCTATGGTGGCCTAGGTCCACTCGATAGTCATAAATATTATTTTGCTTCTCGCCTTCGATTGGTCTCATCCTGGTCCTCTCAGACGGCACCGAATAAATGGTCAGAAATTGAAATGGGCTCCCTCTACCCTGCTCATCCGTGCTGTTTGGTCCCCTTCAAGATCATAAATTGCAGGGGTTATATTTAGCCCGGATGCTTTTTACTCTTTTGGCGTACCTATGTCACTAGGTTCTCTTTCTTTTCGCCATGCCCTCCTCTATCTAATGCAGTGATTCTCAACTCCAGTTCTCAAGGCGCCCCAACAGGTCATGTTTAAGTGTCAGGTTAAAGTGATTGTAAACCCTCAATTGTTTTAAAAATAACAAACATGTTAGACTTACTACCAATGGTTTTGCACAGAGCAGCCACGAGCCTCCCCTTCTCAGGTCCTCCACCGGCGCTCCAGGTTCCCCCCCCTGCCGAGTGCCCTCCATAGCAAGCCACTAGCTATGGGGGCACTTGTGTGGGCTCGCCCCTGAGCTGGCTCTGTGTGTTCATAGACACACACAAAGTGTGGGTGAGCCCGCTCCCTTCTCGCTGGGTGTGATTGATAGCAGTGGGAGCCAATTGCTCCTGCTCCTGTCTCTGAGCCTATGAGGAGGAAGAGGGCCGAGAGGGCTGCTGCTCTCGTGCACATCGCTGATTCAAGACCAGGCTAAGGTAAGTATAATAAGGGGCTGGGGTGAGGAGTTGCACTCAGGAGGTTTTCTTACCTTAATGCAGAGAATACATTAAGGTAAAAAAAAACTTCAGCCTTTAGAACCATTTTAAGTTTTAGGCTGGCTTCACCCTTATAAGTTGTGGTGGATGGCGCATTAGTGCAACACATGGTAATACACAATCAACTGTGTGTTGAATTTTTGTTCATTGTATTAATTTTAAATGACACCCAAATGCACCTCAATGCATGTGCATTTTAGCACACCACCAAGCAACCATGCAACTGTGGAAGGTTGTGGGCTGCATTAAAAAAAAACAAGCAGGGGACCACTCTGTGCAATACCATAGGTAAGAGGTAAGTTTAATATCTTTTCTTTTCTTTAACGTTTAGGATTTATTGGATAATTTTTTTAACATTTTTTGGAAGCCTTGGTGTCAGGATTTCAGAACAATGAAAGATTAACAAAGAGAACTGTTTAGCCTAGCTCTCTAGAGAATGTTCCTTAGAAGAAATGTTTGCCTGTAAAATATGACACTGTACTTTAACCCCTGTTATCAAACAGCTATCACCATTGCAATTACTGTATGCTCAAGGGACCCAGTTTCCCAGTCTCCCCACCAATTCTTCAAGGGATGACTGTAAAACTTAAAAAATAATTTTCTGAGACATGAAACTGAAATAATAAAAGTGTCTTCATCTCGAGCAACCATCCTTAGCTATGGTCACAAGAATAAAAGGATTTCCTATGAAGGATACTCACATTATGCATTCCGAACAACAGAATAATTTGTAGAGATGTGTGACTATCCTGGGGCACAGTTCAGAAATTATTCATAATATTGTGCCAACAATTTGTTTTCCAGAGGATCAATTCACACTTGTTTTCGTATTTCAACCTGAAAAAAGGGATTTCGAGAGAAGAATACATTTTAAGAATAAATACCTTTTTATGAATATGATGCCATTTTTTCCAATTCTAGACAATTTAGTTCTAAACAACTCGAACTTTTTTTGTCAGTTATATTTAATGTCTATTTATGAAGCAGTGAAACATTGGTAAAGTATCAATTACTGCCATTTAAATCACATGCACCTGGAAGATTCTCTTTCAGAGAATGCTTGCTTAATTTCAGATTCACTATTTCATAAATATACCCAATGGAATAAAAACATAGAAACATAGAAAAGTGGCAGCAGAAAAAGGCTGCCCAAAGAATATAGTCCATCCAGTCTGCCCATTTTTTTAAATTCCTTTGTTTTGTTTTTTGTTGATAACTTTTTTGAGTATAGATCTATATTTGTCCCAACCATGTTTGAAGTCATTTACTGTAGACAGAGGTAGACTGTCTCACTACCTCTGCTGGAAGTTTATTCCAAGCATCAACTACCCTTTCAATAAAATAATATTTTCTAAAATTTGTTTTGAACTTTCCTCTAGGGATGAGCCGAACACCCCCTGGTTCGGTTCACACCAACAAAAGTTGTGCGAACATGCGAACACTGTTAAAGTCTATGGGATAAGTACGTAAAAAATCATGTTCATTTTAAAGACTTATATGCAAGTTATTGCCATAAAAAGTGTTTGGGGACTGGGTACTGCCCCAGGGCAATGCAAAAAAAGTTTTTTAAACGGCCATTTTTTCAGGAGCAGTGATTTTAATAAGGCTTAAAGTGAAACAATTAAAATGAAAAATTCCTTTAAATATTGTGCCTGGGGGTCACCTTAGTCTGCCTGTAAAGTAGCACATCTTTCCCATGTTTATAACAGTACCACAGAAAAATGACATTTCTAAGGGAAAAATGTAATCTAACCACTTGACCACTGGACACTTAAACCCCCCTCCTAACCAGACCAATTTTCAGCTTTCTGTGCTCTCACACTTTGAATGACAATTACTCAGTCATGCAACACTGTACCCATATGATTGTTTTGTCCTTTTTTCACACAAATAGAGCTTTCTCTTGGTGGTATTTAATCACGCTATAAATTAAAAAAAGACCAAAAATTTGGTTAAAACTAATTATTTTCTTTGTTTCTGTTATAAAATGTTGCAAATTATTCATTTTTCTTCATACATTTTGGCCACATTTTATACTGCTACAAATCTTTGGTAAAAATAATCCAAATTGGTGTATATTATTTGGTCTGTGTGAAAGTTATAGAGTCTGCAAGCTATGGTGCTAATCACTGAAAATTGATCACACCTGAAGTACTGATGGCCAAGCTCATTTCTTGAGACCTTAACAAGCCAGGAAAGTACAAGTACCCCACAAATTACCCCTTTTTGGAAAGTAGACATTCAAAGGTATTTAGAAAGAGGCATGTTGAGTTTTTTGAAGTTGTCATTTTTTCCCACAATTCTTTGCAAAATCAAGATTTATTTTTTTCACAAAATTGTTATATTAGCAGGTTATTTCTCACACACAGCATATGCATACCACACATTACACCCCAAAATACATTCTACTACTCCTCCTGAGTATGGTGATACTACAGGTGTGGGACTTTTACATAGCCTGGCCACATACAGAGGCCCAACATGCAGGGAGAACCATCAGGCGTTCTAAGGGCATAAATGTCAAATCTAATTTGACTACCTATTACACTTTGAGGCACTGTAGTGACATGGATGAGACGTGGATGGGGATGGCTAAGCATGGTTGAGCCATGAATGTGGATGACTGGGTATGGCTGGGTATGGCTGAGTATGGCTGGGTATGGATGGGATGGCTGGGTCGGGTATGGCTGAGTATGGCTGGGTGGGTATTGCTGGGTATGGATGGATGAGTATTGCTGAGCATGGATGATGGATGGATGGATGGATGAGTATTGCTGAGTATGGATGGATAAGTATTGCTGAGTATGGATGGATGAGTATTGCTGAGCATGGATGAGCATGGATGGATGGATGAGTATTGCTGAGCATAGATGGATGGATGCGTATTGCTGAGCATGGATGAGTATGGATGAGTATGGATGGCTGAGTATGGATAGATGGATGAGTATTGCTGAGCATGGATGGATGAGTATTGCTGAGTATGGATGAGTATGGATGGCTGAGCATGGATGGATGAGTATTGCTGAGCATGGATGGATGGATGAGTATTGCTAAGGATGGATGTATGGATGAGTATTGCTGAGGATCGATGAGTATTGCTGAAGATGGCTGAGCATGGATGGATGAGTGCAGAAATGGGCACAGAGCAGCGCTATGGTCAGTATACTTCCAGCCCACGCACTGCTGCACCCGATCTCTCCCCTCTCCACTCACACTGTACCGATCGGTACAGAGAGGGGGAGAGGAACCGGACATTTACAAGTGATCGCTCTGGCATTTGACGGAGCAATCACGTGGTAAACGGCCGCTGTCAGTGGCCATTTACCATGATCCGTGATGCGCTGGGTCCTCTGGACCTGGCGGTCATGGATATTCCCAGGTGCGTGTCCCAGGGGGCAAGATTCTGGGAGAACATCCATAGACACCCTCCCAGAATAAGCCAACCGTGCTGCAGCTCTTTTTTGGCTATGACCTGGTCGGCAAGTGGTCAATATTGCTCGCGGTTGTAATATATTGTAGGATCCCGGCAATATACTTTAAAAATCATTGAAAAAAAACAGCATGGGTTACCCCCCCCCCCCCAGTCCATACCAGGCCCTTCGGGTCTGGTGTGGATTTTAAGGGGAACATTGCACCAATATTTTTTTTGAAATGGCGTGGGGGTCCCCCTAAACTCCATACCAGGCCCTTCTCCGAGCATGCAACCTGGCAGACCGCAGGAAAGGGGGGGCGAGAGAGCGCCCCCCTAAACCGTACCGGGCCACATGCCCTCAACATTGAGAGGGTGCCTAGGGGTGCCCCATAAAGCACCTTGTCCCCATGTTAATGGGGACAAGGGCCTCATCCCCACAACCCTTGCCCGTGGTTGTGGGGGTCTACAGGCTGGGGGTTTATCGGAATCTGGAAGCCCCCTTTAACAAGGGGGCCCCCCAGATCCCAGCCCCCCCATGTGAATGGATACATTGTACCCCTACTCATTAACCAACAATAAGTGTCAAAAATGTAAAAACGACAGGAGACAGTTTTTTGACAATTCCTTTATTAAAAAATAAGACTGCTGTCTTTTCGCTGTGACAGCTCTTATATAGGCATGGGCGGGGTCACCCGCTAGCATAACTAGATGACCCCACCCCCTCGGATGGCACATGAAGTCAGAAGGGGCAGGGTCACTTGGTTACGTAACTGGGTGGCCCCGCCCTTGCCTATATAACAGCTGTCACAGCCAAGAAACAGCAGTAGACTGGACGCCTCCCATCGAGGCAGAGGTTTTTTTTTCAATTTTTTTTGGTTGAGAAACCCTCTGCATTGGAATTAATCTTCCCCAAATTGCTGGGGAAGTGGAACGGAACCAGAGATACCTCTTATAGAGGTAATGCGGGTGCCTGCACAGAGACTGGAGCAGCAGCAGGGATGGCCTGCAACACAGGTTGTACCGGAGCAGCCACAGTGGGATATTCCAGGTGAGCCGTGCGACTCAGGAGCGTTTGTAATGCTATGGCAAACTGATCCATGCGGTGATCCTACTCATTCAATCTGTGAAAAATATTACCAACAAGTGGATTGACTGTATCTTCTGAATTCATCCTCTGGGCTGGACGGCTTAAGTAGGCAGGACTGATGAGCAGGATATCATAAACAGGTGAGTAACTGTGGAGAGATAAGAGCTGTCAATTAGCCGACAGCTGAGCGGCCAGCTCAGAGAAGGAAGGGCTGCGTCCAGCCCTGACAATGCCCCTGTTAAACAGGAGCAGAAAAATTGGGCCTTGGGTGTTGCTGGTGCCCTAAACCAAAAAGATTGTTGGAAGCTAGCATCATCAAGATTCAGGAGGAATAAGATATGCAGCATAGGCAGTCTTCAAGGGATCCCAGACCCATAGCAAATTCAATCAGTTACATCAGCAACAGGTCCAGGACTGATTCATTTTTATAAATGTGAGCCTATCAACAGAGTCTGTGGACAGGCGCACTCTTTGATCCATTAAAAACCCTCCAGCAGCACTGAATGTGCATTCAGAAAGCATGCTGGATGCAGGACAGGCCAGTAGCTCAATTGCCTATTGAGCAAGTTCTGGCCAGTGGTCTATCCTCAAGACCCAGTAATCCAGTGAATGCTCTGTTGGAAAGGTCTCCAAGTCTGCTTTTGCCCCTAGATATTCCTGCACCATATAATGCAGACACTGGCGATGGTTGCTTGAATCAGACCTTGGTGCTGAGGACTGAAAAATTGTTTAAAGGCATCGGTCAGCCGGCCACCTTCTCCACCGCTGACCGAACGAGGCCTCAGAAACATGTTGTCCATCACCAGGAAATGGTAACCTCCAAGGGTCTAGAAATGCGTTACACAAACTTTTCTTCAAGGCCTCCTGAAGATGTTTCATCCTCTGCTCCCTCTGCAAAGGCAGGATGAGTTCTGCAGCTTTACCCTTGTAACATGGATCAAGAAGGGTTGCCAGCCAGTAATGATCCCTCTCCTTGATACCACGAATCCTAGGGTACTTTTGCAAGCTTTGCAGAATCAGGGAGGCCAGGCAGCGTAAGTTTGCAGAGGCATTTGATTCGGAGTCCTCTGGGTCACTAAGGATCATATTATCCGTAACTACCTCCTCCCAGCCACGTACAACTCCTTGATGCATAAGAAAGCCCGCAAACAGTTTGATGAAGACAAGCAGACAAAGGACATGGATTACTGCAACCATGTCCTGTGGTCTGATGAGACCAAGATAAACTTATTTGGTTCAGATGGTGTCAAGCGTGTGTGGCGGCAACCAGGTGAGGAGTGTGTCTTACCTACAGTCAATCATGGTGGTGGGAATGTCATTATCTGGGGCTGCATGAGTGCTGCCAACACTGGGAAGCTACAGTTCGTTGAGGTAACCATGAATGCCAACATGTACTGTGACAAACTGAATCAGAGCATGATCCCCTCCCTTTGGAGACTGGGCCGCAGGGCAGTATTCCAACATGATAAAGACCTCAAACACACCTCCAAGATGAGCATTGCTTTGCTAAAGAAGCTGAGGGTAAAGGTGATAGACTGTCCAAGCATGTTTCCAGACCTAAACCTTATTGAACATTTGTGGGGCATCCTCAAACGGAAGGTGTAGGAGCGCAAGGTCTCTAACATCCACCAGCACCGTGATGTCGTCATGGAGGAGTGGAAGAGGACTCAAGTGGCAACCTCTGTACTCCATGCCCAAGAGGGTTAAGGCAGTGCTGGAAAATAATGGTGGCCACACAAAATATTGACACTTTGCACCCAATTTGGACATTTTCATTTATTCAGGGGTGTACTCACTTTTGTTGCCAGCGGTTTAGACATTAATGTGTTGATTTATTTTGAGGGGACAGCAAATTTACACTGCTATACATTAATACATTGCCTGAAGTGTATTAGAAACTGTACACACTGTATTATGTACTGTGTACACCGCCTGCACTGTATTAGAAACTGTACACTGGCTGCACTGTATTATATACTGTGTACACCACCAGAAGTGTATTAGAAACTGTACACCCTGTATTATATACTGTGTACATCGCTTGAAGTGTATTAGAAACTATACACACGAATGCACTGTATATATAGGCTACGCTAAATGCAGAGTTTACACAGTGCCTTGAAAAATATTCATACCCCTTGACATTTTCCACATTTTGTCATGTTACAACCAAAAACGTAAATGTATTTTACTGGGATTTTATGTGATAGACCAATACAAAGTGGCACATAATTGTGATGTGGAAGGAAAATGGTAAAATGGTTTTCAATTTTTTTTTTACAAATAAATATCTGAAAAGTGTGGCGTGCATTTGTATTCAGCCCCCTTTACTCTGATAACCCTAACTAAAATCTAGTGGAACCAATTGCCTTCAGAAGTCACCTAATTAGTAAATAGAGTCCACCTGTGTGTAATTTAATCTCAGTATAAATACAGCTGTTCTGTGAAGCCCTCAGAGGTTTGTTAGAGAACAGGATCTGGGGGCCCCCTTGTTAAAGAGGGCTTCCAGATTCCAATAAGCCCCTCGCCCACAGACCCCCCTAACCACTGGCCACAATAGTGGGGATGAGCCCCTCTGCCCCAAAGCATGCACCCCCCCCATGTTGAGGGCATGTGGCTTGGTATGGTTCAGGAGGGGGGCGCTGGCTCGCCCCCCCTTTCCTGACCTACCAGGCTGCATGCCCGGATAAGGGTCGGGTATGAATTGTAGAGGGGACCCCACGCCCAATTTGGACATTTTTACTTAGGGGTGTACTCACTTTTGTTGAAAGCAGCTTAGACATTAATGACTGTGTGTTGAGTTATTTTGAGGGGACAGCAAATTTACACTGTTATACAAGCTGTACACTCACTACTTTACATTGTAGCAAAGTGTAATCTCTGTTGCCACATGAAAAGATATAATAAAATATTTACAAAAATGAGAGGGGTGTACTCACTTTGGGAGATACTGTATGAGTGGTTTAGCCATCTTTTGGCTTTGGGCTCAGGGACTAATGCAGCCTACCAGTGCCCATCAATGAATGTTTGCTTGCTTTCATTCATTCGAGAGTTGAAACACAGACACGGTCCTCCTCCACTGCTTGTGCGAACAGAGCGGTGGCTGCCTGCTGATGCTGAGACTTAGTTGCTTGCTGCAGAGAGAAGAGAGTCGGAAAAAAACAGTGGCCGGGCGCCATAGGCAGCAGTGCACCCTAGGTGGCTGCCTAGTTTGCCTAGTGGTAGAACAGGCCCTGCTTGTCAATGTAGGCTGCCACAGCTGCTTTGTTTGCACGGCATCCCTCCAGAAGGGTGGGGTCTGCATTCTAAACTCCCTGTGGGACACGGGTTGGACATCCCTGATGTAGTGCAAAGGCCTGCCTGATTGATAGATAGGTGGGTCCTCCTACTGCATAGTTTTGGTAATTCTTAAGGTTTCAGAAGTATATCTGTCCCCTAGTTGCTATCTCACATGCACTATACCAGACATTTTAGTCTGTGACACAGTGGGGGAGATTTACTAAAACTAGTGCACGCAGAATCTGGTGCAGCTGTGCATAGTAACCAATTAGCTTCTAGGTTTTATTGTCAAAACTTAAAGGGTTTGTCAACCCATATAAGACAAACTCTGCCAAACCCTCTATTAGAGTCTGGCAAAGAACACTGCATTAGTATTTTGCAAAAACGAGTTTTGTGAATAACTATTTTGAGCTGTCTTCAGGCCGGTCACATGACTCACGGGCGGTGTATAGGATACTGCCGGAGGGGCCGTGATCTCCCTTTGACTTCAGCCGGGGAGATCACATGGCCGCTCAGCCTCCCCTGCAGTAACCCTGGAAACTGGCCGAGAGTCACGTGACCTGCCTGAAGACAGTGCTGATTCGTTATTTACAACGCTTGTTTTTATGAAAAGTGAATGCAATATGCTATGGCAGGATATCATAGAGGGGCTGGCAGTGTGCGTTTACAGATTTTTAATTTTGCTAATAGTGTCGTTGGGCAGGGGCGGGGAAGGTGGAGACAGAGACACACAGACACTAGCTGACAGGCAGTAAGGAGGGGGGTGAGGGGGAGAGCAGAGAGCAGGGCAGCGTATGACGGAGGGACGCACTTTGACCACGGTGGTCATGGCTAGGGATGAGCCAAACACCCCCCTTTTCACATCCAGAACATGCGAACAGGCAAAATATTTATTTCGAACACACGAACACCGTTAAAGTCTATGGGACTCGAACGTGAAAAATCAAAAGTGCTAATTTTAAAGGCTAATATGCAAGTTATTGTCATAAAAAGGGTTTGGGGACCTGGGTCCTGCTCCAGGGGACATGTATCAATGCAGAAAAAGTTTTTAAAACCGACCATGTACGGGTGACCCCGCCCCTCTGGCACATCGCGAGAAACCCCCGTTGCATCTGAGGGGCGGGGTCACCCGTACATGTCACAAGAGACCCCCGTTGCATCAGAGGGGGCGGGTCATTCTTACATGTCATTTTAAGAAATGTCATGCGAGTCGTAGGTCATTCTGCCGGGCGGCTCTTATGGAGGAGGCTGTATCATTCATTGATCGTAGAAGGATTACATCGCTGGAATTTTTTTCTGTTTTGTTTTTATTAAAGAACGTGTGCCAAGCTGTGTGTGTGTTTTTTTAACCTTTTTTGTCACTTTTTTGGGTGAAATGGTAGGAGTACAAATGTACACCATTACCGTTTCACACAGTGGGGGGCGGGATCTGGGAGCCCACTTTTGTTAAAGGGGGCTTCCAGATTCTGATAAGCCACCTGCCTGCAGACCCCCAAAACCACCGGGCAAGAGTTGTGGGGATTAGGCCCTTCTCCCCATCAACATGGGGACAAGGTGCTTTGAGGGGCTATCTCAAAGCACCCTCCCAATGTTGAGGGCATGTGGCCTGGTACGGTTCAGGAGGGGGGTTGCTCTCTCTTTTCCTGCGGCCTGACAGGTTGCGTGCTCGGATAAGGGTCTGGTATGGATTTTTGGGGGAACCCCACTCCATTTATTTTTTTATTTTGGCACGGGGTTCCCCTTAAAATCCATACCAGACCTGAAGTGTCTGGCATGGATTTTGAGGGGGACCCCTACGCCATTTTTTTTAAATTTGGTGCTGGGTTCCCCTTAATATCCATACCAGACCTGAAGGGCCTGGTAATGAAATTTTGGGGGACCCCCACACACATTTTTTTTTTAATTTTGGTTCGGGGGTTCCCCTTAATATTCATACCAGACCCAAAGGGCCTGGTAATGGACTGGGAGGAATCCCCATGCCATTTTTTCAATGACTTTCATCTGTATTGCCAAGACCCAATAATTCATTATAGTCGCGAGTACTTATAAATTCCTTTTTTTTGCTTTAGAAATTACATTTTGTGCAGGGACTTTTCTAAACACGGTAAACATGCGTCCCTTTACAAGCATACTATAGACACCCCCAGGTATGAAATTTAAAGGAATATTACACTTTTATTGTTTCATTTTAAGCATTATTAAAATCATTGCTCCCGAAAAAACTGATGTTTTTAAAACTTTTTTTTGCATTGATACATGTCCCCTGGGGCAGGACCCGGGTCCCCAAACACTTATTATGACAATAACTTGCATATTAGCTCCCATAGACTTTTAAAGGGTGTTCCGCGGCTTTCGAATTAGCAGAGAACACCCCAAATTGTTCGCTATTCGGCGAACGGGCGAACAGCCAATCTTCGAGTCGAACTCATGTTCGACTCGAACAGACAGCCCATCCCTAGTCATGGCTCAGTAGCCATGATTTTCGTGGTCTGCTTAGAGAGGGGGATACAGGAAGTGGAGGGTTCAGGGGTTTTTTTTGTTACAGTTTAGAGGGGGGACGATTACACAGCACAAGAACTGTGCTGTTTAATCTGCTTTAAGGGACCAGGAAATCTATTTATATTTTTTGGGCTGACAAACGCTTTAATTGAACAAGCTGCAGTTGGAAGTGAATTGGTTACTATGCAGAGCTGCACCAGATTCTGTGTACACCAGTTTTAGTAAATCTCCCACAGTGTGTGTGTGTAGTCCTCACCTTGCTGCATGTTAGTAGGTGAATCTGTGTATTCCATTAGAGTTTATATGCAACTCCTGTTATTCTAGTTAACCCTGTCTCTTCTGGTTTGGGATTCTTTAGCTAGTTTTGGCTCAGGGTTCAATAACCAGCATAGAACAGAGCCAGGCTAGGCATCCAATGGTAACTTGGTAGTTAAATATCAGGTTGCATGACAGATTAGAAGCTACTAGGGACTAAGGCATAGAGTAGGTAAGCTGACTCTGAGTCCCATTATCACACCACAGTTTCTGCTGGTGAGAAGCTATATTCCAGGCTTGTAGGAGTAGTCTTGGAGGATGTCCCTATCATTACTGGACTTGTCTTCAGGTCTTTGGCATCAAGACTTACTCTGAATCACTATCATCTTTAGGGGTCACTGCAACTGGACTGAAATGCAACATTTATCTGGAGGTATCTTTATTAATAAATATATATACCCGAGTACATATGGACAATTGTACCAGGACTCCTGTTGTGCCCTTTGCTGATATTATCTATTTGTACACTGGATTTGTGTACTATTAATAATCTTTCAATGTATAAAGCTCATAACATTTCTGACATGGTGCACATCTGTATACTTATGGTTAATGTTCTATGCTGGCTGCATAAGTTCTTATGCGTCCTATTACTTTGAGGTTACTGGTTAACTTCCCAGGAAAGGAATCTGCTCTGTTCATAGAAGCCCTGTCCTCGGTGGGGGCACTGCCAACTTTTTTTTATCAAACTCACTCTTCCACTTAGAGAAGGTTCTGGTTCTCTTACTTACCTACAGGTTTAGTGCACTAACCTGTTTGAAGAGAGTCAGTTTTCATACCCCCCCCCCCCCCAAAAAGGGTGCCACAATAGTATTATCTTAATTAGTATAGCCATAACAGTATATTTCTATAATTCTATATGACTATCAATTACTGCAATAGTGTATATTTTACCTTCGGTTTAGTTTCCATGTCAGGCCAATTGTTGATCCAAAAGGATAGGTAGGTTAGGTGTTAGTTGTAGGATATAGTGAGGGTTCTGTCCTTCTGCCATCTCCGGCACTAGCCCTGTACTCACCACTCACCATTTTTACTTGTAAACTCACAAACCCTTTCTGTGCAAAATAACAATGGCTGGCATATGACCTTCTGGGGAAAAAAATGTTGACTGAATACCTAATAGGGTGCTTGGCAAAGCTGGCAAGAAGATGCTGGGCTCATGCTCATGAGGATTATTTGTGGAAATTATTTTTTTCTGCTTCTGCAGCAGCACTACAGAGGTCTGTGTATCCGCCTTGGGGATAGCATCTTAAAATCTTTGACCATTTCTCATAGTCAATATGCCAGGATTAGCTGAAAAGGAGGAGGAGGAAAAGGAGCATGAGCAGAATTAGAAAGGCAAAAGCCTGCTCTGCACCACTAAGGAGGAAAAGGGAGCATGAGCAGTACAATAAAGAAAGTGGGTAATCCGCCCCATTGAGGAAGAGGAGGAAAAGGTCACATTAACACTTGGCAAATGGCTGTTATCAGCCCTCAAATGAAGGGGAGGAGAAAAATGCCACATTTGCAGTCCCAAAAGATGTCTGAATTGTGCAACCTTAATGCCCCGTACACACGGTCCGATTATCGTACGAAAAAAGTCGCTTTCGGACAGATCGTTCGATAATCTGATCGTTAGTACGCAGCTTTCGACAGCCGATCACGATAGTCCTTCCAACCAAATCCGAAGGGACAAACAGGAAAACTTTGGTTGGACGACAGCCCATCGTACGACAATCGTGTAATCAGTACAGTATTCGTCCGTTAAAAGTCGTTCGACAAGCACCACGCATGATCGGAAACACGAAAATAACCCAGAACCCGGACATCATTTCCGATACGTAGCTACGCACGCCGAAAGTTTTTTTCGGAATCGTACGACGGAAATCGTAACTACATTAAGCACTTTTTGCACTGTTGTATACGATATTGGTGTTTTAAACAACAGAAATCGTACGATCTGTCGTACGATAATCGGACCGTGTGTACGGGGCATAAGGAGAAAGAGAAGAGGGAGGAGGAAGAAAAGTATGGATTGGCAGCACTTAAAAAAAGTGGCTGCTGTGTGTCCTTGATGGGGAAGTAAAATCTGCATTAGGAGTTTAAACAAATAGCTGAAATGCAACCCTTTAAAGAGAAGGTGGAAGAAAGGGTCAGATTAGCAGGACAAAAAAAAAAGAATTAGAATGGAAGGAGGAGGAGGAAACGGGAAACATTAGCAGCACTCTAATGCGGCGTACACACGGTCGGAATTTCAGATGAAAACAGTCCGATGGGAGCTTTTCATCGGATTTTCCGACCGTGTGTATGCCCAACGGTCTTTTTCTGTCGGAATTTCCAACGGACTTTGGATTGAGAACCTGTTCTCAATTTTTCCGACGGAAAACCTTTCTATCGGATTTTCCGATCGTGTGTATGCAATTCCGACACGCAAAATTCCGACACATGCTCGGAAACAATTCGACGCATGCTCGGAAGCATTAAACTTCCCTTTTATAGTGCTGTCGAACGTGTTTTATGCCGCTGTGTTATTGACCGTCGGAATTTGGTGTGATCGTGTGTAGGCAACACAGCTTGAGCGGAATTCCGTCGGAATTCAGTCGGAAAAAACGTCAGAGTTTTTTCCGACGAGAATTCCGATCGTGTGTACGCGGCATAAAAGAAAGTAGCTGCTATGTGCAGTTGAGGTGGAGGAGTGCATGGCTTTTGCTGCTGACTTATCTTATTAAGATGCTGCTCAAGCTCGTTAATGCATAGCCATCAGTTTCTTCATGTATGTGTTGCCCAAATCGCTAGTACTTTTACCATTGCTGATAAACAGCAGGCAGAGGCTGCAGAACACAATTACAATGTCAGAAATAGAGATGTCAAAAAGGCCCACACTGAAGAGCTCTTCGTGCTATCTAATTAACTATAAACTTTTCAATAGCTGTTACATCTGCTGTGGCTCCTACTTCTATCACACAATTCTGGCCTATTGCCAATGGATGGAAAAAAATCCAGTTTCACAGCCAAAATTATCTAAAAAAAGCCCCTTTTCCCAAATTGTAATGAATCAGATAAGGGAGTTCCTCCTGTTAAGCCAAAGACTCAAAGACACAATAAAGATGGAGTCTGTTTTTTTGTTTTTTTTGCACATTTGCCCATCCCTAGTCCTAAAGCATGAGTCACGGGCAGTAGAATATTATATTTTTAAATTATTATTCTTTTTTTTTTTTATTAACACGCATTCAAAAACAAGGTCTGATTCAGACAATTATTACAAACAATTACCGGTATATATGAAGTAAATATATGCCCTCAGTCTGGATCTTGTGTAATAAATGAGAACAGATAATGGAAACTGTGGATATACTCTTGGGAGCATTTTGTTCTAATTATGTAATGCTATTATATTGCTATTATTTAGGGCATTAAAATGTTGCTTCAGCTTATACAAATAATGCAATAAGCTTGCTATATGCAAGACAGACCAGCAAGGAGGTGTGAGCAATCTGGATGCCTTGGTCCTGTAGTCCTTTCAGTAATCAATTAAGCAAAAAACTTCTGGCAAAATGTATTAATAAATAAGCTACAAGGATAGCTACATACTAGTATCTGCACTTTACAGAAAATATACTAATTTATCAGGGCTCAAGTCCTGCAGGAACGCATGGGAACGGAGTTCCTGTACTTTTTCCACAACAGGAACTTAGTTCCCGTTAGCAGCCGTGTCGCAAGACTTTGAAGTATGCAAGCTGTGTGGCAGGTGCTACACCAGCAGCTGCCGACACAGCTCGCAATAGTAAGTGCCGCACACCTGACCATTCAGGAATTGCCAGTAGGGGGCCCCATGACAGCTTCCGCTTCGATCAACCTGTCAATCACAGCTAGCTGACAGGTAGATCAGGTCCCTGCTGCTAAGAGATTGTATTTAGTCAGACCTCTCGTGATGTGCTCCTCCCCGCCGGACCCTCCTGATTTTCTGTCTCCTCATCCCCCCCCCAGTCTCCTGCATACTTTCTCTGTGTGTCCCGCTGAATCCCCCCCTCCTCTATCTTCAGTGCCATATGATGAGAGAACCCAGAGGAGGAGCACAGCTATTCTGCTCACTATTCTGCTCACAGGACATGCAGGGAGAGAGGTAAGCTGAGGGAGGGACATCAGTTTGGGGTGGTAAGCTGAGCACAATACCTGGCAAAGTTTAATGCCAAGAGGGAAGTTTATGTGGAAATATGTGAAGGGTTGGAATAGCAGCGAGTGTGTGTTGGAGCCCTGCAGAGTTTGCAGCCCCCCGAGCTAACATATATCTCCTAAGCAGGAACACATCACTATCTCCCCAAGCATCTGTCCAGATAATGTGAAGTACATTTATGACCTTTCCGTTTAACTCTGTGTTATCCAAAGTCTGTTCAATGAAAAGTGTAAACTCACCACATAAACACTCTATATACAAAATAACATTCCCCAATAAAGATCAGAACATGATGCTCACATTTGCATGGAAGCACAATTGAATGAATGCTGATTATTCAGAGAATTACCATATTTATTGAGGATTGTCTTTTTTTTATGTACTAACAGTTAAGCTTCATACACACAATACGAAATTTGGATGAAAAATACCACTTTTGAAGCGTTCGTGCATATGAGCGTATCATTTTTTTTTTTTTGGTGGGCGAGTGGATCTTGGGTGGGAGTTCCCTCACTTTTTTCCCCAGGACTTGACCCCTGTAATTTATGTCAGTTTTCCTGAGATATAAATGTTCCCAAATAATTATTACCAGCAAAGCATAATCCAATCCAGCAGTGGACCCAGATGTTTGTAAATTAAAATAGGAAATATAAATGTGTTGTGTAGCCAGGGAGCTTGGCTAAGAATAGTTAGAGAAACACTGTCTCCAGCTGCTCTCTGTGGCTGCTGCCCTGAGGTACTGAACTTGTTAACAGCTATATCAGCAAGAGGAGGGAGCTGCTGAGCACTAAGAGTTCAATAGACTGAGTCAGGCAGCACTGCACCATGGGAACTGTAGTCCAGGGGAGAAAGACTCTACTGTAATTAAGAGTGGTAATTTTGAACTGCATTTCCCAGAGGGAGATTGCCAGGAGGAGGCAATTTTAACAGCCTGCATTTTCACAGCCTGTAGAGGACACAGCTTTCTTTTGACACAATGGAGCCTGGCTAGTGCACATCGCACCACCACTGCTGCATAATGGCAACCTGAGCAGGATTTAGAGTGCTGAGTCCAGGTTTTCTGCCAGACAGAGTCACCTGGGATCAGAGCAGAGTTGTGACTAATTGGTGCGTGTAACCAGATGGTGAGCTACAATATCACTTGGACTTATTGAGCTGCTGCTGCAGGGATTTACTATCTCCTCTAGAGAGACTGAGCCCTTTAGGAACTGACCATACTGTAACATACCTGGTGGTGGAGCCTGACGTGACTTCTTACACCTCTGGCTCAGGAACCTGGTATAGTGACAGGGGCACCTGAACACACAGTGGAAGAGTGCCTGACTAATCTTCTGTTGCAGCATGTGAAAGAGCAGTACAGCAGCGTTTCTGAAGAGTTGGCTGTGCGTTGCTGAGGAACAGTTGTGGATAAACAGAAGGAGCAGGCAGAGATGAAATCCAAAAACAAGCCAGGGGTTGGTACAAGCAACGTTCAGGCAGAGTCATGAGCAGATCAAGTCGGTAACAGGGAGTCAGCACAGGGACAGGTAGCAAGTATTCAAGAAACATAATAGAACAAACAGCAAGGACCTAAGGCCAAGTGTAGTTTAAATAGCGAATGCGCACCTGCAAATTGGCCACGGACCAATCTTCTATGAAAGGTAATACACCTTTCCTGATATATACAGCCATCTAGTAACCTTATTGCTGTCTACAGGCTGGACTAGGACTATTTTCTGTGCACCAACGCAACAACTGGGGTCCAATGCTAGAAGAGTTAGGACTAAAGACTGTCCCTTTGAGTTGTTACACAGAGACCTTCCCCTATTGCTTATGTTAAGAGATACCTCTCAAGGGACATTGCACCATATACTAGCACTTTTCCTAAAGTGCACTCTAGACTAGTTGTAGTATTGGTAATAATATTGTAGTTAATGCGTGTGCACTGTTTATTGGTGACCTTGCTGTGTTAATTCCAGTCTAGCGGTATTGAACTTTATTCTAAATTAACTTGCCATTTTGATTATACTGTCTAGTGGACTGTGTCTGAACCTCCCTTCTGCATGTTCATTTATGCTCAAACCACCATTTATTCTAACCCAGGCCAATACATTGAATTAATTTACCACTAAACTTGTCTATTTCCTGGTACTAGTTTACAACCAAGTTAAAGGTATTTACACTTGTGTTTCTATAAGTGTTTGCAGTAATGTTAACATAAACAGGTGTGTCAAAGAGCCTGAGCTTGTTCTTGTAGTCAGGGTGCAGAACAGAGAACTCAAATTGCCAAGCTCCTTTGGATGCAGTGCTACAATTTTTTACTTTTAACATTTTTTATCTGGTAAATATATTAATAATATTGTTATTCATAATGAGGGACAATGTTAGGGATAACGTTCCTGTTCGGGTTTACCATGGGTTCACAGTGAATGCAGTATGGTTGAGGTCCCCAGTGAATTAAAGTGGAATTTTGCCGGTTTGTATTATTTGTTACCATAATGCATTCCAAGGCATTTAAACTTAGATCAGCTTGCTTAAATGGGCCAATAAGAGGGCCTTTGTTATATGCTAGCCCCTTCGCTATAAAATAGTGGGTTCCTAGCAGCCATTTTTCAGTGTATGTTGGAGCAGTTTAAGGAGAACACACAGTCTATACGTGTTAGTCTGCAACTGTTAAAAAGTTACATGGTTAGTCTGGTTGAAAAAAAACCCACTAAGGGCCCTTTCACACAGGCTTTCCGACAGGTCCGCCTGTTAGTTTTATTAGGACCTGATCGGACGCTCCAGTCACCCATATGGAGCTGCGGATGTCAGTGGTGACATGTCTGCTGATATCCGCCGATATCCAATCCTGTCCTTGAAAATCCAGACGGATCCAGAGGGGGCTAGGCATCATCCTGTGGATCATGGACCGGAGAACATTTTTTTTTTTTTATTCTGTTTGGTGGGAGCAGTGGTTTCCTTTAAATAATTTGCCTGGTGGATGCCCTGAAACTTCCTGTGAAGTGGTGCATCTATTATCTACACTCACCGCCCACTTTATCAGGGAAACCTATTTAATTGCTTGGAAACACAAATTGCTAATCAGCCAATCACATGGCAGCAACTCAATGCGATTAGGCATCTAGACGTTGCTAAGACGACTTGCTGAAGTTCAAACCGAACATCAGAATGGGAAAGAAAGGGGATTTATGTGACTTTGAACGTGGCACGGTTGTTGGTGCCGGACGCCTGGTCTGAGTAATTTAAAAACTGCTGATCTATTGAAATTTTCACGAACATCCATCTCTAGGGTTTACAGAGAATGGTCCTAAAAAAGAGAAAATATCCAATGAGTGGCAGTTGTGTGGACAAAAATGCCTGGTTGATGTCAAAAGTCAGAGGAGAATGGGCAGACAATATAGTGTATCAATCGATAGATAGATATTATATATACTGTATAAATAAATAAATATAAAAAATATATATATATATATATATATATATATATATATATATATATATATCTATATATCTATATATATATATATATATATATATATGTGTGTGTGTGTGTGTGTGTGTATATATATATATATATATAAACAATGGTAAAAATTGCGCTAAAAATTAAAGTCCATATGTGAAACAAATTAATAATTCATAAAAAAATATAAAAAGAGTCCACATTTAGTGTAATAAAGTGACTGTTTCCATGATAATGTCCATCATCCATCACCAAGAAATCCCAGTGAATACACCCCCAGCTGTAGAAACTGCTTACCAGGTCCAATAGACCCCCTGGGGGGGTCAATAAACGCCTGTGGCTTAAAGCCAAGCCGTGGCCTTTCTCCACATCCCAGGATCTCTCCGCACTCCAGATGGCAATCAATGTATATGGGTAGGAGTTAGGCACTGAAAAGAAACCAAAGGCTCCACATAGTATAAAATCCTTAGGTTTTCTGGATTGACAAAAATCTCACTCACAACAATTAGTAAAAAGCGCCTTCAATTTGGAGTGTCGGCCAGCACACTACCAAAATAACCTGTCCTTCGGACACGAGAAGAGAGAGATAGTGACGTCAGCACGTCGCTCCGTCCTATGCGTTCCATCATAAATTATGTCATCCTGGGGCACGGCGGTGTACCGCGTCACTATCTTAAATACACAAACAGCCAAGCCTCGCTCTGAGCCTCAGCCAGCCAAATCAATGGCATACACTCGAGTGTGTAAATCTGTGTGCAATCCAATTAAACAACAAAAACATTGCTTCGAATACCACATTATATTAAGGGATCCTTCCCATATAGCCAGTAGGGCATAATATTCATTAAATAATGGCTAGCAAGTTAACCAATACGTATATTTAATTCAATCCAGATATTGAAACACAGACGGCCTTAGGCTCAGAACTAAGCTTACATTCACATATTGCTAACATGATTAACAACAAATATATGATTTAATAAATAAAACTAATTCTCTCAACAAAGAAATTTATAAATATATAGCAAATGGCATTTCTCCACAGGAAATGTCAAAAAATAGATTGTAAGTTTTACCACTCATTATCTCCACAGAGTGACCTCTAGTGGAAAAAAATAAAAAAGATCCCACCCACCGGCCAATTAAATGTCCACAGAAGGAATCCTTCAAATCAAATCTATTTAAACTGTCAAAGGCAATAAAATAATATAAAAACCAAACAAATTGAGAAAAACATGTGCCGCAGCACTAATTCTAATACACAAATCTTAAAAAATGCCTCATCTGTGCTCATCAATGTAGCCTCACCTGTGTTCATCAATGCAGCCTCAACTGTGCCCATCAATGCAGCCTCACCTGTGCCCATCAATGCAGCCTCACCTGTGCCCATCAATGCAGCCTTACCTGTGTCCACCAATGTTGCCTGCCCCGTGTCCACCAATGCAGCCTGCCCTTGTACACTAATGCAGCCTACCTGTGTCCATCATGCAGCCTACCTGTGTCCACCATGCATCCTATCTGTGACTACCATGCAGCCTACCTGTGACCACCATGCAGCCTGCCTGTGTCCACTATGCAGCCTACCTGTGTCCACTATGCAGCCTACCTGTGTCCATCATGCAGGAGAACAGAGGAGAGGAAGAGGATTGCCGGCCAGATGATCAGAGTGCCGAGGAACATCACTAGAACAGCTTTCATTTCAATAGCAGTGTGTTCCCGCTGCTCGGTGTCACATCCAGCCCCGCCTTTGGCCGGGGAAACTTTGATACACTCACTCAGATTGGACGGGTGATCTGTCTATCAAAATTCCAGGACCAGGGGGCGGGGCTGTGTGTGACGGGGAACACTCTGCTATTGAAATGAAAGCCGCTAGTGATGTTCCTCGCGCTCTAATGATCCGGCTACCTGCTCTCCTCTCTCTTCCCCTGCACGGGGAAGGACCTTCAAACAACCCGCCTGCCAGAGGTGCTCCCCCCCCCCACTCCCATAGCTCGCCAGCCCTCAAAATCTACTCACAAAATGCGAGCAGGTGAGTGGAATTTTTGAGGGCTGATATAATAATTTAGGAAAACGTCAGTGTCAACATTAAGACCAAAAGGGTCAACCCCCTTGCATTCACCCTCCTATCCATGTACCTATTGTGCACCTATTGAGTGAGCACACTTGACATTTACCATACCTATAGTATCCAGATTTTTTTTTTTTTTTTTTAAAACATCTACTTGTTTTAGGCTGGATCTTGAACACTGGGGGCTATGTTATGTTATGTTATGTTATATTATATTATATTATATTATATCTAAGAAGCACCCCTGAAGATAACCTGAGGCTTTTTAGGCAACACAGTACCGAGTACTCGATCATTTCCCACTATATGCCAGTTCTTCTGGATACATCTTTTGATACTACAGTATAGTGCTGGATGGAGAAGGTAGTGGCAAATGTGTAATAATATGCCCAAACCATTGTGACTGCATTTTAGATTTTAGCACAAGAAAACTGCTTGCACGCCACTATGCTCTATCTATAGCATTGTGGTTTGGTTTGTCCTTTCCTGTTCCCTGTTCTGCAGGCCATGGGACAGGATGCATTACTTATGACTCATAACCAGATGATCTGTTGACCCGTGTTAACTCGTGATAATGTATCTTAAACGGTCACTGACTTATATAACCATATATTTCTATACAAATACATAATTTACTAGCCCCTCCCCCTTCCCCTCTTTCTATCGGTAAGCTGAACCATATATAAGCTGTATACGCACCTAATAAAAGCAGACATTTTACGAATGCACAACCTGCCTCTCGTTTCATTTGGTGTCTCCAGATATCTGAGGGCCCTGTTGGTGTTCCTATAGAAGGGTGGTCATCCAGGATACCTACTATTTCCTTTCCTTCCTTTGGAAGGGAAAAATCCCCATTCCTATTATTCTTAGGTCTTTCTGTCAATAAAGAGGCTCTATCCAGATCGCCTACCAATCTAATAGCAGCCTGAAGAAGGTTAGGATTATAGCCTTTGTCCACAAATCTCCTATATAGAACCTCAACTTGTGAGTCAAACTTTGTGACCTCTAAACAGTTGCACCTCAGTCGCAGGAACTGTCCCTTGGGTACTGCCTTTAACCAGGATTAATAGTAGCAACTGCCCATAGATATGTAGGAGTTTCTATCAGTAGTCTTAAAAACGTAGTAGTGACAAACCTATTGTTTCTAATCAAAATCTTTAAATCCAAAAAATGAATTGCTTCCTCACTTCCCTCAAAATTCTAAATAATCCCCCTATTGTTGATGTTGTTAAGTATCCCCATAAACTCTACAAGTTCAGCATGACTACCTCCCCATAGGAGGAGGACAACATCAATATATCTTGCCCAAAGGACCACATGAGGGTTTCTCTGTGCAAAGATGACGTCCATCGTCCCATTTGGCCATAAATAGATTGGCCAAACTCAAGACATATTTAGCCCCCATTGCCACTCCCCTGTCTTGGCGATAGAATTGGCTGTCACACCAAAAATAATTATGCGTTGCCGCAAATTGTAGCAAATCCATAATAAAGTCCTGCTGTAATTTTGGAAGACCAGAGCTGCGACACAAATACAGCTGAACTACTTGTAAGCCAAGACAGTGAGGGATGATCATTTACAGGGAGGACACATCAGCTGGCACAACCATAATCCCATTGACGGAATAAGGTTGGACAACTGATTAATGACATGTCTGGTGTCCTTAATGTATGAAGGCATCAGCTGAACTAACAGCTGGAGGTAATGGTCAATATACTTGCCCACCCGGGACGTGATAGAATCAATACCACTGACAATGGGGAGTCCCTGAACCGAAACAAACATGGAACCACAAGACTCACAACAAAACTCAGACTTGAGGTGTGCCCTGGTCAGCTGGTCGGTACACCAAAAAGGGGGCATACACAATGATAAGTAATGGATGATTGTGGAAGATGGATGTGCAAGGAAAGTACCCTGAAAAGGGGAATGGGTGGGAGGGCATCGTGCTCTGGAACCGACAGGGATGTAGGTGAGTGGGCTGAATAAATACCCTCCTGGACTCCTCCCATAAATTCAGGCCACCATACTGGCCTTATTTAGGATCAGAGTCCCTGAACCAAAACAAACATAGAACCACATAAAGATGCCACAAGACTCACAATGAAACACAGACCTGAGGTTTGTCCTGTCAACTGGTCAGTATGCTAAAAAGGGGGCAAAAATACCAGGATAGGAAAATAAATATTTATTGAACATGTTAGTTTATTTGGCAAGCTTGGTAAAGGCTTGCGACATTTTTCCCTGAGGGTTTGGGATGTACCGGGATAAGCACGCAGACTTCCACCTGCCCAACCTCCTGATAACATAGTCCGGCACTCCGTGCCGAGAGGCAGCTAAAGCTGCTCCAATGCGGAAGGAGTGCCCTGAATATTTGCTGGGGTTGAGGCCTAAGTTGACCAGGAGAATGCAGATGTGTTTGATGAATTGGTTAGCATCCAGGGGGCTGGTAGGGAATGCTAACAATGGACTAGTACTAGACTGAATAGGCAGGTGTGTCAACAATTGGTCCAGGACTGCTACTGGGCACCATTCGTTGAGGGTCTGGAAGAACTTCACGTAGACCCCCCTGCCGGTGTGTTTTGTCTTGGATCCCGCCAGGTGTGGTATGAAATGATCTTGAAGGCGGGACAGATGACACCAGCGCAGTACCTGGCAACCGGGGCCTCTGTAGGTGAACTTGCCTGGCCGTAGGAAACTATAAAAAGTAAATAACAGCTTTGATGACCAGGCTGGGCAGCAACCCGAAGGGGGACCGCTAAAGGATAGCTGACATGTCCCGTAATGTGTCTCTCAAGATGGGTAATCGTTTACCCCAGCTATTGGTTGGTGCTTCTGGATATCTTGTAGGAAACCTTTGACCGTGTGGGTCGCAAACAAGGAAGGTCTCTCGGGGTCCTGTAAGGACAGGAATTGTTGAATGCCGGTCAGGTACAGCCTGATGGTATTGTGGGACAATGTCAATTGCGTGTGACATTGTGACATGAAAGTCAGACTATGCTTAATGTCTCCTGTCCCCGAACTTGGACACAAGACTTATAACCTGCAGTAAATGTTCCAGGTGGTGTGGTATGCTTTTAACGTGTTGCGGGACAGAGACTGGTTTATCAGTTGGGTAGTGTTGCATAAGTGGTTATTCAGCCCATTGTCAGCTGTGACCAAGGTGGGACAGGAGACATGGTTGGGTCGGCTCTGGGATTCTGTTGAAAGAATAATGAAAAGTTAAAGCGGGACAGCGCATCCGCTGCAAGGTTGCACTTGCCGGGAATAAAGGTACAGTGTATGTTGAACTTGTGCTGTAGGGATATCTGCACTAGCCTGCATAGAAAGGACATGATGGCCCAGGACTTGGACCTGCCTTTATTGATGATTTTGGCCGTGTCCAGGTTGTCCATGGAGAAGACCAGTTTGCCCTATCCAGGTGTGGCCCCAAACCTGAGCTGCTGCAACAATGGGATAGAGTTCGAACAAGGAGGATGACTGACTAAACCCAGGGATCAGCAGAATCTCTTGAGGCCATGGTGCTGTAAACCAGTGAGGACCCCAAATTGCTGTGAAGCCTGTGGAGGCCGCTGCATCCGTCACTACCTGAAGCAATGAGGCAGATGCCACCGGGATTAACATCATAGACTGACACATCGTTCCAGTTTTCCAGGAACTCATCCCACATAGCCAGATGCTGCTTGGTCCCATCTGTACAAGCTTGTAAATGGGCGAAGGAATGAATGTACGACCTGATCTGGGACAATTTGTCAGACGGTGGGCTGGCCTGCATGGAGCGGGTATCTAGACTGATGCCTAAAAAGGTGATAGACTGAGCCAGACCTTCTACTTTCTGCTCTGCGATGGGAACATTCAGGTTGCCAATCACGTCCCTTAAGTTATCCAAATCTGTGGGGGACTTGCCTGGTCGTCCAATCAACTGGAATTCATCGATATAGTGGATGACTTGCTGGCACTGCACTTGGTGGGACAAAATCCAGGTGAGGGATTGTGCGAATGCGTCGAAAAGCCACAGACTGCTCTTTGAGCCGAATTTTAGTTTGGTGATGAAGTAGTACGAGCCTTTCGACTTGAAGACATGCCATTGCCACAAAGACAGCTCGATAGGCAACAGCTTAAAGGCTTCGGAAATGTCCCGGAGAGTGCTGGAGCGAGAACCTGATGTCTGGTTGCGGCCTAAATATGAATGTTGCGTTCTGTAGTACATGAGGTATGGTAAGGAATGCTAAAGCTTGTACTGTCTGCAAGCAAACCATTTAGCAAAAGTGTCTGCGTGTGGAAAAGGCGATGACCTTCCAAAAACAAAAACAAGAGAAAAGAATGTGACAGTAGCTAATCGCCAGATGAACAGCCAAATAGTGTGTGTGAAGTCTACAAGGTGTAAAGGTTCTGCAAAGTGATTTAAGAGACTGACTCTATATGTACTGGTTTGCGAAAGTCCTGGTTGTAGCTGAGATTGCTCAGACCACAGGAAGCCAGTGGAAAAAGTAACATGAAGGCCCAGGTTTAAACCTGCTGTGGAAGACCCCTATATACTGTGTGTATATATATATATATATATATATATATATATATATATATATATATATATATATATATATATATATATATATATATATATATAATATATTATTATTATTATTATTATTTTTTATTCAAACACTAAATACAAATTATTCTCTGCTCTCTCCTTGAAACTTTGGACTGAGCTGTCCGATAAGGGATGCATCACCTGTTGGGTGCATGCTAAAATACTGTGTATAAAAAAAATAATACCCACTATGTATACCGCTTAAACCTAAAACTGAAAGTAAATACCCTAATGTATGACCCTAACAAAAATATAACTTACCCCCTAAAAAAAACAAATACTAAGCTGACTCCCTTGAGCAGTATACTCACCTCAATCTACAGCGTTGCTGAACCAAGCAAGTCCTGCATCATCCTGCAGAATTAATAGTCCACCTATTACAGGCAACAACGAATACTGAAGTTATAAATAAAATAAATAACTCTACTGAACATACAATGATACATTTCTTGCTAAAGGGTGTACTTAAAGTGATTGTAAACCCTTGTTTTTTTTAAAACAAACACATCCTACTTACCTCCGCTATTCAGTTTGTTTTGCACAGTGTGGCCCCAATCCTTCTCTTCTGGGGTCCCCCAACGGCGCCTATGGCTCCTCCTCACATTGGTGAACCCCCCAGGAGAATCACTCTTCCAGGGAGTTACCTTGCAGGCACGCTCCCGAGTCCAGCATTTGCTGGCATAGACACAGAATGCCGAACTCGGCCCCCACCGCCCGGAGCCCGCGTCACTGGATTACGAACAGGCTCAGATGAGTAAAACACGGGGGGGGGGGGGGACATCAGTGCCTGTCTTTGAGAAATATCTCCTAAACCGTGTAGGTTTAGGAGATATTTCTTGCACCTACAGGTAAGCCTTAATCTAGGCTTACCTGTAGGTAAAAGTGGTCTGTAAGGGTTTACTACCACTTTAACTTACAAAGGGCAGCTTTTGCAGGAGAAGGGGGAGCGGGTACCTGGTTTGGACAGGTACCCGCTCCCATTTCTGGCTCAGTTTGCTGCGGCAAAGTGAGCCAAAAGTTCACCCCCTCCTTCCCCCCACAGCCGGCCCATTCACAAAGTGCAGTGCAATTTGCACATGCGCAGTAGGAAACCGGCTGGGAAGCCACAAGGATTTACTGCCGGTTTACCTTAGCCAAGATGGCAGGGCCAGCACCCTAGAGCTGATTCAAGAATCAGCTCGGGTGATGACACCACTGGATGTCTGGACAGGTAAGTGCCCTAATAGTAATATGTAATCAGTGTTTGTAGCTGCTGAAACCCCTCTTTAAGTTATGTAAAGGTATGGACACACATAAGTCATTCATATGTTTAATATTGTAATGTGAAAATTATGTAACTTAAAATGTAAAAATAAAAGCTGTACAATACTGTCCATATATATTACATGCTTTGTGCCATCATTATCCAAGATAAATTTGTGTCAATTAATTTGTATATTTAATTACAAATACTATTGTTCATGCTGTGCCAGAGTTCAACTTTAATATTGTAATGATAAGCTTTAGTATGTGAAACTAATGTAACGTGAAATAAGTAATTAAACCTGAGCATGTATTCACTTAGCAAATATACCAGTAGGCATCAGTTAGTGTTTTTATTATGTCTATAAAGTGCATTGCCAGTTTTGTACATTTTGTGTACTTCAATG
This sequence comes from Lithobates sylvaticus, assembly GCA_028564925.1. NCBI lineage: Eukaryota > Metazoa > Chordata > Amphibia > Anura > Ranidae > Lithobates > Lithobates sylvaticus. Next base: position 597,171,916 of record CM053026.1, read on the forward strand.
TAGAGTTTTAAACATAAATCACATTTCATAAGTATTAATTATTTTTTCAATGTCAGGCAATCCCAAAAGCAGTATCTTAAAGGGGCTGTAAATCCTCTAGGTTTTTCCCTTCAATGCATTCTATGCATTAAGGTGAAAAACCTTCTGTAGGGCAGCAGCCCCCAGATCCCCCATTTTACTTACCTGAACCCAATCTTTCCAGCAACGAGAAGGAGCCCAGCAGCTCCAGCCGCTGTCTCGGGTCCTCATTGGATAAATTGATAGCAGCAGCAGCCATTGACTCCGGCTGCAGTCAATTAAATCTAGTGACACAGGAGCCGGGGCGGGGCCGAGTCCTGCTGTCTGTGTCAATGGATGCCCACTCGGGTGCCCCCTTGGAATGTGGGTCTCTGAGGGGGGCACTCAATGCAGGGAGGATCCAGGAGCACCACTGGGGGACCCTAGAAGAGGAGGATCGGGGCCACTTTGTGCAAAACCCATACAGAGGAAGTAAGTATACCATGTTATTTTAAAAAAGAAAAAGAACCTTTACAATTTCTTTAATTAAATGAAAAAAAAAATGACTGATTTCAGACACCCTGGCTTTTTTTAAACTGTAGGAGATTGGCTATAAAACTTCCTAATAGAAAACTTTGGTCCAGCCTTAAGTTGGCCATAGATGGATCAAAATTCATCTGGTTCAGCAGGTACCAGCAAAACTTTGATCCACCTATGACTGTTTCCATTCTCAAAAATTTGAGCTAGCGATTGACTTTTTATGAACAATCTTATCATAAAATTTTGCTTCAATCAACATGTGTGCAGACAATGGGCTGCAGCACTGATCAGTGATTTATGATTGCAAGAGAGTCCTGCTGTCAGAATACAATGACACAGTAGGGAGGATTCCCACATCCATCTTGAATGTATGGATGAGGGAATCGGTTCAGTTTTTTCAGTCAGCCCATGGGCTAAAAGAAAAAAACAGAGCTATGTATGACTAGCTTTAGAGTGCTGCAAATACATTTACTAAAGGCAAGCAGACTGTGCACTTTGCAAGTGCAGCTGCTCCAAAGCCTGGTAAATGAGGGAAAGCTCTGCTGTCTGTCTGCTGTATGTGCAAGCAAACATGCTATTTTCTTTAAATTTTCCTTGCATGTGATTGGATATTCTTTGCAAAGGGAAGCTTTACTTCCTTCCCTAAGCTCTGGAGCAACTGCACTTGCAGAGTGCAAATGCACTTGCAAAGTGCATAGGGGTTACCTTACTAAAACTGGAGAGTGCAAAATCAGGTGCAGCTGTGTATAGTAGCCAATCAGCTTCTAACTTCAAAATAAACAGTTTTTTTACGTAGCACCAGATTTTGCACTCTCCCGTTTTAGTAAATCAGCTCTACAGTCTATATACGCCTTTAGTAATTCAACCCCAATCTGTTACATAATAGTCAGGTTACAAGCAGCTGCCAACCTATCAGCCATTTTAAATGTGTAAAACAACACAGTTTTAGATAAGATGATTACTATGAAAAAAAAAAAAAGGATTGCGCCAATCAAAAAAATGTGATAAATTAATAATAAACAGTCCACAAGTGTTGTGATAATATGTTCCTGGTGTCGATCTCCACCATCCACCACCTTGTAGTGATCTTAAACCTCAGTACCTCCTCCAACAGCTGAAAAACTCACTTACCAGCTCCTGTGGATCCCTCATTACAAGGGGTCGATTGGCCGAGGCCTTTCTCCAAATCCAGTTACTCTCCTGCACAGGATCACCACTTGGCACCGTGTTACATGTAAGGATTTGGGATGGTGCTTGCTCTGGGTGTGCTGTAACCAATGCTGGTCTTTTTTGCTGCAAATGATTGCAATGTTCTTCTACAAAGATGTTTCCTTTTTTTTTTGTTTTAGCTTTTCCTACTCCAGGCTGCGTCTTATCTTCCCTAATAAGCTGTGGCTTCTCTATGGCTGCTTTCACACTGGGGCATTTTTCAGGAGCTACAGCGCTAAAATAGCGTCTGTATAGCTCCTGAAAAAAGCCGGTCCTTTCACTCCAGTGTGAAAGCCGGAGGGCTTTCACACTGGAGCGGTGCGCTAGCAGGACGGTAAAAAAAGTCCCGCTAGCAGCATATTTGGAGCGGTGAAGGAGCGGTGTATTCACCGCTCCTATACCGCTCCTACCCATTGAAATCAATGGGACACCGCGGGGATACCGCTGGCAAAGCGGCGCTTTGTGGGGGGTTTTAACCCTTTTTCAGCCGCTAGCGGGGGTTAAAACCACCCCGCTAGCTAAAACTGCGGCTAAAACGACGGTAAAGCAGCGTTAAATATAGCGCTGCTTTACCGTCGCTGCCCGCCTATATGTGGTTAGAGCAGCTCTGCCTCTTCTATACCATAAATGACGAGGCTTCTCGGATTCATTGTCTCTTGGATTTCTAGACTGTGAATGCCGGTTTATCTGGCAAAGCGGATCCTTCCTGTGCTGCAATGTCCACACTGCTTATTTTATCCCAGCGTGGCTCAATGTATACTCAGAAAGCAAAAACACTGACAGGCAGAAAAAACTTGTGTGAGGTCCCCCCCATGAAATCCATACCAAACAAGCACAGGTATTAAGAGGGACCAGGCAATTTTTTTGCGATACGGCACTGCGTTGCTTTAACTGACAATTTCGCGGTCGTGCGACGATGTACCCAAAAAAAATTGATGTCCTTTTTTCCCCACAAATAGAGCTTTCTTTTGGTGGTATTTGATCACCTCTTCGGTTTTACTTTTTTGCGCTATAAACAAAAAAAAGAACACCAATTGTGAAAAAATCAATAATATTTTTTACTTTCTGCTATAAAATATACCCAATAAATTATTTTTTTTTAAATCAAGGCCAATATATATTTTGCTACATGTTTTTGGTAAAACAAAAATCACAATAAGTGTATATAGATTGGTTTGCACAAACATTATAGTGCCTACAAACTATGGGATATATATATGGTCTTTTTATTTTTTTTATTGTTTTTACTAATAATGGAGGCGATCAGCGATTTTTTTATTTTTTTGGGATTGCGGCAGACAAATCTGACACTAAGTGACACTTTTTGTGGACCAGAGACACCAATACAGTGATCATTGCTAAAAAAAATTCACTGTCACTGTATAAATTACACTGGAAGAGAAGGGGCTAACACCAGGGGTGATCAAATGGTTAAGTGTGCTCCTTGTTTTTTACATAGGCAGACCGCAGTTTGGCCTTTCCTCCGAACGTTCGGCGGGTCCCGGCAGCCATCGCGGCTGCTGGACCCGTTGATTGGCTCCCGCTGTGTCCAATCATGCGTGTGCCCCAGATTGCGTGCACAAATTTATGTACAGGTACATGATTTTGCGCATCCGGGCCGCCCTTTCACAGTATATATGCTGTGGGCGGTCCAGAATCGGTTAATCTGCACATGCAGCCGGGCTGGCTTGAACCATTCCAGGCCATATGCCCTCAAAATGAGGTGTACCTTTCCAGGCAGACCCCTCTATGGCAAAGCACCTTGTCCCCATGTTGATGAGAACAAGGGCTCCTTCCCTCTAACTGGGGATTGTGGGGATCTGCAGGTGAGGGGCTTATCAGAATCTGGAATCCCTCTTTAGCAATAAAAGGGGCTCCAGATACAAGCACACATTGCTTCCTTAGCAACCATTGACACCAGAAAGTTGTCAAATATAGAAGAAGTAGAAATATTGCTTCTATATATGATGATCGGCTCCCACCGAACGGGAGAGCAAGCAGCAAAAAGTTAGACATTTAGCCAAAGTTTGATCTGAACCATCAGCTCATCCTCACTGAAGATCCCAAACTAGGAAGAAGCTGGCAAGCAGATGTTGGCATCAGTGAGAGAATTTGCATTACTTGAGGGGAGGTGAGTATAGTTCCTTTGTAAATGAATGGCACAAGAACATACATTTTTTATAGTGTACATAAAAAGGGGAGGTAGAAGGTACAATAAAGGATATGTAAATTTATAAATACACAGTACCATTAGCAGCATTTTGTGATATCTATTTAATATGTGCAAAAAAATGTAAATCTTGATCTAGTCGGAAATTCAGAGCTATTCTGTGTTCTCTGCACACTTCTTGTGTCATCTCAAAAAGCTCTCCTAGTTCTTATCTTAGGCTACAGAAGTATTAGCCTTTATTTTGTGGAGACCTGAAAGCAGCAATGTTTGGGTAGTTTAGCAAAAAACATTGGTAAGGACTGACACCACTAATTCAACAAAAATTCTGTGTGTTGTCAGCCCACAACAGGGCTTAAAGATGATAATTAATAATCAGCAGCTACAAATACTGCAGCTGCTGACTTTTAATATATGGACACTTAACTGTCCATGGAGCCCGCGATGTTGGCACCCCAAGCTGATCTTCAGATCAGCTGTATGATTTCTGGTATGAGGATCCAACACTGAAGCCTTTCGACTTCACATCCAGTTCCCTACTGTGCATGCACGTAGCGCGCTGCGCTTTCTAATTGGTCAAGCGGCCGAGGAAGGAAGAGGGGGCAGAAGTTCCAAGAGACCGAGCCGTGGCCCCATCTCTCCGAAGTGGGGTACAGTACCCGTTAAAAACAGTTATGCGTTCCCGCCTCATCCCTGAAAAGTGCCAAATGTGGCACCGGAGGGGGGGAGGAGACGGATAAGCTGAAGTTCCACTTTTGAGTGGCACTCTGCTTTAAGAGTGGAATACATTTCTGGCAGATCAGTAGGTATTTTTCTGTACCTGTGGGGTCTTGATAATGATAAAACATAGTGCAATTTGCATGTTTTACAGGATGTACTACACATGTTATGGCTTATTTTGACATACACATTGCTTTGAGCCAATGTAAAATATGGGGGTTCAGTCAGCGCAAGACAATATACATAAACTCACAAAATTAAAGCAGCTGTACACTAAAAGGTCAATATATGAAAATCCTTCTGAACATGTAATAGCTAAATAACAGAAACAAAACATCAGATTGCTCATAGCATAAAATGTTAAAAAGTCCCCTTTAATATAAAAGATGGATATAAAAGTTGACAGATAAGATCTCCTCAGCGGTGATAAGGGTGTTCATAGACATTCATGTGATATCTCCTAATCAATGATTCCTCCACCAGCTAGCCAAACCGCTCACCGCAATCACTGGACCCCTGAGCTAACAGATGGGTCAAACAGGCATTCGCCACTTAAAGTGGTCACAGATGAAAGCTTGAATGTACAGATGAATAAGATACGATGTCCAACCACTTTTAACAACCGCACGTTGTCACTCTTAAATTCCAACCATAGTACCATGAAAAAAACTAAGAAAAAAGATATAGTGCACACTGTGTGGCTAAAATAATCTCTTTTTATTCATAAAAATTAGGTACTCACATAAAAAGCACTGTAACCCCAGTGCTAGGATGAATGGCATGTAGTATTGTCGGTATACATAGGTGGATAAGGTGACTGCAGTGACGTCACAAAGTCCTCTCGCACGCGTATCATCCCTAAGCGGGACTTCCACAGCGATCACCATTTTTTGGATGATGGATTGAACAAGGCTCTGTGAGATGTTAAAAGCTTGGGGTATTTTTTATAGCCCAACCCTGCTTTAAACTTCTCCACAACTGTATCCCTGACCTGTCTGGTGTGTTCCTTGGCTTTCAGGATGCCTGTTTGTTCACTAAGATTCTCCAACAAACCTCTGAGGGCTTCACAGAACAGCTGTATTTATAGTGAGTTTAAATTACACAAAGGTAGACTCTGTTTACTAATTAGGTGACTTCTGAAGGCAATTGACGCCACTAGATTTTAGTTAGGGGTATCAGAGTGAAGGGGGCTGAATACAAATGCACCCCACACTTTTCAGATATTTATTTGTAAAAAATTTAGAAAACCATTTCTCATTTTCCTTCCACTGCACAATTGTGTGCCACTTTGTGTTGGTCTATCACATAAAATCCCCCAAAAATACATTTACAATTTTGGTTGTAACATGACAAAATGTGGAAAATTTCAAGGGGTGTGAATACTTTTTCAAGGCACTGTATCAATTTGCCACCCATGTGATCAGAACACTGGATCTAACACAGCAGAAGGAAAGGTGAATAAGTTAGATTTTGTTTGTAAGATATCATTGTAGCACTTACCACCGAAGGAGCTGCTGGTATTTGATTGGGCTTACCGTTACCTCACCATTCCACCGTGCCCGTCATAGAGGTCCCATTAAAGAATTGCTCAAAGATTTTATCTCCGACACTTAGTCCTTTTTTCCAATGCTTTATTGACAAAAAGACAATTTCAATAGAGGGATGGAGGGTTAAGGGGAAATCAGGTACCTTGTAATTGTGGGTCAGGGATACTTCTTGATCCAGAGGACAACTGGATCCAGCAACCACCGGATAGGCCTCTCTCACTGACCTAGCAGCCGATGCAATGCTCGGTCATAGTCTCTGCCACAGACTTGAAGAATTATTAGAACCGTTGCACAATCCTCTGCCACAGGACTGCGCAAACAGCAACTTGTTGTAATGTTAAAGAACAGTCACACAGTACCAGTTTCTTTCAGCCGAACCAGCGGTACTGTGAGGTAGATGACCCAGGATGCGTCCTCCAACTGAGTCTCCAGGCTCTTCTAGAGGTACCAGCCTTGCTGCTTGGTCCTCTCTCTGAAAAGTCCTCGCCTGGATCCTCCAGTCGCTTGGCTTCTTCCTGCAGGCAAGACAGCACAGGACCACCCCTGGATCGGTAGGCCCCACAGCCCTGGGGGGAGACCAGCCTCAATGGGAGAGCATAATTGGTGAGTGAGACCCCCAAAATAACCCCCCTCTATGTTCCCACCCCTTTGTGCTATGCACCTTCTTCCTCCCCCTCTTTTCCTCATCACCTTCTCTCCCCCCCCCTAGACTAGAGCCTAGCCTGCCTGGATACCTGTATATAGAGGGGGTGTATATAGAGGTGATAGAGGGATGTATATAGAGATGATAGAGGGGTGTATATAGAGATGATAGAGGGGTGTATATAGATATGATAGAGGGTGTATATAGAGATGATAGAGGGGTGTATATAGAGATGATAGAGGGGTGTATATAGAGGGGTGTATAAAGAGACGATAGAGGGGTGTAGATAGAGGGGTGTATATAGAGATGATAGAGGGGGGAGTATATAGAGATTATAGAGGGGTGTATATAGAGATTATAGAGGGGGGAGTATATAGAGATTATAGAGGGGTGTATATAGAGATTATAGAGGGGTGTATATAGAGATGATAGAGGGGTGTATATAGAGATGATAGAGGGGGGTTTATATAGAGATGATAGAGGGGTGTATATAGAGATGATAGAGGGGGTGTATATAGAGATGATAGAGGGGTGTAGATAGAGGGGTGTATATAGAGATGATAGAGGGGTGTATATAGAGATGATAGAGGGGTGTGTATATAGAGATTATAGAGGGGGGAGTATATAAAGATGATAGAGGGGGGAGTATAGAGGGGGTGTATATAGAGATGATAGAGGGGTGTATATAGATACGATAGAGGGTGTATATAGAGATGATAGAGGGGTGTATATAGAGATGATAAAGGGGGGAGTATATAGTGGAGATATGTTTTTAATTGATCTATTGTAGCAGTCATCAATAAAGGACGAGAATGGTGGTGTGTGTGTGTGGGGGGGGGGGGGGCGGCGGCATTGAAGGACCCGGCCTTGGGGCGGCAAAGGGAGTAAATCCGGGCCTGCATACATTCAAGATGGATGTGGGAATCCTCCCTACTGTGTCATTGTATTCTGACAGCAGGACTCTCTTGCAATCAGAAATCACTGAGCAGTGCTGCAGCCCATTGTCTGCACACATGTTGATTAACCGCTTCCCAACCGGCCACTGCATATTTACGTCAGCAGAATGGCACGGGCAGGCAGAATCACGTACCTGTACGTGATCGTGCATGTGCCTGCCTGTGGGTCGCGCGCGCGCTGCTAGCGGCGCGCTCGCGACCCGGTCGGGGGCTCCGTGACCCCGGCCGCGGGACCAGCGGACCCGATCGCCGCTGGTATCCCGCAATCGGGTTACGGAGCTGAAGAACGGGGAGAGGTCTATGTAAACAAACCTCTCCCCGCGCTTCCTACACTGACTGTCAGTGATCGGCGGTTCCCTGTCATCGGGAACGCCGATCAATGACGTCAGACGTACAGCCACGCCCCCCTACTGTAAAAAAACCACAACACGTCACACTGACTCCTCCCCGCCCCCTAGTGGTTAACCCCCTAACTACAACTGTCATTTACATAGGAATCAGTGCTATTTAAATAGCAGTGATTGCTGTATAAATGACAAATGTCCCAAAAATGTGTCAAAAATGTCCGATGTGTCCGCCAAAATGTCGCAGTCACAATAAAAATCGCTGATCGCCGCCATTACTAATAAAAAAAAAAATATTAATAAAAATGCTATAAAACTATCCCCTATTTTGTAAACGCTATAACTTTTGCGCAAACTAATCAATAATCGCTAATTGCGATTTTTTTTACCAAAAATATGTAGAAGAATGTGTATCGGCCTAAACTGAGGAAAAAAAATGTTTTTTTATATATTTTTTGGGGATATTTATTATAGCAAAAAGTAAAAAATATTGCATTTTTTTCAAAATTGTCGCTCTATTTTTTGTTTATAGCGCAAAAAATAAAAACCGCAGGGGCGATCAAATACCACCAAAAGAAAGCTCTATTTGTGGGAAAAAAAAGGACGCCAATTTTGTTTTGGAGCCACGTCGCATGACCGCGCAATTGTTAGTTAAAGCGACGCAGTGCCGAATTGCAAAAAGGGGCCTGGTCCTTTGGCTGCCAATTGGTCCGGGGCTGAAGTGGTTAAAGCAAAATTTTATGATAAGATTGTTCATAAAAAGTCGATCGCTAGCTCAAATTTTTGAGAATGGAAACAGTCATAGGTGGATCAAAGTTTTGCTGGTACCTGCTGAACCAGATGAATTTTGATCCATCTATGGCCAACTTAAGGCTGGACCAAAGTTTTCTATTAGGAAGTTTTATAGCCAATCTCCTACAGTTTAAAAAAAGCCAGGGTGTCTGAAATCAGTCATTTTTTTTTTCATTTAATTAAAGAAATTGTAAAGGTTCTTTTTCTTTTTAAAATAACATGGTATACTTACTTCCTCTGTATGGGTTTTGCACAAAGTGGCCCCGATCCTCCTCTTCTAGGGTCCCCCAGTGGTGCTCCTGGATCCTCCCTGCATTAAGTGCCCCCCTCAGAGTCCCACATTCCAAGGGGGCACCCGAGTGGGCATCCATTGACACAGACAGCAGGACTCGGCCCCGCCCCGGCTCCTGTGTCACTAGATTTAATTGACTGCAGCCGGAGTCAATGGCTGCTGCTGCTATCAATCTATCCAATGAGGACCCGAGACAGCGGCTGGAGCTGCTGGGCTCCTTCTCGTTGCTGGAAAGATTGGGTTCAGGTAAGTAAAATGGGGGATCTGGGGGCTGCTGCCCTACAGAAGGTTTTTCACCTTAATGCATAGAATGCATTGAAGGGAAAAACCTAGAGGATTTACAGCCCCTTTAAGATACTGCTTTTGGGATTGCCTGACATTGAAAAAATAATTAATACTTATGAAATGTGATTTATGTTTAAAACTCTACATTGAAGTACACAAAATGTACAAAACTGGCAATGCACTTTATAGACATAATAAAAACACTAACTGATGCCTACTGGTAGATTTGCTAAGTGAATACATGCTCAGGTTTAATTACTTCTTTCACGTTACATTAGTTTCACATACTAAAGCTTATCATTACAATATTAAAGTTGAACTCTGGCACAGCATGAACAATAGTATTTGTAATTAAATCTAAGAATTAATTGACACAAATTTATCATGGATAATGATGGCACAAAGCATGTAATGTATATGGACAGTATTGTACAGCTTTTAATTTTACATTTTAAGTTACATCATTTTCACATTACAATATTAAACATATGAATGACTTATGTGTGTCCTTTACATAACTTAAAGAGGAGTTTCAGCAGCTACAAACACTGATTACATATTACTATTAGGGCACTTACCTGTCCAGGCATCCAGTGGTGTCATCACCCGAGCTGATTCTTGAATCAGCTCTAGGGTGCTGGCCCTGCCATCTTGGCTAAGGTAAACCGGCAGTGAATCCTTGTTGCTTCTCAGCCAGTTTCCTACTGCGCATGTGCGAATTGCACTGCACTTTGTGAATGGGCCGGCTGTGGGGGGAAAGAGGGGGTGAACTTTTGGCTCACTTTGCCGCAGCAAACTGAGCCAGAAATGGGATTGGGTACCTGTCCAAACCAGGTACCCGCTCCCCCTTCCCCTGCAAAAGCTGCCCTTGTAAGTTAAAGTGGTGGTAAACCCTTACAGACCACTTTTACCTACAGGTAAGCCTAGATTAAGGCTTACCTGTAGGTGCAAGAAATACCTCCTAAACCTACACGGTTTAGGAGATATTTCTCAAAGACAGGCACTGATGTCCCCCCAGCCCCCCCCCCCCCTGTTTTAATCATCTGAGCCCGTTTGTAATCCAATGACGCAGGCTCCGGGGGGGGGGGGCCGAGTTCGGCATTCTGTGTCTATGCAAGCAAATGCTGGACTCTGGAGCATGCCTGCAAGGTAACTCCCTGGATGAGTGATTCTCCTGGGGGGTTTACCAATGTGAGGAGGAGCCATAAGCGCCGTTGGGGGACCCCAGAAGAGAAGGACCGGGGCCACACTGTGCGAAACAAACTGAATAGCGGAGGTAAGTAGGATGTGTTTGTTTTAAAAAAAAAGGTTGGGCAAAGGGTTTACAATCACTTTAAGTACACCCTTCAGCAAGAAATGTATCATTGTATGTTCAGTAGAGTTATTTATTTTATTTATAACTTCAGTATTCGTTGTTGCCTGTAATAGGTGGACTATTAATTCTGCAGGATGATGCAGGACTTGCTTGGTTCAGCAACGCTGTAGATTGAGGTGAGTATACTGCTCAAGGGAGTCAGCTTAGTATTTGTTTTTTTTAGGGGGTAAGTTATATTTTTGTTAGGGTCATACATTAGGGTATTTACTTTCAGTTTTAGGTTTAAGCGGTATACATAGTGGGTATTATTTTTTTTATACACAGTATTTTAACATGCACCGGTGATGCATCCCTTATCGGACAGCTCAGTCCAAAGTTTCAAGGAGAGGGGTGAGAGGAGAGAGCAGAAAATAATTTGTATTTAGTGTTTGAATTAAAAAAAAAATAATAATTATAAAAAAAAAAAAATATATATATATATATATATATATGTATATATATATATATATATATACAGCATATAGGGGACTTCCACAGCAGGTTTAAACCTGGGCCTTCATGTTACTTTTTCCACTGGCTTCCTGTGGTCTGAGCAATCTCAGCTACAACCAGGACTTTCGCAAACCAGTACATATAGAGTCAATCTCTTAAATCACTTTGCAGAACCTTTACACCTTGTAGACTTCACACACACTATTTGGCTGTTCATCTTGCCATTAGCTACTGTCACATTCTTTTCTCTTGTTTTTGTTTTTGTAAGGTCATCGCCTTTTCCACACGCAGACACTGTTGCTAAATGGTTTGCTTGCAGACAGTACAAGCTTTAGCATTCCTTACCATACCTCATGTACTACAGAACGCAACATTCATATTTAGGCCGCAACCAGACATCAGGTTCTCGCTCCAGCACTCTCCGGGACATTTCCGAAGCCTTTAGGCTGTTGCCTATCGAGCTGTCTTTGTGGCAATGGCATGTCTTCAAGTCGAAAGGCTCATACTACTTCATCACCAAACTAAAATTCGGCTCAAAGAGCAGTCTGTGGCTTTTCGACGCATTCGCACAATCCCTCACCTGGATTTTGTCCCACCAAGTGCAGTGCCAGAAAGTCATCCACTATCTCGATGAATTCCAGTTGATTGGACGACCAGGCAAGTCCCCCACAGATTTGGATAACTTAAGGGACGTATTTGGCAACCTGAATGTTCCCATCGCAGAGCAGAAAGTAGAAGGTCCGGCTCAGTCTATCGCCTTTTTAGGCATCAGTCTAGATACCCGCTCCATGTAGGCCAGCCCACCGCCTGACAAATTGTCCCAGATCAGGTCGTACATTCATGCCTTCGCCCATTTACAAGCTTGTACAAAAAAGCAACTATAGTCCATATTAGGCATGCTCAATTTTGCATTGAGAATTATTCCTCATGAGCGTTCCTTCATTTCACAACTACTGGTTTTCCTGTTGCAGGCACAGGACCCTGATCAAATCCTCAGATTGGACCAAGCAGCATCTGGCTATGTGGGATGAGTTCCTGGAAAACTGGAACGATGTGTCAGTCTATGACGTTAATCCCGGTGGCATCTGCCTCATTGCTTCAGGTAGTGACGGATGCAGCGGCCTCCACAGGCTTCACAGCAATTTGGGGTCCTCACTGGTTTGCAGCACCATGGCCTCAGGAGATTCTGCTGATCCCTGGGTTTAGTCAATCATCCTCCTTGTTCGAACTCTATCCCATTGTTGCAGCAGCTCAGGTTTGGGGCCACACCTGGATAGGGCAAACTGGTCTTCTCCATGGACAACCTGGACACGGCCAAAATCATCAATAAAGGCAGGTCCAAGTCCTTGGCCATCATGTCCTTTCTATGCAGGCTAGTGCAGATATCCCTACAGTACAAGTTCAACATACACTGTACCTTTATTCCCGGCAAGTGCAACCTTGCAGTGGATGCGCTGTCCCGCTTTAACTTTTCATTATTCTTTCAACAGAATCCCAGAGCCGACCCAACCATGTCTCCTGTCCCACCTTGGTCACAGCTGACAATGGGCTGAATAACAACTTACGCAACATTACCCAACTGATAAACCAGTCTCTGTCCCGCAACACGTTAAAAGCCTACCACACCACCTGGAACATTTACTGCAGGTTATAAGTCTTGTGTCCAAGTTCGGGGACAGGAGACATTAAGCATAGCCTGACTTTCGTGTCACAATGTCACACGCAATTGAAATTGTCCCACAATACCATCAGGCTGTACCTGACCGGCATTCAACAATTCCTGTCCTTACAGGACCCCGAGAGACCTTCCTTGTTTGCGACCCACACGGTCAAAGGTTTCCTACGAGATATCCAGAAGCACCAACCAATAGCTGGGGTAAACGATTACCCATCTCGAGAGACACATTACGGGACATGTCCTTTAGCGGTCCCCCTTTGGGTTGCTTCCCAGCCTGGTCATCAAAGCTGCTATTTACTTTTTATAGTTTCCTACGGCCAGGCAAGTTCACCTACAGAGGCCCCGGTTGCCAGGTACTGCGCTGGTGTCATCTGTCCCGCCTTCAAGATCATTTTATACCACACCTGGCAGGGTCCAAGACCCAACACACCGGCAGGGGGGTCTACGTGAAGTTCTTCCAGACCCTCAACGAATGGTGCCCAGTAGCAGTCCTGGACCAATTGTTGACACACCTGTCTTTTCAGTCTAGTACTAGTCCATTGTTAGCATTCCCTACCAGCCCCCTGGATGCTAACCAATTCATCAAACACATCTGCATTCTCCTGGTCAACTTAGGCCTCAACCCCAGCCAATATTCAGGGCACTCCTTCCGCATTGGAGCAGCTTTAGCTGCCTCTCGGCATGGAGTGCCGGACTATGTTATCAGGAGGTTGGGTAGGTGGAAGTCTGTGTGCTTATCCCGGTACATCCCAAACCCTCAGGGGAAAATGTCGCAAGCCTTTACCAAGCTTGCCAAATAAACTAACATGTTCAATAAATATTTATTTTCCTATCCTGGTATTTTTGCCCCCTTTTTAGCATACTGACCAGTTGACAGGACAAACCTCAGGTCTGTGTTTCAATGTGAGTCTTGTGGCATCTTTATGTGGTTCTATGTTTGTTTTGGTTCAGGGACTCTGATCCTAAATAAGGCCAGTATGGTGGCCTGAATTTATGGGAGGAGTCCAGGAGGGTATTTATTCAGCCCACTCACCTACATCCCTGTCGGTTCCGGAGCACGATGCCCTCCCACCCATTCCCCTTTTCAGGGTACTTTCCTTGCACATCCATCTTCCACAATCATCCATTACTTATCATTGTGTATGCCCCCTTTTTGGTGTACCGACCAGCTGACCAGGGCACACCTCAGGTCTGTGTTTTGTTGAGTCTTGTGGTTCCATGTTTGTTTCGGTTCAGGGACTCCCCATTGTCAGGGGTATTGATTCTATCACGTCCCGGGTGGGCAAGTATATTGACCATTACCTCCAGCTGTTAGTTCAGCTGATGCCTTCATACATTAAGGACACCAGGCATGTCATTAATCAGTTGTCCAACCTTATTCCGTCAATGGGATTATAGTTGTGCCAGCTGATGTGTCCTCCCTGTAAATGATCATCCCTCACTGTCTTGGCTTACAAGCAGTTCAGCTGTATTTGTGTCGCAGCTCTGGTCTTCCAAAATTACAGCAGGACTTTATTATGGAGTTGCTACAATTTGCGGCAACGCATAATTATTTTTGGTGTGACAGCCAATTCTATCGCCAAGACAGGGGAGTGGCAATGGGGGCTAAATATGTCTTGAGTTTGGCCAATCTATTTATGGCCAAATGGGACGATGGACGTCATCTTTGCACAGAGGAACCCTCATGTGGTCCTTTGGGCAAGATATATTGATGTTGTCCTCCTCCTATGGGGAGGTAGTCATGCTGAACTTGTAGAGTTTATGGGGATACTTAACAGCATCAACAATAGGGGGATTATTTAGAATTTTGAGGGAAGTGAGGAAGCAATTCATTTTTTGGATTTAAGGATTTTGATTAGAAACAATAGGTTTGTCGCTACTACGTTTTTAAGACTACTGATAGAAACTTCTACATATCTATGGGCAGTTGCTACCATTAATCCTGGTTAAAGGCAGTACCCAAGGGACAGTTCCTGCGACTGAGGTGCAACTGTTTAGAGGTCACGAAGTTTGACTCACAAGTTGAGGTTCTATATAGGAGATTTGTGGAAAAAGGCTATAATCCTAACCTTCTTCAGGCTACTATTAGATTGGTAGGTGATCTGGATAGAGCCTCTTTATTGACGGAAAGACCTAAGGATAATAGGAATGGGGATTTTTCCCTTCCAAAGGAAGGAAAGGAAATAGTAGGTATCCTGGATGACCACCCTTCTATAGGTACACCAACAGGGCCCTCAGATATCTAGAGACACCAAATGAAACGAGAGGCAGGTTGTGCATTTGTAAAATGTCTGCTTTTATTATGTGCGTATACAGCTTATATATGGTTCAGCTTACCGATAGAAAGAGGGGAAGGGGGAGGGGCTAGTAAATTATGTATTTGTATAGAAATATATGGTTATATAAGTCAGTGACCCTTTAAGATACATTATCATGAGTTAACACGGGTCAACAGACCATCTGGTTATGAGTCATAAGTTATGCATCCTGTCCCATTGCCTGCAGAACAGGGAAAAGGAAAGGACAAACCAAACCACAATGCTATATATAGAGAATAGTGCTGTGCAAGCAGTTTTCTTGTGCTAAAATCTAAAATGGAGTCACAATGGTTTGGGCATATTATTACACATTTGCCACTACCTTCTCCATCCAGCACTATACTGTAGTATCAAAAGATGTATCCAGAAGAACTGGCATATAGTGGGGAATGATCAAGTACTCGGTACCGTGTTGCCTAAAAAGCCTCAGGTTATCTTCAGGGGTGCTTCTTAGATATAATATAATATAATATAACATAACATAACATAGCCCCCAGTGTTCAAGATCCAACCTAAAACAAGTAGATGTTTAAAAAAAAAAAAAAAAATCTGGATACTATAGGTGTGGTAAATGTCAAGTGTGCTCACTCAATAGGTGCACAATATGTACATGGATAGGAGGGTGAATGCAAGGGGGTTGACCCCTTTGGTCTTAATGTTGACACTGATGTTTTCCTAAATTATTATATCAGCCCTCAAAAATTCCACTCGCCTGCTCGCATTTTGTGAGTAAATTTTGAGGGCTGGCGAGCTATGGCTGCCTGGGAGTGGGGGGGAGCACCTCTGGCAGGCGGGTTGTTTGAAGGTCCTTCCCCGTGGAGGGGAAGAGAGAGGAGAGCAGGTGGCCGGATCATTAGAGCGCGAGGAACATCACTAGCGGCTTTCATTTCAATAGCAGAGTGTTCCCCGTCACACACAGCCCCGCCCCCTGGTCCTGGAATTTTGATAGACAGATCACCCGTCCAATCTGAGTGAGTGTATCAAAGTTCCCCCGGCCAAAGGCGGGGCTGGATGTGACACCGAGCAGCGGGAACACACTGCTATTGAAATGAAAGCTGTTCTAGTGATGTTCCTCTGCACTCTGAT
Organism: Lithobates sylvaticus; assembly: GCA_028564925.1. Lineage (NCBI taxonomy): Eukaryota > Metazoa > Chordata > Amphibia > Anura > Ranidae > Lithobates > Lithobates sylvaticus. Next base: position 597,188,297 of record CM053026.1, read on the forward strand.
CATCTGGCCAGCAATCCTCTTCCTCTCCTCTGTTCTCCTGCATGATGGACACAGGGAGGCTGCATGGTGGACACAGGTAGGCTGCATGGTGGACACAGGTAGGCTGCATGGTGGTCACAGGTAGGATGCATGGTGGACACAGGTAGGCTGCATGATGGACACAGGTAGGCTGCATTAGTGTACAAGGGCAGGCTGCATTGGTGGACACGGGGCAGGCAACATTGGTGGACACAGGTAAGGCTGCATTTATGGGCACAGGTGAGGCTGCATTGATTGGCACAGGTGAGGCTGCATTGATGGGCACAGTTGAGGCTGCATTCATGAACACAGGTGAGGCTACATTGATGAGCACAGATGAGGCACAGATGAGGCATCTGTGATGAGCACAGATGAGGCATTTTTTAAGATTTGTGTATTAGAATTAGTGCTGCGGCACATGTTTTTCTCAATTTGTTTGGTTTTTATATTATTTTATTGCCTTTGACAGTTTAAATAGATTTTATTTGAAGGATTCCTTCTGTGGACATTTAATTGGCCGGTGGGTGGGATCTTTTTTATTTTTTTCTACTAGAGGTCACTCTGTGGAGATAATGAGTGGTAAAACTTACGATCTATTTTTTGACATTTCCTGTGGAGAAATGCCATTTGCTATATATTTATAAATTTCTTTGTTGAGAGAATTCGTTTTATTTATTAAATCATATATTTGTTGTTAATCATGTTAGCAATATGTGAATGTAAGCTTGGTTCTGGGCCTAAGGCCGTCTGTGTTTCAATATCTGGATTGAATTAAATATACGTATTGGTTAACTTGCTAGCCATTATTTAATGAATATTATGCCCTATTGGCTATATGGGAAGGATCCCTTAATACAATGTGGTATTCAAAGCAATGTTTTTGTTGTTTAATTGGATTGCACACAGATTTACACACTCAAGTGTATGCCATTGATTTGGCTGGCTGAGGCTCAGAGCGAGGCTTGGCTGTTTGTGTATTTAAGATAGTGACGCGGTACACCGCCGTGCCCCAGGACGACATAATTTATGATGGAACGCATAGGACGGAGCGACGTGCTGACATCACTATCTCTCTCTTCTCGTGTCCGAAGGACAGATTATTTTGGTAGTGTGCTGGCCGACACTCCAAATTTAAGGCGCTTTTTACTAATTGTTGTGAGTGAGATTTTTGTCAATCCTGGTAAGCAGTTTCTACAGCTGGGGGTGGATTTATATATATATATATACAGTGGTGTGACAAAAGTGTTTGCCCCCTTCCTCATTTCCTGTTCCTTTGCATGTTTGTCACACTTAAGTGTTTCGGAACATCAAACCAATTTAAACAATAGTCAAGGACAACACAAGTAAACACAAAATGCAATTTGTAAATGAAGGTGTTTATTATTAAAGGTGAAAAAAAATCCAAACCATCATGGCCCTGTGTGAAAAAGTGATTGCCCCCTAAACCTAATAACTGGTTGGGCCACCCTTAGCAGCAACAACTGCAACCAAGCGTTTGCGATAACTTGCAATGAGGCTTTTACAGCGTCCTGGAGGAATTTTGGCCCACTCATCTTTGAAGAATTGTCCTAATTCAGTTACATTAGAGGGTTTTCGAGCATGAACGGCCTTTTTAAGGTCATACCACAACATCTCAATAGGATTCAGGTCTGGACTTTGGCTAGGCCACTCCAAAGTCTTCATTTTGTTTTTCTTCAGCCATTCGGTGGTGGACTTGCTGGTGTGTTTAGGATCATTGTCCTGCTGCAGAACCCAAGTTCGTTGGGTTACGAGTACACAAACAGATGGTCGGACATTCTCCTTCAGGATCTCATGGTAGACAGCAGAATTCATAGTTCCTTTTATCACGGCAAGTCTTCCAGGTCCTGAAGCAGCAAAACAGCCCCAGACCATCACACTACCACCACCATATTTTACTGTTGGTATAATGTTCTTTTTCTGAAATGCAGTGTTCCTTCTACGCCAGATATACTTGGACACACACCTTCCAAAGAGTTCCACTTTTGTCTCATCGGTCCACAGAATGTTGTCCCAAAAGTCTTGGGGATCATCAAGATGTGTTGTGGAGAAATTGAGACGAGCTTTGATGTTCTTTTTGCTCACAGTGGTTTTCTCCTTGGAACTCTGCCATGCAGGCCATTTTTGCCCAGTCTTTTCCTGATGGTGGAGGCATGAACGCTGACCTTAACTGAGGCAAGTGAGGCCTGCAGTTCCTTGGACGTTGTTGTGGGGTCTTTTGTGACCTCTTGGATGAGTCGTCGCTGCGCTCTTGGGGTAATTTTGGGCGGCCGGCCACTCCTGGGAAGGTTCACCACTGTTCCATGTCTTCGCCATTTGTGGATAATGGCTCTCACTGTGGTTCGCTGGATTCCCAAAGCTTTGGAAATGGCTTTATAACCCTTTCCAGACTGATAGATCTCAATTACTTTCTTTCTCAATTGTTCCTGAATTTCTTTGGGTCTCGGCATGATGTGTAGCTTTTAAGGATCTTCTGGTGGACCTTACTGTGTCAAGCAGCTCCTATTTAAGTGATGCCTTGATTGTGAACAGGTGTGGCAATAATCAGGCCTGGGTGTGGCTAGAGAAATTGAACTCAGGTGTGGACAACCACAGTTATAGTATGTTTTAACAAGGGGGGCAATCACTTTTTCACACAGGGCCATGATGGTTTGGATTTTTTTTCACCTTTAATAATAAACACCTTCATTTACAAATTGCATTTTGTGTTTACTTGTGTTGTCCTTGACTATTGTTTAAATTGGTTTGATGTTCCGAAACACTTAAGTGTGACAAACATGCAAAGGAACAGGAAATGAGGAAGGGGGCAAACACTTTTTCACACCACTGTATATATATATATATATATATATATATATATATACACACACACATTTGTATATTTTTTTTTTCTCTTTTTTAGGACCATTCTCTGTAAACCCTAGAGATGGATGTTCGTGAAAATTTCAATAGATCAGTAGTTTTTAAATTACTCAGACCAGCTGTCTGGCATCAACAATCATGCCACGTTCAAAGTCACATAAATCCCCTTTCTTTCCCATTCTGATGTTCGGTTTGAACTTCAGCAAGTCGTCTTAGCCCCGTCTAGATGCCTAATCGCATTGAGTTGCTGCCATGTGATTGGCTGATTAGCAATTTGTGTTCCCAAGCAATTGAACAGGTTTCCCTGATAAAGTGGGCGGTGAGTGTAGATTATAGATGCACCACTTCACAGGAAGTTTCAGGGCATCCACCAGGCAAATCATTTAAAGGAAACCACTGCTCCCACCAAACAGAATAAAAAAAAAAAATTTCTCCGGTCCATGATCCACAGGACAATGCCTAGCCCCCTCTGGATTAACCGCTTCCCGACCGCCTCACGCAGATGTACTGCGGCAGAATGGCACGGGTAGGCAAAATCTCGTATATAAACGTGATTTTGCATTTGCCTGCCTGTGGGTCGCGCGCGCGCCACCAGCGACGCGCTCGCGACCCGGTCGGGAGCTCCGTGACCCCAGCCGCGGGACCAGCGGACCCGATCGCCGCTGGTGTCCCGCGATCGCGTCACGGAGCTGAAGAACAGGGAGAGGTATGTGTAAACAAACCTCTCCCCGCGCTTCCTACACTGCCTGTCATTGATTGGCTGTTCCCGGTCATCAGGAAAGCCGATCAATGACGTCAGCCCCGCCCCCTAATGTAAAAAAACACACATGTCACAGCCCATAACCCCTCCCCTCCCCCTAGTGGTTAACTCTTTCACTACAACTGTCATTTATACAGGAATCAATGCATTTAAATAGCATTGATTGCTGTATAAATGACAATGGTCCCAAAAATGTGTCAAAAATGTCCGATGTGTCCGCCATAATGTCGCAGTCACAATAAAAATCGCTGATCGCCGCCATTACTAGTAAAAAAAAAATATTAATAAAAATGCTATAAAACTATCCCCTATTTTGTAAACGCTATAACTTTTGCGCAAACCAATCAATAATCGCTAATTGCGATTTTTTTTACCAAAAATTTGTAGAAGAATACGTATCGGCCTAAACTGAGGAAAAAAAATGTTTTTTTATATATTTTTTGGGGATATTTATTATAGCAAAAAGCAAAAAAATATTGCATTGTTTTCAAAATTGCTCTATTTTTGTTTATAGCGCAAAAAATAAAAAACGCAGGGGCGATAAAATACCACCAAAAGAAAGCTCTATTTGTGGAAAAAAAAAGGACGCCAATCTTGTTTTGGAGCCACGTCGCACGACCACGCAATTGTCAGTTAAAGCGACGCAGTGCCCAATCGCAAAAAGGGGCCTGGTCCTTTGGCTGCCAATTGGTCCGGGGCTGAAGTGGTTAACTGTGAGCATAGGATTGCGTATATAGGATTGTATAAATTTGTTTTTCCTTCCATTGGTTGAACTGGATGGACTTAGGGCCCTTTCACACAGGCTTGTCTGTGTACAGACTCTGCATTGCTCAGCAGGGATCGATCCGCTGATTCCCAATGAGCAGGTGGATGACAGGTTCGTCTACGCTCACTGTGCGAGGAGATGGACCTGTCTAAGCCCCGCTGTACTCTATGGAGATGGGATGAAAATGGACCACCTGTCCATTTTCATCCAATCCTATCCGCTCCGATTCTCCAGACGGATGGAAAACAGGGCTTCTATCCGTCTGGATTTTCAAGGACAGGATTGGATTTCGGCGGATATCAGCAGACATGTCACCACTGACATCCGCAGCTCCATATGGGTGACTTGAGCGTCCGATCAGGTCCGCCTAATAAAACTAACAGGCAGACCTGATCGGAAAGCCTGTGTGAAAGGGTCCTTAGTGTTTTTTTTTTTCAACCAGACTAACCATGTAACTTTTTAACAGTTGCAGACTAAAGCCCCATACACACGGTCGGAAAATCCGACCACCAAATCCATCGGATTTGGTCCGACGGATTTAGTCCGACACTGGTGTTGCATACACACGGACGGACAAAGTTGTCGGAAAATCCGATCATTCTGAACGTGGTGATGTTTGTTGCCTACGACGGGACTACGTAGAGGCTAGTAGCCAATAGCTTTGGTCTTGTAATGTGATTTGAGCATGCGTGGCACTTTGTCCGTCGGAATTCGCTACACACGATCGGAATTGGTGTGATCGGACTTTGTTGACGGAAAATCTTTAGAGCAGGAGATACAACTTTGTCCGTCGGACAATCCGATGGAAAATGTCCGATGGTGCCTACACACGGTCGGAATTTCCGACAACATTGTCCGATAGGACAGAATCCATCGGAAAATCCGACCGTGTGTATGGGGCTTAACACGTATAGACTGTGGGTTCTCCTTAAACTGCTCCAACATACACTGACAAATGGCTGCTAGGAACCCACTATTTTATAGCGAAGGGGCTAGCATATAACAAAGGCCCTCTTATTGGCCCTTTTAAGCAAGCTGATCTAAGTTTAAATGCCTTGGAATGCATTATGGTAACAAATAATACAAACCGGCAAAGTTCCACTTTAGTTCACTGGGGACCTCAACCATACTGCGTTCACTGTGAACCCATGGTAAACCCGAACAGGAGCGTTATCCCTAACATTGTCCCTCATTATGAATAACAATATTATTAATATATTTACCAGATAAAAAATGTTAAAAGAAAAAAAATTGTAGCACTGTATCCAAAGTTGGCAATTTGAGTTCTCTGTTCTGCACCCTGACTACAAGAACAAGCTCAGGCTCTTTGACACACCTGTTTATGTTAACATTACTGCAAACACTTATAGAAACACAAGTGTAAATACCTTTAACTTGGTTGTAAACTAGTACCAGGAAATAGACAAGTTTAGTGGTAAATGAATTCAATGTATTGGAATGGGTTAGAATAAATGGTGATTTGAGCATAAATGAACATGCAGAAGGGAGGTTCAGACACAGTCCACTAGACAGTATAATCAAAATGAAACAAGAAAAACAGAAGGGCGCACCGACCCTTGTGCATTACCACTAAAAAGGTTTTATTAAAATATAAAATATAAAAACAGCAAAATGACTACTCACAAACGAGTACACGGTATAGGCAAAAACATGGATGGATGCACACGTCCACTGCTTTCAGTCACAATTCTTGAACACCGGGAGGATCTGATGGTTCCTCAGTGAATGGCTGACGCGTTTCAGGGGAGTACCCCTTTCATCAGAGCCTACAAGTGGGCGATGGTCTTGTCTCCCCCCATTCTATTCCACTCTCTTCTTTTATGGGGTAAATGGGTGGGCGTGGTCGGGCACTTGACCCCTCCCCCCACCCCCTCCTCCTCATAGGCCCTCCCATACAATTAGACAAGGATGCATATGGATGTGAACGGTACCTCTATATACAATGGTCCTCCAATATATTCCCCAAGCCCCCAGGGCTTCTCAGGACATGAAGGGTCTACTCTTCCTGTCCAGGTCCTTAGCCGGCGTGTTCCCGTGAATCCCTTCAATAGCTGAATGGCTGGCAACTCCGATCCGGAAGTGCGGGTGTATTTGCGTTCCACCCGCGACTTCCGGTCGAACCACGCCTCTTTCTCAAACAGGCCAAAGCCCTATAGTATTATACCCGGCCATATCCCGGAAGCGCGGGTGTGTTTGCGCTCCACCCGCGACTTCCGGTCGGACCACATCTCGTTCCCAAACTGGCCACAAACAAAAGATGCTCGAATGAGCCATATCCCGGAAGTGCGGGTGTGTTTGCGCTCCACCCGCAACTTCCGGTCTGACCAAGCCTCGCTCATATAGCGGCCCTGAACCTAATGGGGCTATATGTACCTCTACTGCGCCTGCGCTCCTCTATTCTACGGGCTATTACCGCGCATGCGCGCCCATACATAGCGGCTTAGTGCGGGGGGGCATCGGTGTACCCCCTCTTCACCCAAGCCTCTAAAAAGGAACACCCACACAGTGTATTATTGGGACTGTGCAGTGTCAAGGAAAGTTAGTGCAAACACATACAGCAATACACAGGGAAGGGGGGTTGGGGGGGGAAAGATCAAACGTGCCCCACCTTCCTCGCTGGAAAAAGTGTGCATGGATGGTGCATACAGTAGTGCCACTGGCCATGGCCATGAACCAAGGAAGAGTACCCACATGTAGTTATCGTGCTGTTGCATATAGTGTACATACATATATATACACATATATACACATATATGCGCGCGCTACATGTGGATGAACAATGATGGTGGTAATGATGCTAATGAACTTTAAAAATGATATTAAAAACATTTTTTTGTGTACAATATATATAAAAAACACGTGCATAAAAAACGTACACATGCATATACACATACATACATACATATATATATATATATATATATATATATATACACACACATACACACTACACATAGAAGAGAGAGCTTTCAGGTTCAGTGTTCAAATCACTGCCTGCAAAGAGTGGATGTGCAAATTATATATCAAAAACCAGTTTTAATTAAACGATCCCCAAATCAATGGAATTTGATAGATACATAATTGAATCGTGTTGTACCACATAGCATAGTGTTTACTGTTAATAATAGATATGTTAAAATGTATTAAACCCAATAGTGTGGCAAACTGAATAAAAAAAACACCAAAACAGACCCCTTTCTACAGTTTAAAAAGCCTCAGCACACTAACACTCTTACAGGTATAATTGTGTAGAACACTGAACCTTACTAAGATATACAAGTGCACTTCGCAGTACCATCAAATTGCGGTGCACACTTACTTATAGACCTCTTATGACCTCTACCTCGACCTCTACCCCAATGACAAGACCATTTAGCCCACTCTAGAACAGTCCCCATGTGAGACTTAATAATGCTGCAGAAGGCTACATGGATCCCTGACTGCCCTTCACCATACCCCTTTCTACCCCTATTTAGAAGGCTATGGCTGCGGGGCCCTACTGACATGTATTTGTACTCAAGAAATTAGGTATTCCCTAATACTGCAGAAATCAGTACATAGGTCTGCAGACCATATGCTAAAGATAGACTCGATGCTCAAGCACTAGCCCCAGACCTAGCTGCCCCTCTGCCCCAACTGCAAATCTCAGACCAGATTATGTAGTTCTATTTCTTCGTTTAGGCCCTTGGGAGCCATGGTGTCCAAGGTAAAGATCCAATAGGCTTCCCTTTTGCATAGAAGCTGGTACTTTTTGCCGTTATCTAACTCATTTGGCATGGCCTCAATGCCAAAAACCCTAAGACCTTCAATGCTACTACCATGAGCCTCTTTGAAGTGCCTGGGTACGGAGTATTTGTCTTTTTTCGTCAAGATATTGCTCCTGTGCTCATTCATCCTTGTTCTCATCTGTCTTGACGTGCGACCAATATAGAGGTGGCCACAAGGGCACAAAAGCCCGTAGATGACATATGCGGTCCCACAATTGATGAACTGTTTGATCTTGTGTAGTTTGCCATCGGCACCTATTAGTTCTTTCTTTCTATGGTGCATATATAGGCAGTTCCCACAGTTCGTGACCCCACATCTATAATTCCCCTTTTGGTCGAATAACGTCGTCCAAGGATTGTTGGGGCCTTTATTTCTAGTTTTCTTTATCCTGCTTGGGGCAATAAAACTCTTGAGATCTTTTGGTCTCCTAAAAATTATATTCGGGCGCTGAGGGAGATGCGTCCTCAAAATAGGGTCTGATTCCAGAATCTTCCAGTTCTTTTTTACAATTTTCTGTATTGCACTTGCTTTGTTGTTGAACCTAGTGCAAAACCGAACCTGTAGAAGCTCATCCCCCTGGGGTACCACCTTTTTTATTTTCATTTCCTCCATCTCAGTGTTATCATATTGCACGAGATACTTCTGGAAGGCTTCTTCTAAATGTTCGTCCGTAAACCCCTTCTCTTTAATTTGTTTCTGAGGACTGCACTTTGTTCTTCATAATCCTGTTTGAGGGTACAGGTGCGCTTCAGTCTACAGAATTGACCAAAGGGGACATTGCGGATCCATTGTGGATGGTGGTGGCTACGGGCATGAAGGTAAGAGTTTCCAGCACTTGGTTTAAAGTGGGTTTTTGAGTAGATTTTCCCTTCATCTGTGAGTAGTCATTTTGCAGTGTTTTTTATTTTTTATATTTTTAATAAAACCTTTTTAGTGGTAATGCACAAGGGTCGGTGCATGTGTACGTTTTTTATGCACGTGTTTTTTATATATATTGTACACAAAAAAATGTTTTTAATATCATTTTTAAAGTTCATTAGCATCATTACCACCATCATTGTTCATCCACATGTTGTGAACACCCACTTTATGCACTATCCATGCACACTTTTTCCAGCGAGGAAGGTGGGGCACGTTTGATTTTTCCCCCCCCTACCCCCCTTCCCTGTGTATTGCTGTATGTGTTTGCTGGACATTACCTTGAGGAATTACACTTATATACTTTTTTATGAAACCAAGAGGACCTAGACACCATTTTTATGAACCAAGAGACTAGACACCAGAGCGCAGGAGAATTTGTCGTATGTTTGTTGTTTATCTTTGGGGACTCCAGCTGCTAGGTGTCGTATTGGTCCAGGTGATTTGATATATGACTGATTAAAAACAGCAATCATGGTACTATCGATCGAAGAAAGACAGATAAGAAGAACGTCTTTGGCAAAAGGTTTTCTGAATAGTATAAACAACTATGAACGTCAACCAGAGTCATGCAATGTTGTTGAAATTACTGAAGATACACCGAATAGAGAGGAACTGATGATAACAATTTTTTATAAACTTAAACACCTCTTAGAGAATGAAATGACCCAGTGGTGGGATATTATATTGTTGCAGAAATATTTGGAAGTTAATAGAATCCCAAGGGGGCTGAGGATCACTAAAATCTGCAGCTTTTTAGATGATGACATTAGAGAAGAATGGACTAAAGAAATGAGGTCATTTAATAAATCCTGGTTAAATTTGATCATTAGCCAAAGGGAGAGGAATCTAGAACACATTAAGCAAGATATAGTTGACATTCAGGAGCAGCTATCAAAGTTCACAGATCTTGAATCCTTCGCCGTATGGGATCTGAGGATTAATGAACAGACTATGGAATTTGAAGCTGACCTGATAGTCAAAAAATCCGGAAAATTCGAGAGAGACAGACAGGATTATATGATGGGATGTGAATTTCACTGGAATAAGGACAAAATGGGATCTAAGGGTATAGGTGGTGAAATGGAGCAGTCCGATCATCCAGTAGACACTGCCCATAGTGGCAATAGTAGAGTGGATAACACTATAGGTGACAATATAGGCCCTAATAGCAATAGATATAGAAATAAGAATAAGAATAAATATTGGAAGAAGAACAATAGGAATAGTAATAGAAATAGAAATAAAAATAAAGAAAGAAATATAAACAGAGAGTATATCTATAATAAAAACTGGGGAGACAGCTATGCCAATAATAGGAGGAGTAAGGATACTTTGCTCTATGGTCCGCCTAGAGGGAATGTACAGGATGATTTTCCACCTCCTCCCTCAGTACGAGAAAGTTCATCGGTACATCTTGACCCAAGGGCCCTCAATGGAACTAATGAAAACATGAATGAAGGGGTACAGAAAACTCTAGATTACACCAAGCAAGTCAAAGGAGACTGCATTAATACAGTACCACAGGAGGAAGAAGAAAGGGCGAAAGATCTGGTCACGGATCCACCTTTGCCAATACACCAGATCAGAGAGGAGATAGAGAAAGAATCGGCACTCCCACAAAGATCAAGATCAAATGCAACTTTGGGAAGGGGGTGTAAAGCCAGAGACACTAAAGGACCACAATCAAAAGTAGATGAGTCTTTTTTTGTGGATGGAGCTGCGGGGAAGATGAAACCCGCAGCGCAGAAAAACAGTACATCACGAATGATCTCACTTCCCAACACCAGAAGTCAATTACAGCAAAAGCTACAAGGAGAGGTCGCAGGGGAGGGCGGCGAATTTCAAAAAACTCCAAAGTAGAAGAAGGCCACTCCACTATAAGAATATTCAACCTATCAAAATGTGAATTTTCAGAACCTGAGTTAAAGTTGCTCAGAAGAGGTCTCAATTATGCCCCAGAGAGTCCACCCAACCTGTTTGAGTTGTTTATAGATTTAAACAAGTTCATACGGAATTTGACACTTAAACGTCACTTTAAGCTTAAGGAAATTAATGGGTCTGCGGACAAAAAGGCTGAGACAACTGTTCCCCCCTCCCCTGGAGACTTCGAGGATGAAGGAATACTAGAAATTTTGGAAGAACTTTATGCTGAAGGGGGTAGGGATCCTATGGAGGAGTTCCCTCCTTGGAGCTGTGAGGATAGGATCATTAGTACCAATTTTAGACCAAAATCGGGATTTTATCCCCACTGGAACAAGGGCAATTGTATCCCAGCATTCTATGAGGTAGTGATGGGAGAATTCAGGAAAATATGTGAGAACCAGACTCGTAAGTTCAATAAAGGACATGAGGCAGATCTAGATGGTCCGCTTAATAGTCTGAAGAAAAACTCGGAGATAATCATAAGGAAAGCTGACAAAGGTGGAGGTCTGGTTATACAGGATAAGGACCAGTATGTGGACGAAGCATCAAGACTCATTGGAGACAAAAGTACCTATGAGAAACTGACTTGGGACCCTACGGCCCTCTATAGTACTGAGCTTAAAACACTTACGGATAAAGCACTTGCCAACAATGTTATCACTAAAAACGAGTACTATTTCTTGCTTCCCAAACATCCTGTAGTACCTCACTTCTACCATATTCCGAAGATCCATAAGAATCTGGAGAAACCCCCGGGTAGACCGATTATAGCTGGAATAGATAGCCTCACCAGTAACCTGGGATGTTACATAGACTATTTTCTTCAAGGACTTGTCACGAACCTACCATCCTATATCAAAGATTCAGGCCATGCCTTGGAGATCCTGAGTTCATATACATGGGAGAAAGGCTACAGATGGCTTTCCCTGGATGTGGCATCTCTGTACACTTCCATACAGCACGAATTTGGGTTAAGAGCAGTGGAGTACTATTTGGCCGATACACGTCTGTACAACCCGACACAAGCCCAGTTTCTATATGATTGCATCGAATTTACGCTGACGCATAATTACTTTACCTTTATGGACGGATTTTATAGGCAAGTCAAGGGCACAGCAATGGGGGCTAGATTTGCCCCAAGCTATGCAAATCTGTTCATGGGGTACTGGGAACAAAACTACATCTGGGCCAATAACCCATTCGGCGGGAATTTAATCTTGTACTCAAGGTACATTGATGATATTCTTATCATTTGGGATGGAACTGATGAGGATCTAGAGGGCTTCTTAAAACATTGTGCAGAGAATCCCTTTGGGATTTCTTTTACACATGTGGTGGACGACTTTTCCCTAGTCTTTTTAGACCTGGAACTACGGTCAGATGATGAAGGGAAAATCTACTCAAAAACCCACTTTAAACCAAGTGCTGGAAACTCTTACCTTCATGCCCGTAGCCACCACCATCCACAATGGATCCGCAATGTCCCCTTTGGTCAATTCTGTAGACTGAAGCGCACCTGTACCCTCAAACAGGATTATGAAGAACAAAGTGCAGTCCTCAGAAACAAATTTAAAGAGAAGGGGTTTACGGACGAACATTTAGAAGAAGCCTTCCAGAAGTATCTCGTGCAATATGATAACACTGAGATGGAGGAAATGAAAATAAAAAAGGTGGTACCCCAGGGGGATGAGCTTCTACAGGTTCGGTTTTGCACTAGGTTCAACAACAAAGCAAGTGCAATACAGAAAATTGTAAAAAAGAACTGGAAGATTCTGGAATCAGACCCTATTTTGAGGACGCATCTCCCTCAGCGCCCGAATATAATTTTTAGGAGACCAAAAGATCTCAAGAGTTTTATTGCCCCAAGCAGGATAAAGAAAACTAGAAATAAAGGCCCCAACAATCCTTGGACGACGTTATTCGACCAAAAGGGGAATTATAGATGTGGGGTCACGAACTGTGGGAACTGCCTATATATGCACCATAGAAAGAAAGAACTAATAGGTGCCGATGGCAAACTACACAAGATCAAACAGTTCATCAATTGTGGGACAGCATATGTCATCTACGGGCTTTTGTGCCCTTGTGGCCACCTCTATATTGGTCGCACGTCAAGACAGATGAGAACAAGGATGAATGAGCACAGGAGCAATATCTTGACGAAAAAAGACAAATACTCCGTACCCAGGCACTTCAAAGAGGCTCATGGTAGTAGCATTGAAGGTCTTAGGGTTTTTGGCATTGAGGCCATGCCAAATGAGTTAGATAACGGCAAAAAGTACCAGCTTCTATGCAAAAGGGAAGCCTATTGGATCTTTACCTTGGACACCATGGCTCCCAAGGGCCTAAACGAAGAAATAGAACTACATAATCTGGTCTGAGATTTGCAGTTGGGGCAGAGGGGCAGCTAGGTCTGGGGCTAGTGCTTGAGCATCGAGTCTATCTTTAGCATATGGTCTGCAGACCTATGTATTGATTTCTGCAGTATTAGGGATTACCTAATTTCTTGAGGACAAATACATGTCAGTAGGGCCCCGCAGCCATGGCCTTCTAAATAGGGGAGAAAGGGGTATGGTGAAGGGCAGTCAGGGATCCATGTAGCCTTCTGCAGCATTATTAAGTCTCACATGGGGACTGTTCTAGAGTGGGCTAAATGGTCTTGTCATTGTGGTAGAGGTCGAGGTAGAGGTCATAAGAGGTCTATAAGTAAGTGTGCACCGCAATTTGATGGTACTGCGAAGTGCACTTGTATATCTTAGTAAGGTTCAGTGTTCTACACAATTATACCTGTAAGAGTGTTAGTGTGCTGAGGCTTTTTAAACTGTAGAAAGGGGTCTGTTTTGGTGTTTTTTTTATTCAGTTTGCCACACTATTGGGTTTAATACATTTTAACATACATTTATTATTAACAGTAAACACTATGCTATGTGGTACAACACGATTTAATTATGTATCTATCAAATTCCATTGATTTGGGGATCGTTTAATTAAAACTGGTTTTTGATATATAATTTGCACATCCACTCTTTGCAGGCAGTGATTTGAACACTGAACCTGAAAGCTCTCTCTTCTATGTGTAGTGTGTATGTGTGTATATATATATATATATATATATATATATATATGTATATATGTATGTGTATATGCATGTGTACGTTTTTTATGCACGTGTTTTTTATATATATTGTACACAAAAAAATGTTTTTAATATTATTATTTTTAAAGTTCATTAGCATCATTACCACCATCATTGTTCATCCACATGTAGCGCGCGCATATATGTGTATATATGTGTATATATATGTATGTACACTATATGCAACAGCACGATAACTACATGTGGGTACTCTTCCTTGGTTCATGGCCATGGCCAGTGGCACTACTGTATGCACCATCCATGCACACTTTTTCCAGCGAGGAAGGTGGGGCACGTTTAATCTTTCCCCCCCCAACCCCCCTTCCCTGTGTATTGCTGTATGTGTTTGCACTAACTTTCCTTGACACTGCACAGTCCCAATAATACACTGTGTGGGTGTTCCTTTTTAGAGGCTTGGGTGGAGAGGGGGTACACCGATGCCCCCCCGCACCAAGCCGCTATGTATGGGCGCGCATGCGCGGTAATAGCCCGTAGAATAGAGGAGCGCAGGCGCAGTAGAGGTACATATAGCCCCATTAGGTTCAGGGCCGCTATATGAGCGAGGCTTGGTCAGACCGGAAGTTGCGGGTGGAGCGCAAACACACCCGCACTTCCGGGATATGGCTCATTCGAGCATCTTTTGTTTGTGGCCAGTTTGGGAACGAGATGTGGTCCGACCGGAAGTCGCGGGTGGAGCGCAAACACACCCGCGCTTCCGGGATATGGCCGGGTATAATACTATAGGGCTTTGGCCTGTTTGAGAAAGAGGCGTGGTTCGACCGGAAGTCGCGGGTGGAACGCAAATACACCCGCACTTCCGGATCGGAGTTGCCAGCCATTCAGCTATTGAAGGGATTCACGGGAACACGCCGGCTAAGGACCTGGACAGGAAGAGTAGACCCTTCATGTCCTGAGAAGCCCTGGGGGCTTGGGGAATATATTGGAGGACCATTGTATATAGAGGTACCGTTCACATCCATATGCATCCTTGTCTAATTGTATGGGAGGGCCTATGAGGAGGAGGGGGTGGGGGGAGGGGTCAAGTGCCCGACCACGCCCACCCATTTACCCCATAAAAGAAGAGAGTGGAATAGAATGGGGGGAGACAAGACCATCGCCCACTTGTAGGCTCTGATGAAAGGGGTACTCCCCTGAAACGCGTCAGCCATTCACTGAGGAACCATCAGATCCTCCCGGTGTTTAAGAATTGTGACTGAAAGCAGTGGACGTGTGCATCCATCCATGTTTTTGCCTATACCGTGTACTCGTTTGTGAGTAGTCATTTTGCTGTTTTTTATATATTTTAATAAAACCTTTTTAGTGGTAATGCACAAGGGTCGGTGCGCCCTTCTGTTTTTCTTGTTTCCGTAGTGTTGTGAACACCCATTGTTCAAAGGAGGGCTGCAAGATTCTGGACATTACCTTGAGGAATTACACTTATATACTTTTTTATGAACCAAGAGACTAGACACCAGAGCGCAGGAGAATTTGTCGTATGTTAACAACTCAAAGGGACAGTCTTTAGTCCTAACTCTTCTGCCTGCTCCTTCTGTTTATCCGCAACTGTTCCTCAGCAACGCACAGCCAACTCTTCAGAAACACTGCTGTACTGCTCTTTCACATGCTGCAACAGAAGATTAGTCAGGTACTCTTCCACTGTGTGCTCAGGTGCCCCTGTCACTATACCAGGTTCCTGAGCCAGAGGTGTAAGTGAAGCCTACCTCCACACGTCAGGCTCCACCACCAGGTATGTTACAGTATGGTCAGTTCCTAAAGGGCTCAGTCTCTCTAGAGGAGATAGTAAATCCCTGCAGCAGCAGCTCACCAGTCCAAGTGATATTGTAGCTCACCATCTGGTTACACACACCAATTAGTCACAACTCTGCTCTGATCCCATGTGACTCTGGCTGTCAGAAAACCTGGACTCAGCACTCTAAATCCTGCTCAGGTTGCCATTATGCAGCAGTGGTGGTGCGATGTGCACTCTCCAGGCTCCCTTGTGTCAAAAGAAAGCTGTGTCCTCTACAGGCTGTGAAAATGCAGGCTGTTAAAATTGCCTCCTCCTGGCAATCTCCCTCTGGGAAATGCAGTTCAAAATTACCACTCTTAATTACAGTAGAGTCTTTCTCCCCTGGACTACAGTTCCCATGGTGCAGTGCTGCCTGACTCAGTCTATTGAACTCTTAGTGCTCAGCAGCTCCCTCCTCTTGCTGATATAGCTGTTAACCAGTTCAGTACTGCAGGGCAGCAGCCACAGAGAGCAGCTGGAGACAGTGTTTCTCTCACTATTCTTAGCCAAGCCCCCTGGCTACACAACACATTTATATTTCCTATTTTAATTTACAAACATCTGGGTCCACTGCTGAATTGGATTATGCTTTGCTGGTAATAATTATTTGGGAACATTTATATCTCAGGAAAACTGACATAAATTTGTATATTTTCTGTAAAGTGCAGATACTAGTATGTAGCTATCCTTGTAGCTTATTTATTAATACATTTTGCCAGAAGTTTTTTGCTTAATTGAATTACTGAAAAGACTACAGGACCAAGGCATCCAGATTGCTCACGCCTCCTTGCTGGTCTGTCTTGCATATAGCAAGCTTATTGCATTATTTGTATAAGCTGAAGCAACATTTTAATGCCCTAAATAATAGCAATATAATAGCATTACATAATTAGAACAAAATGCTCCCAAGAGTATATCCACAGTTTCCATTATCTGTCCTCATTTATTACACAAGATCCAGACTGAGGGCATATATTTACTTCATATATACCGGTAATTGTTTGTAATAATTGTCTGAATCAGACCTTGTTTTTAAATGCATGTTAATAAAAAAAAAAAAAGAATAATAATTTAAAAATATTCTACTGCCCGTGACTCATGCTTTAGGACTAGGGATGGGCAAATGTGCAAAAAAAACAAAAAAACAGACTCCATCTTTGTGTCTTTGAGTCTTTGGCTTAAAGAACTGGAGGAACTCCCTTATCTGATTCATTATAATTTGGGAAAAGGGGCTTTTTTTAAATAATTTTGGCTGTGAAACTGGATTTTTTTCCATCCATTAGCAATAGGACAGAATTGTGTGATAGAAGTAGGAGACACAGCAGATGTAACAGCTATTGAAAAGTTTATAGTTAATTGGATAGCACGAAAAGCTCTTCAGTGTGGGCCTTTTTGACATCTCTATTTCTGACATTGTAATTGTGTTCTGCAGCCTCTGCCTGCTATTTATCAGCAATGGTAAAAATACCAGCCATTTGGGTACCACATGCATAAAGAAACCAATGGCTACGCATTAAAGAGCTTGAGCAGCATCTTAATAAGACAAGTCAGCAGCAAAAGCCATGCACTCCTCCACCTCAACTGCACATAGCAGCTACTTTATTTTAGAGTGCTGCTAATGTTTCCTGTTTCCTCCTCCTCCTCATTCTTCTTTTTTTTTTGGCCCTGCTAATCTGCCCCTTTCCTCCACCTTCTCCTTAAAGGGTTGCATTTCAGCTATTTGTTTAAACTCCTAATGCAGATTTTACTTCCCCATCAAGGACACACAGCAGCCACTTTTTTAAGTGCTGCCAATCCATACTTTTCTTCCTCCTCCCTCTTCTCTTTCTCCTTAAGAATGCACAATTCAGACATTTTTTTGGGACTGCAAATGTGGCATTTTTCTCCTCCCCTTCATTTGAGGGCTGATAACAGCCATTTGCCAAGGTTTAATGTGACCTTTTCCTCCTCTTCCTCAATGGGGCAGATTACCCATGTTCTTTATTGTACTGCTCATGCTCCCTTTTCCGCCTCAATGGTGCAGAGCAGGCTTTTGCTTTTCTAATTCTGCTCATGCTCCTTTTCCTCCTCCTCCTTTTCAGCTTATCCTGGCATATTGACTATGAGAAATGGTCAAAGATTTTAGGCCCCATGCACACGAGACGCAGATGCAAACTCTGCTGAACGCGTGTTTTAAAAAGCAGAAACCTGCGTTTAAAAACGCGTGTTTTGCTGTGTTTTCATGCCGCGTTTAGACGCGTTTGCGTCTATAAGCATTTGTAAAGATAACATCATATAGACCCTCCCCAAGCTCAGAAAGCCAGTATTATTAACTATTTCTGCCATTCTGATCACAGTGAGCAGCAGCAGCAGAGAGAGCTGTTGTACACTTGCATTTGCCTCTCTTTCTGTGTTTTTTTTTTTTTTAAATGGATCCCATATTGAATATATGTCAGGAAATGCTCCTGATGTTGCTCTTGATGAGGCAGCAATGTCGTCGCAAATTTGCATGAGAGGTCCAGAATCCGAGCTTGTCGATATTGGACTCATCCGTTGATGGCACAGCGAATGTCCGTTGGATATTTCACAAACATGTATGCATTAGTGAGTATATATGCTCTATGAACTATCTAAACTAATTACGACATTTTAAATCAATTTTTCTAGTATTTTTTATGGTTTACCATCATATTTCTGAGTTTTCTGGTCAAAAAATTGAGTTCCTTTAAAAAGGCTTATAAACGCAAACGCGGCTAAACGCAGGTGCCTGCGTTTAGCCGCGTTTAGCTGCGTTTTGCGTCTGAAACGTGGAAAAGCAAAGTGTCTGAACGCATTTTTTTGCTTCTGGAAAAACGAGGTTAAACGCAACTGCATAAAAACGGGAAAAAACGAGACTGTGTGCATGGACACATAGGATAACATTGCATGCGTTCAGGTGCAGTTGAAAAAAGTGTCCAACTGCCTCTGAACGCGCGTTTAACAGCGTCTCGTGTGCATGAGGCCTTAGGATGCTATCCCCAAGGCGGATACACAGACCTCTGTAGTGCTGCTGCAGAAGCAGAAAAAAATAATTTCCACAAATAATTCTCATGAGCATGAGCCCAGCATCTTCTTGCCAGCTTTGCCAAGCACCCTATTAGGTATTCAGTCAACATTATTTTTCCCAGAAGGTCATATGCCAGCCATTGTTATTTTGCACAGAAAGCCATCCTTGTCATCCACCAGCATCCTTCTCTTCCACCAGAATCTGGGCTTGTGAGTTTACAAGTGAAAATGGTGAGTGGTGAGCACAGGGCTAGTGCCGGAGATGGCAGAATGACAGAACCCTAAAACTAGATCATAAACCTCACTATATCCTACAACTAACACCTAATCTACCTATCCTTTTGGATCAACAATTGGCCTGACATGGAAACTAAACCTAAGGTGAAATTTACACTATTGCAGTAATTGATAGTCATATAGTATTATAGAAAAATACTGTTATGGCTATACTAATTAAGATAATACTATTGTGGCACCCTTTTTTTTGGGGGGGGGGGGGTATGAAAACTGACTCTCTTCAAACAGGTTAGTGCACTAAACCTGTAGGTAAGTAAGAGAACCAGAACCTTCTCTAAGTGGAAGAGTGAGTTTGATAATAAAGTTGGCAGTGCCTCCACGAGGACAGGGCTTCTATGAACAGAGCAGATTCCCTTCCTGGGAAGTTAACCAGTAACCTCAAAGTAATTGGATGCATAAGAACTTATGCAGCCAGCATATAACATTAACCATAAGTATACAGATGCGCACCAGGTCAGAAATGTTATGAGCTTTATACACTGGAAAGATTATTAATAGTACACAAATCCAGTGTACAAATAGATAATATCAGCAAAGGGCACAACAGGAGTCCTGGTACAATTGTCCACATGTACTCGGGTATATATATTTATTAATAAAGATACCTCCAGATAAATGTTGCATTTCAGTCCAGTTGCAGTGACCCCTGAAGATGATTGTGATTCAGAGTAAGTCTTGATGCCAAAGACCTGAAGACAAGTCCAGTAATGATAGGGACATCCTCCAAGACTACTCCAACAATAGCTTCTCACCAGCAGAAACCGTGGTGTGATACTGGGACTCAGAGTCAGCTTATCTACTCTATGTCTTAGTACCTAGTAACTTCTAATCTGTCATGCAACCTAATATTTAACTACCAAGTTACCATTGGATGCCTAGCCTGACTCTGTTCTATGCTGGTTATTGAACCTTGAGCCAAAACTAGCTAAAGAATCCCAAACAAGAAGAGACAGGGTTAACTAGAATAACAGGAGTTGCATATAAACTTATCAGAATCTGGAAGCCCCCTTTAACAAAGGGGACTCCCAGATCCCGCCCCCCCCCCCCTGTTTGAAACGGTAATGGGGTACATTGTACTCCTACCATTTCACCCAAAAAAGTGACAAAAAAGGTAAAAAACACACACACACAGCTTGGCACAAGTCCTTTAATAAAAACAAAACAAAAAAAAAATTCCAGCGATGTAATCCTTCTACGATCCATGAACGATACAGCCTCCTCCATAGGAGCCGCCCGGCAGAATGATGCACGACTCGCATGACAGTTCTTAAATAACCAAAAAGGGGGCCACCCGTGACATGTGGACGGATGACCCTGCCCCCCTCTGACACAAGGGGGAATGCCGGGGTTACCCAGTGACATGTACGGGTGACCCCGCCCCCTCTGATGCAACGGGGGTTTCTTGTGACATGTACGGGTGACCCCGCCCCCTCTGACGCAACGGGGGTTTCTCGTGATGTGTCGGAGAGGGGGCGGGGTCACCCGTACATGGCTGTTTTTAAAACTTTTTTTTGCATTGATACATGTCCCAGGTCCCCAAACCCTTTTTATGACTTAATAACTTGCATATTAGCCTTTAAAATTAGCACTTTCGATTTTTCACGTTCGAGTCCCTTAGACTTCAACGGTGTTTGCATGTTCAAACTAATTTTTTGCCTGTTCGCATGTTCTGGATGTGAACCGCACAGGGGGGTGTTCGGCTCATCCCTAGCCATGACCACTGTGGTCAAAGTGCGTCTCTCCATCAGATGCTGCCCTGCTCTCTGCTCTCCCCCTTACCCCTCCTTACTGCCTGTCAGCTAGTGTCTGTGTGTCTCTGTGTCCGCCTCCCCCGCCCCTGCCCAACAACACTATTAGCAAAATTAAAAATCTGTAAATGCACACTGCCAGCCCCTCTATGATATCCTGCCATAGCACACTGCATTCACTTTTCATAAAAACAAGTGTTGTAAATAACGATTCAGCACTGTCTTCAGGCAGGTCACGTGACTCTCGGACAGTTTCCAGGGTTACTGCAGGGGAGGCTGAGCGGCCATGTGATCTCCCCGGCTGACTTTAAAGGGAGATCACGGCCCCTCTGGCAGTATCCTATACACCGCCCGTGAGTCATGTGACCGGCCTGAAGACAGCTCAAAATAGTTATTTACAAAACTCGTTTTTGCAAAATACTAATGCAGTGTTCTTTGCCAGACTCTAATAGAGGGTTTGGCAGAGTTTGTCTTATATGGGTTAACAAACCCTTTAAGTTTTGACAATAAAACCTAGAAGCTAATTGGTTACTATGCACAGCTGCACCAGATTCTGCGTGCACTAATTTTAGTAAATCTCCCCCACTGTGTCACAGACTGAAATGTCTGGTATAGTGCATGTGAGATAGCAACTAGGGGACAGATATACTTCTGACACCTTAAGAATTACCAAAACTATGCAGTATCTATCAATCAGGCAGGCCTTTGCACTACATCAGGGATGTCCAACCCGTGTCCCACAGGGAGTTTAGAATGCAGCCCCCACCCTTCTGGAGGGATGCCGTGCAAAAAAAAAAGCAGCTGTGGCAGCCTACATGACAAGCAGGGCCGGTTTTACCACTAGGCAAACTAGGCAGCCACCTAGGGTGCACTACTGCCTATGGCGCCCGGCCACTGGTGTTCCGACTCTCTTCTCTCTGCAGCAAGCAACTAAGTCTCAGCATCAGCAGGCAGCCACCGCTCTGTTCGCACAAGCGGTGGAGGAGGGCCGTGTGTGTGTTTCAACTCTCGAATGAATGAAAGCAAGCAAACATTCATTGATGGGCACTGGTAGGCTGCATTAGTCCCTGAGCCCAAAGCTAAAAGATGGCTAAACCACTCATAAGCCCCATACACACGGTCGGACAATCCGCGGACCAGGTCCGTCGGATCATGTCCGTCGTACTTTGTCCGATGTTGGTTTTGCGCACACACGGTCGGACAAAGTTGTCGGAAAATCCGATCATTCTGAACGTGGTGACGTTTGTTGCCTACGACGGGACAACGTAGAGGCTAGTAGCCAATAGCTTTGGTCTTGTAATGTGATCTGAGCATGCGTAGCACTTTGTCCGGTCGGACAACCGTACACACGATCGGGTTTGGTGTGATCGGACCGGGTTGACGGCAAATCTTTCCAGCAGGAGATAAGACTTTGTCCGTCGGACAAACCGACGAACACTGTCCGATGGTGCATACACACGGTCTGATTTTTCAACAACATTGTCCGATCGGACAGAATCCATGAAAAAGTCCGACCGTGTGTATGGGGCTATACAGTATCTCCCAAAGTGAGTACACCCCTCTCATTTTTGTAAATATTTTATTATATCTTTTCATGTGGCAACAGAGATTACACTTTGCTACAATGTAAAGTAGTGAGTGTACAGCTTGTATAACAGTGTAAATTTGCTGTCCCCTCAAAGTAACTCAACACACAGTCATTAATGTCTAAGCTGCTTTCAACAAAAGTGAGTACACCCCTAAGTAAAAATGTCCAAATTGGGCGTGGGGTCCCCTCTACAATTCATACCCGACCCTTATCCGGGCATGCAGCCTGGTAGGTCAGGAAAGGGGGGGCGAGCAAGCGCCCCCCCTCCTGAACCATACCAAGCCACATGCCCTCAACATGGGGGGGGTGCATGCTTTGGGGCAGAGGGGCTCATCCCCACAATTGTGGCCAGTGGTTAGGGGGGTCTGTGGGCGAGGGGCTTATCGGAATCTGGAAGCCTTCTTTAACAAGGGGGCCCCCAGATCCTGTTCTCTAACAAACCTCTGAGGGCTTCACAGAACAGCTGTATTTATACTGAGATTAAATTACACACAGGTGGACTCTATTTACTAATTAAGTGACTTCTGAAGGCAATTTGTTCCACTAGATTTTAGTTAGGGTTATCAGAGTAAAGGGGGCTGAATACAAATGCACGCCACACTTTTCAGATATTTATTTGTAAAAAAAATTGAAAACCATTTACCATTTTCCTTCCACATCACAATTATGTGCCACTTTGTATTGGTCTATCACATAAAATCCCAGTAAAAATACATTTACGTTTTTGGTTGTAACATGACAAAATGTGGAAAATGTCAAGGGGTATGAATATTTTTTAAGGCACTGTGTAAACTCTGCATTTAGCGTAGCCTATATATACAGTGCATTCGTGTGTATAGTTTCTAATACACTTCAAGCGATGTGCACAGTATATAATACAGGGTGTACAGTTTCTAATACACTTCTGGTGGTGTACACAGTATATAATACAGTGCAGCCAGTGTACAGTTTCTAATACAGTGCAGGCAATGTATTAATATATATATATATAGTATCTCACCAAAGTGAGTACACCCCTCACATTTTTGTAAATATTTTATTATATCTTTTCATGTGACAACACTGAAGAAATGACACTTTGCTACAATGTAAAGTAATGAGTGTACAGCTTGTATAGCAGTGTAAATTTGCTGTCCCCTCAAAATAAATCAACACATTAATGTCTAAACCGCTGGCAACAAAAGTGAGTACACCCCTGAATAAATGAAAATGTTCAAATTGGGTGCAAAGTGTCAATATTTTGTGGCCACCATTATTTTCCAGCACTGCCTTAACCCTCTTGGGCATGAAGTACAGAGGTTGCCACTTGAGTCCTCTTCCACTCCTCCATGACGACATCACGGTGCTGGTGGATGTTAGAGACCTTGCGCTCCTACACCTTCCGTTTGAGAATGCCCCACAAATGTTCAATAAGGTTTAGGTCTGGAAACATGCTTGGACAGTCCATCACCTTTACCCTCAGCTTCTTTAGCAAAGCAGTGCTCATCTTGAAGGTGTGTTTGGGGTCTTTATCATGTTGGAATACTGCAATGCGGCCCAGTCTCCAAAGGGAGGGGATCATGCTCTGATTCAGTTTGTCACAGTACATGTTGACATTCATGGTTACCTCAACGAACTGTAGCTTCCCAGTGCCGGCAGCACTCATGCAGCCCCAGACCATGACATTCCCACCACCATGATTGACTGTAGGTAAGACACACTCCTCCCCTGGTTGCCGCCACACATGCTTGACACCGTCTGAACCAAATAAGTTTATCTTGGTCTCATCAGATCACAGGACATGGTTGCAGTAATCCATGTCCTTAGTCTGCTTGTCTTCAGCAAACTGTTTGCGGGCTTTCTTATGCATCAAGGAGTTGTACGTGGCTGGGAGGAGGTAGTTACGGATAATATGATCCTTAGTGACCCAGAGGACTCCGGGATCATTACTGGCTGGCAACCCTTCTTGATCCATGTTACAAGGGTAAAGCTGCAGAACTCATCCTGCCTTTGCAGAGGGAGCAGAGGATGAAACATCTTCAGGAGGCCTTGAAGAAAAGTTTGTGTAACGCATTTCTAGACCCTTGGAGGTTACCATTTCCTGGTGATGGACAACATGTTTCTGAGGCCTCGTTCAGTCAGCGGTGGAGAAGGTGGCCGGCTGACCGATGCCTTTAAACAATTTTTCAGTCCTCAGCACCAAGGTCTGATTCAAGCAACCATCGCCAGCGTCTGCATTATATGGTGCAGGAATATCTAGGGGCAAAAGCAGACTTGGAGACCTTTCCAACAGAGCATTCACTGGATTACTGGGTCTTGAGGATAGACCACTGGCCAGAACTCGCTCAATATGCAATCGAGCTACTGGCCTGTCCTGCATCCAGCATGCTTTCTGAATGCACATTCAGTGCTGCTGGAGGGTTTTTAATGGATCAAAGAGTGCACCTGTCCACAGACTCTGTTGATAGGCTCACATTTATAAAAATGAATCAGTCCTGGACCTGTTGCTGATGTAACTGATTGAATTTGCTATGGGTCTGGGATCCCTTGAAGACTGCCTATGCTGCATATCTTATTCTTCCTGAATCTTGATGATGCTAGCTTCCAACAATCTTTTTGGTTTAGGGCACCAGCAACACCCAAGGCCCAATTTTTTCTGCTCCTGTTTAACAGGGGCATTGTCAGGGCTGGACGCAGCCCTTCCTTCTCTGAGCTAGCCGCTCAGCTGTCCGCAAATTGACAGCTCTTATCTATCCACAGTTATTCACCTGTTTATGATATGCTGCTCATCAGTCCTGCCTACTTAAGCCGTCCAGCTCAGAGGATCTCTGCCTTTGCCTTGGTCAACATCACAGAGACTATCTCCTGCTTTCCTGTTAAAGACTTGCTTGGCTGACATCCCTTCTGGCTCCAGATCCTGCTTGCTGTTGCACTTCACTGATCCCTTACTTTCTGGCTTGGCTGACTATCCGTTCCGGTTACCGAACTTTGGCTATGTTTTGACTACGTTTGTTCTATTTACTTTTATTATTAAACAAGAGTGATTTAACCACTAGGCGCCCGCGCTATAGCTGAAAGACGGCTGCAGCGCGGACGCTCCCTGCAGGGAGGACGTCCCTGGACGTCCTCCTGTTTACTTCCCTAATGCGCGCTCCTGAGAGCGCACATCGGGGAAGTTCTGTGCTGGCCGTGTCCGTCGGACACAGCCGGTCACAGATCGCTGTAAACGGCCAATCACAGCGGCCGTTTACAGCGAGATCGGGATGTCCAATGAGAGATGATCTCATATGTTTGCATATGCAAACATATGAGATCATCTGTCAGCGCCGCTCTGCCTCCTTGCAAAGACAGCGTGTGAGGAGGGAGAGAGGAACAGCGCCGGTGCGCTGCAAGTAAGGAACAAAAAAAAAAGAAAAATAAAGTGATCTGTCGGACTGTCCCCGCTGCCATGCTGCCACCTGTCCCCAGCACCACCTGTCATCAGCACCACCTGTCATCAGCACCACCTGTCCCCAGTACCACCTGTCCCCAGAGTGCCATCCATGCCATCTGCCAGTGCCACCTGTCCCCAGTACCACCTGTCCCCAGTGCCATCTGCACGTGCCACCTGTCCCCAGTACCACCTGTCCCCAGTGCCATCCGTGCCATCTGCCAGTGCAACCTGTCCCCAGTGCCACATCAGTGCCACGTCAGTGCCATCTGTCATCAGTGCCACGTCAGTGCCATCTGTCATCAGTGCCATATCAGTGCCACGTGTCATCAGTGCCACGTCAGTGCCACGTGTCATCAGTGCCAGGTATCAGTGCCATCTGTCAAAAGTGCCACCTGTCAGTGTCACGTGCCATCTGTTATCAGTGGCACGTGTCATCAATGCCACGTATCAGTGCCATCTGTCATCAGTGTCACGTGTCATCAGTGCCACGTATCGGTGCCATCTGTCATCAGTGCCACGTATTAGTGCCATCTCTCAGTGCCACGTATTAGTGCCACATGATATCAGTGCCACGTATAAGTGCCATCTGTCAGCAGTGCCACATATTAGTGCCATCTGTCAGTGTCACCAGTGCCCCCGTATTAGTGCCATCTGTCATCAGTGTCACGTGTCATCAGTGCCCCGTATTAGTGCCATCTGTCAGCAGTGCCACATCAGTGTCACGTGTCATCAGTGCCACCTGTCATCAGTGCCACGTCAGTGTCACGTGTCATTGTCCTGGTGCTCCAGGGCCTATAAAAGTGTAATAGGTAGTCAACAATTTAGATGTGTAATTTATGCTCCTAGAACACGTGATGGCGCTCCCTGCATGTTGGGCCTCTCTAAGTGGCCGGGCTGTGTAAAAGTCCCACATATGTGGTATCGTAATACTTAGGAGGAGTAGCAGAATTTATTTTGGGGTATCATTTGTGGTATACACATGCCATGTGAGAGAAATAACCTATTACAATGACAATTTTGTGGAAAAAAATAAAAAAATAATTCATTTTGCAAAGAATTGTGGGAAAAAATCAAAAAGCTCACCATGCCTCTTACTAAATACCTTGGAATGTCTACTTTCAAAAAAGGGGTCATTTGGGGGGTATTTGTACTTTCCTGGCTTGTTAGGGT